>CM067364.1:1375500-1536855 GCA_034401795.1 Chaetoderma sp. LZ-2023a
TTACGAAATACAATAATATGTCGTCGGTAATCCTTTCGGTAATTTCCGTAAAGCGATCGCGTTTATACCTATTTGCATACGGAAAGTGGTTCGTGCAAGTTATCGTATGGTACGACTGCTGGGCGTCCGTAGAAATGGCGGGAATCAGCTAGCCCGGCAGCCGCGAAACACAAACTACGCAATTGCGGCTTGCCACGAAATCTTGTTAAAATAAATGAAGGTATCTATGATGTTTTCAATGTCTGCTACACGTTAATAAGTACGGCTATGCTTCTATGATGCTCTTTTCACCATACGAAGAAAGATGTAGAACTAAACAGTGATAAACTTGAGTTACCAGTTTTCGTAATGGTTAAGAATATGGATACCGGTGGCTGCGAAACGTAGCCCACGCCACAAGTTTACGCTAACCTGGGGCTATGGCAAAGACAATGGATATAGCAAGATGGGAAATACCCACACGCTTTGCAACTACGACGTGACTTTGACGTTATAGCAGGGGCATTAACTCGTAATGCGAATGGCACGGTAACGCAAAGCCCCCTTGATGCGGGAAACAAAGCAAAACAGGCGAAATAAATAAATAGCCAAACAAGGTAAACAAACAAACAGGTAAATAAACAAATAGATATGGCGCGCTGAAGTGAATTTAAAGGTGGAAAATCAAAAGATAAAAAATGTAGCCTGATCATAGTTGAGGGGGCTCAGGATCTACGATCGGATGCACAAATTAAAAGGGGAAGAATGAAAATTGTGTGTTTTTTAGTTCCCGAAAGATAAGGAAATGTTAGAAATTCATGTTATTGTCCTATTATTTGCTACACCATGCCTATACATGCCTATAATTAACACCAAATATATATAGGGGGTGGGTGGCACTGGTTGTAATGGGGTTGTATATCTTCAAATATCATGAACATTAGCCTATGCATTGCGAATATAATTGATTATCTGATTGTCAAGAAAAATGGGGTATTGCAATTTTTGAACGACACTATTCTAAGCACAGCATACGTATGAATGGAGCGGAAACATGGACACACACAGATGTGCGCATCCATTAAGTTAATGCTAATACAGGAACTTATTTTGAGCACCTGTTTTGAACTATGGAAAACAATATCAGGGCTGGCGTGCGCGCCACAGCAGCATGGCACTTTTTGAGCTATCAAAACAAAATATTTTTTAATAGTTATATATCGCAACCATTTCCAGTTTCCAACTCCATAAATTTATTAATTAAATATAATCTGCTAATTCTTTTTTAACATATTTTATTGTATCATGTGTACAAAGGGATTGGGCACAAGTTCTAACAATGTATATCCGTCCTCTCCCAACTGAATGAGAGAGAGAGAGGAGTTAAACAGACATTACTACTTGACATAACATTAATTATATTATACACTATTTTAGACCAAAAAAATCAATCACTGAAAGTGAAATCCTGACATTACATCTCCCTTTAAAATATTCGTTAAGAAAAGAGTTGCAAATGCAGGGTCAAAATTTTTCAACTTCATAGCATCATTATCCAATATATAACAGTGCAATTCTCATTGAAGAAGAAAAAATAAATAAATAAAAAAGAAAAAATAAGTCTTGCAGATAAGCACCTGCTAATAATAATTATAGATATATTTCTTTTCTGCAAGTAGTATAGGGTGCGGCTAGACGTCATTGTTCTTTTCGTTGGAATGTGGTTTTAACCAATCAAAACGCTCCATTTCATTCGCTATCGTTTGGAGAACAATGGCGTACAGGGGCACACGCATTCTAGAGAACAATGACGCACAGAACGCCACGTTTTCTAGATAACAATGGCGTATAGCCGCACACGTATTTGAGAATCTGCAACACTCTGGAATGTTCTATTATTTTGAATTAGTTAACCCTTAAAAGTTTAAAAGTTGTGTATTTTACGTTTAAACGTAGTGGCGGCGGTCCCCCCTCCGTGGTTATCTACTGTTGTAAAAATAATAAGAGAGTAATGTAAAATAATAGAGTTTAAGAGGTGGTCTGATAATGGAGGCTGTAAGAGGTTGAGGATGTATGAGGAATTACGGTATTGATGTTTGAAAATAATTTGACTGTTTCGTCGCTAACGTTATTGGTAAACTGTAGAATATTTAGAGGCTGCCTGTAAGCTGTTACTGTCTTAGCAACAGCTACCAGACAGATTAGCAACAAAATATTAAAAATAATCTTGTATTAATGGTATGTTCGGTTGGAATGGTAACCAAGACTTGGTGGTGATGGATTGTATCCTGGGTTAAAAAAGTTAACCCTTTCACCGATGAATTCCCCATATCTCATTTTCATCGATACCATACAGGAAAACTGTTGAATATTTTGTAAATAATTTGACTGTCTGTGTCAGTTGAGGCAGAATGATATAGCATTCCTCCTCAGTTGATATTGCTGGGTGATTATGAGGGCGATGCTAGCGTACTTGTTTACAAGGTATGCACGATGTACGAATATTTTGATAATTTGTTGCTGAATATTTTGATAATTTGAGTGGTAGCTGAATATTTTGATAATTGGTTGCTGAATATTATGATAATCAGTTGCTGAATATTTTGATTGGTTGCTGAATAAATTGATTGGTTGCTGAATATTTTGAAAACGATTTGACTGTGTAAATTTTAATTTCTTATTAGGCGATGTTAGGTAAGAGAGAGGTGGTCTGATAATGGAGGTCGAAGGAGGCGGGAGGTATGCTATCTCAGCCACCCTCTGCTCGGCATTGTTCTCCGCGCATGAGCACACCTTTATTCACCTGGCGGTCCTTTAAGAAAATGCAGGTGGTCGCTCGTAGAGGTGTCGCGAGGGATGAGGAAGATGGATGCTGTATATGCTAGCGTATTCGCCGAGGCAACGTCTTGCGCGATATCTCTGTACGAATATTTTGAAAATAATTGATTGTAAGCTGCTGGCAGTTTAGTCACCATTAACCTCCTCCTTGGTTTAAGTCATTTAAAAAATGGCAGTCATTTAATTATTAAATTTTCAAAATTGTTATGGAAATGGTCATCGTTGACGATCGATGTTGTATAATATTATATAGATAGTTTTATCTACCATATTTATGTCATTAAGGCGTCAATCATTTAATTATTACATTTTTTTTAAATATGAACAAACTCCCAGTCATTTAATTTTCAAAAAAATCAGAGAGTTGCGTTAAACGGGTTATAGTGATCTACGTTGTATATATATATATATATATATATATATATATATATATATATATATATATATATATATATATATATATATATATATATATATATATATATATATTTTCATAACACTAGGGCAATGTGGACATATTTAGCTATATCCCCTCGTAATGTGGACTTGGATTGGTAATGTGGACATCAAATGTCCACATTACCAATAAGCATGGAAATCATTTCTGGCGATTGCACCTTTACCGTATATGGCACTCAAAAAATTGTCCACGTATATCAAGTCCACACATATTTCTGCTTTGGAGTTATTCCCCTTTACCTACTTTCATACTCTCCCAAGCTAATGCGGAAGTACTAAAAAAGAAAAGAAAAAATTACCGGTGCAAACGCAGCAATACGCATATACGCCGGAGAAAAAAGAACTTTAGGTATGAATCTATATCAATCAATAGAATTTACTAACCAAATCGCACGCAACTGTGTGAAATAGATGTAAATAGTGTTCTAAATGTGTTCGTTTTAAGAAGAATGAACTATAGCAGCGGGTACCTCGAAATTTGACGATTTAGTCATCAGTTTCCGTGATTGTTATATTGTCTTGACGGGCTGGCTAACACTGCTTGTATATGCCTTCAATTTGTTTAGTTACTGGTAACTGCGAATGCCTGAATGTTTTTTTAATTTTCACTGGTTTTATACACAATCTCCATGGGCCAGTGTGGCCTAACCTCAAAGAGATTATCCACGTCCACGTATATCAAGTCCACACATATTTCTGCTTTGGAGTTATTCATCCAGGTAGTAAAATAGATTATAATGAGGTGAGGTGTAAGCCTAGATACACACAGCTTCAAGTGTAGGCCTATTAGTATTACAACCGACACGTGGGTTTGACATTGTCCACCAACATATAAAATAGTAATGCATTTTAGAAAGACAGAAGTTGAACATCCAGTCATATGTGATATTGTTATTTTTAAATGATTACATTGTATGCAAAAATACCTGCTCCTTAACCCCTTCACACATGCTCGAGCATATCGGCCAAAAGCAGTCATAGTCTTGAGAAACATCCAATTGCAGACCAAGGGAAGACTATTTTCTAAAAATTTAACACATTCGATACAGAAAAAAAAGAATATCTTGGTCTGTAAATGAACATTTTGTATGGAAAATATAAATTTTCTTGAATAAATTTACTTTTAAACCCCTCAAATCTGTTCAACAAAATTTCAATTTTCTCAAACAAAATCTCTAAACTTGCAGAGCAAGAGAAGACAATTTTTGAAAATTAACCACTGACAATGGAAAAAATTTCAAAAATATTCTCTTCCAAAGAGACATTAGCTGTAGTGGTTCTCACTCCACTTGATATATTTCAACAACATTCCATTATGATGACGTCATTTTATGCCAGCGTATATATATTTATATACGTTAAAAGGGCTGACTAATTAGTTCAGGGAAACTGCCTCATAGGCAATTGTGATTGGCTGAGACATTCTGGGAAAAGCCATCTAGCTCGAATCTTGTTTGTTGAGCGTATCTCATAGTACTTTGACAGATATGTACTGTTAGATGTGTATAAAGCGTGTAGAAGTTTGCAAGCGCGTGCGCTTGTTAGTTTTATAATTATAAGAATAAAAGCGGTTTTAATTAAGTTAGATTTATTCAGAAACGGACATCATATATGAAAACAAAATACAAGCAAGAGAACAGCAGTAGTGGGTTTCCTAAGAGTTGTAAGATGGGCTTCTGTGTTGAATACTTTGAAAATATTCTACTGGGAAGCTGCCGTTACCAAAGTTCCCAACAGCTTCCAGGTGGAATATTTTCAAAATATTCAACAAAGATATTCAAGAATTATAAAAATAATTTGATAAATTTGTATCAGACTATAACTTTCTTACACTACAAAAAATTACTTATTACTGTACTACATAATATGATAATTCTATACTGTACTTGAAATGGCTAAATGCGTAAGTTAGTGCATACTGATGAACTTTAATATGTTACTGATACTGGATAGCTATATATAATTTGATTAGATGACAGGAACATTTAATTATAATGTTAAAATATTGTTCCTTATATACGAAATTGACCCATCAATTTTGCTCACTTACTCCCACCACCCATTACTTTTTGTTATTGCTAAAGAAAACCGACCATCGTTGATGATTGTGCACATAATATACCTTTTCGTACCATCTCGCTCAGTCCCATTCATACCGGCCATATAATAATCAGCTGACCGGATTATCGACTGTTTAATCTATCGGGTGATTAACCCTTTAGTGACTAAATTTGTTTCTGAAAAACAAAACATTTGCTTTTTGCATGTCCATTTGCAGACCAAGAGAATACCATATTTGAAAATTTACCACTGGAATAACTGGCCTGGGCCAGTCATTTCAGTTGTAAATTTTCAAAATTAGTCTTCTCTTGGTCTCTAATGGACATTCCTCTAGACCACTAAGGATGCCGATTTAGGCCGGTATCGTCACTAAAGGATTAAGGGTGGGGTGGGAGTGGAGTGTGGCTTCTATAACGCCTAGTAGACTTAGTTTGAATTAAACAATAATTAAAAGAGTTATAGAGAGTTATTACTGTTATTGACTTATTGATCCGAAGCAAATGTGTGTATTTACTTGAATCATGACGTCTGCACTACGTCATTAGGCTGGTGAAGAATTTTACCGGAAAGTAATTAATGGCGGTTGAATTTTCACATCAAAATACTGAACTGCAAATTCGAGAATTGAGGGCCGATTCGTGGCATTTGATCATTATTGTGAAAGTAGTATGTCTGGAACAGTTGTAGACTTTGGAAACGATAGCTTGCCGGGCTCAGGGTAAGTCAGATTCCATTTTATACCGATATCAGAATTTGCAAATGGTGTGTAGAAGTCAATAGTCGCTATGGCGGGGGTCGGTGTATTGCTTGAATTGATCAATGTCCCGGTGATGGTGACATCGGAAGGTTTCCCGGCAAGCAAATTCAGTATTGTTGGGTTAATTTTTTAGCTGTGAATTGTTTATTATTTATTTCTAACATATGGGTCATTATGCACACGACTACCGGTACACATACAGTATACGGCGGTATGCATGGTACTGGGATATGATACCGGTACACGGTATACCGCGGTCCTCCCGTCAGACCTCCCAGCTGTACCGGACACTAATGCACGATTCACAAGACATGCTCTCCCTACCCTCTCTATCTAATTGTGACATCTTTCGATCTGCAGAATTTTACCATCTTTACATGGACACTGATGGAAGATATCATAAAACCTCTCTAAAAATAGATAATTTAGGTATGGAAAAATTATGAAATTTCTGAGAAAGCACATGAATATCATTCTGTCATTGTATGTTGAGCAAAGCAGTTTTATATTTCTTGATCTTGATTATTTACGGCAAAATATCCAAAGGACATTATTTAAAGCTCCACCCATCTCTATGTAAGCTCCACCGACACCTTGCTCAAGTGGGAGCGATCGATCTTTGAACACAGTTACTCAATTTCCAAAGGACTGGTAACCTGTTGAATATTTTGAAACTAATTTGACTGGGTGATGTTGCTGCCTAACTCAGCAACAGCGTTCAGTCAAAATTAGTTTCAAAATATTCAACGGTGTGTTTAGCAAATAGCAAAGCATACAATTCATACAATGTGTCAGGGTATTAAGATTTGATGATGGTCTCTTTATGACGTCGTAATGATTACACACGTCTTCATACACACGTCTTCATACACGCTGCACGGATTATGACGTCATATCAGGTAAGATGATTAGATGTATACTCTATTACTCTGGAAAGGTGAATCGAGACAATCATTCCGTTTCTTGTACTGTAAGCGCACTTTGCGTCAGATCAATGCACGTCGATTTTGTCTTGTTTGGACAGTAAATTATTACCATAATATTTGCTATTATATGCGGTAGTAGCTCAGCAGGGGTGGCGTGGGCGCCACGGCACTGCCATGGCACTATTTCAGCTAGCAAAAAAAAGATTTTAATGCAGCTATATTTAATTGCGACCATATCTAGTCTCTTACTCTATAATTTATTAATTAAATAATTACATGCCCGTTAGCATCATGCTAATAATAGATATATTTCCTTTCTTTTATGTACTGGGTACATTGAATTGGCCGCCCATATTTCTGCAAACGGCTCAGCGCGGTGGCCTAAATTCATGGAATTCAGCCACAGTGTACCCGATGCCCTCTAGCCTACAGTTCATCGGGTACACGTGATAGTGGTTAGCTCCAGTGTTGCTGAGTCATGCCACGTACACCAGTCTATAGCATACTTGTTAATGGAGCTAGAGCGAGTGCGCGGTCTGTATTTTAATAAATTATCATCTCAGTTTAAACTTTAGATACTCAAAGAGTGTGTGCCGGTCCTTAGTTAACTGTCTAGCAATAAACAGGAGTAGTGATCCAATAATAGTTTAACTTTTGACTCACTGGTTAGTTAAATAGGATATTCGCCTAGATCTCTTACTATCATCAGACAACTGTGAAGATGGATACCCGATCATTTTTCTCTAAACAGCCTACGTATGTATAGTAATGTATTCTTTAGCCTATATATATATATATATATATATATATATATATATATATATATATATATATATATATATATATATATATATATATATATATATATATATATATATATATATATATATATATACCCAGATAACACAGCTTACTGGGCCGATACTGTGACGATACTTCCAGTGTAGGCCCGGCATCAGCCCAGTATGCTGTGTTATCAGGTATAAATACAATACGGACACATGCTCTTGGATCCAAGATCGTCAGGGCTTCCATGAACCCTTTCCTGATGAATCCGGTCAAAAGTGGCCCATGCAGTGGTCTTATGGAATGTCCATTTGCAGGCCCAGAGAAGGCTATTTTTGAAAATTTACCACTGGAATGACTGGCTCGATAGCGGAACCAGTCATTCCAGTGGTAAAATTTCAAAAAATAGTCTTCTCTGGGCTTACAAATGCACATTTAATAATCAAATAATTTTTCAAATTTCGTGAAAAAACTTTATCATTAAAGGGTTAATGGAAGTCTGGGACACCTACGCTCCCTAATTTCATGTTTGGAGCCAAAACCAACGCGCAGAAAGTCCTTGAATTCCTTAAATTATTAATGCCCTGTCAGTTGACGCCAGAAAGCATTCTCGCAACACCATCGGACCATACTAATTACGTCATAATTCATCGTACGTTACCTCTGGTTGTTTTCTCCCAGAAAAGCCCGCGCGGTGTCGCAGAAATTGGTTTTCACTCAACCAATGAAAATCAGCGTTACGGTTTTCGGTCAGTTTGGCAGTCATCTGTCACTAACGTAAATCCCATGCGTAAGCCGTGGAGGCTAACGTCGCTTCAAAAAATGTGTGTGAATTTTAAATGCTTTTTCTTCGTCTAATTAACTTTGATCACAATGTAGCAACATATATGTTCGAAGATCTTATAGCCCCCGTTCCACTACGCCTTCATTTGTGTACATCCTGATTGAACTATCGCGGAAGACACCAATTTTCGTACTGGAGCTGATTCCAATAATTTGGAATAGTATTTCTCTGAACGCTTTCACCACTGAAATCCTAGTATGTTCATATGAAAGCCCCGCCAGTTGAACTGTTTGGTTTAATTATAGGTAGCAAAATGCATTCCAGTCAAATTAGTTTCAAAACACTCAACATATCATAAATGATCTGTTGTTGTATCTAGTATGTAGTGGTGAGATAGTTAAAATTATTTCTTTTTATTAAGATCTAAAACATTTGATTGTGTAAGCTTAATATTATCAATCAATCATCATATCGAAACACCCCATATTATGGCCATATATTGATTGACGATTACTCCTTTAATCATTGAAACCCACAAATTGACAACTATATACGTCTAGTCTCGGACATGGTTGGATGTTTTGGAGGTAGTCCGACTGGAAGCTGTTGTTGTCATAGATAGCACCCCACCCTTCAAACTGTCTTAACCATTTAACACTCACATCGACCAAAACGGTTTCTTGCAGTGGTCCTGGAAATGTCCATTTGCAGACCAAGAGAAGCCTATATTTGAAAATTTACCACTGGAATCATTTCAGTGGTAAATTTTCAAAGCCTGTCTTGGTCTGCAAATGGACATTTTCTTTGAGAAAATTGAAATTTTCTTGAACAAATTTAAGGGCTAAGGGGTTAAAAACATTCAACAAAATGTTGCCTACACCAGAGGAGAATGAGATTTATCCTTTAACCCTTGAAGCCCCAAAGCATATCCTGAACTTTATCTAATAAATGTGATCTGCAGAAATTCAGCAGTAAAATAGCACATACAGGGTTCATGGTCAGGTTTGTAGACTGAGACTAAGCCTAAATCTAACCCCAGAGACCTCTGAGTATTCCTTCAAAGTAGCCAGTGCAGCTTTCTTGGCTAGTGTTACTCCCTATAAATGTGTGTCTATCCTCCAACACCCAATTATATATAGTGTTAGCTATACTACCAATTATATTTAATGTCAACTATATGTTTAGACTCTGACATGTTTCAATGTTTTGGAACTAGTTTGACTGGAAGCTGGTGTTGGCATGGACAGCATCAACCCCACTTCAAACTGTCTTAAAACATTAAAAAAATGTTCCCTACACCATGGGGGAACGAGAACCCTAAAGTGTCAACAATATTAAGCTAGCTTCAAGATAGCCAGTATGGGCTTCTATGCTAGAGCAACTCCATATAAATGTTGTGTTCTCCAACACCCATTTAACTAAGTATGCAGTGGACTAACATTAATGCTTTAACCCTTGAAATCACAAAGTGTCAACTTTATGTCAAGCTTCTGACACAGTGAATGTTTTTGAAGCTAGGTTAACTGGAACCTGGTGTTGTTCTTGGCCTATAAATGGACATTCACTAAACACAAATTCAAATTTTCTTGATAAATCTTGACCATTGAAGCTTAAAAGGGTTAAAGGTTGTGTATGTTGACTGTTGAGTCTGATCTGTGTGGTAGTTGATCTGAATCTTGATTAAAGATGGCTCTTTATCACATATAATATATACATGTAAATAAAGTTGAGTTTCTGTTTATTAACCTGTTAATGGCCAAGCCGGCCAAAACCAGCTTCTACAGGTGTGTCAATGTCAATTTGCTGGCCAAAATAAGAATATTTTTTCGAAATTTACCCCTGGAATGACTGGCTCGATAACCGAAATCAGTGATTACAATGGTAAATTCCCAAAAGTAGCCTTAGAATCTTGCCTTGTAAATGGACTTCAATAATCAGAATTCAATTTTCTTGAAAATCCTGACAATTTAAGGGTTAAGAATGTAATATGTTGTTTATATTTTAGCCAATAAACCAGGTAAATGAAAAATACATCATACCCCACAGACATGACACATGTATATTTATCACTCATCTCATTTGACTGGCTGTTTTTCCACAACTCATTCATGTTGACAATAGCAGTGTGCATTTCAGCCTGGATTTTCAGTACTGGGTGCATTCTGGATGCTAGCCAGTTGAATTTGTTTAATTAACCCTTTAATGGTAAAGATTGGTTAAGAAAATTTTCATTTTTACTTAGTGAATGTCCATTTGCAGGCCAAGAATTTAAAATTTATCCCTGGAGTGCCTGACTCAGTTCCAGTGATAAATTTTTGAAAATATTCTCAATACCACTGCAGAGGGAAGTTTTTGCCGGCTTGACCATTAAAGGGCTCTATTGGTTGATGAATTTTCAGAGTGAGCATGTCAATAATATAGGGTTTGGACCTGTTGAATAGGAATTTGACATTATTGGTCACTGGTTGTCATTTCATAACCAAGTTTTTCCATTTTGGGCATAAATTCTTTCATTCTTTACCTAAAATGTTCATGTTTCCTGTTAAAATGTTCATATTTGGAACTTAGATATCAATTCTTCATATAGAAATGTTTGTATCTCCGGCCTAAATTCTCATACTTTTCAATATTGCATCCCTATTTTTTTGTCACTGAACAAAGCAGTTGCTTTTTAGTCCAGATTTTCTTGTTTCCTGTCAAAGGTTTTGTATGTTTCTGACCAGAATCTTAACATTTCCAGCTAAAATTTTCATATTACTAGTCATTTGAAATTCTTTTTACCATTTTGAACATATTAACTATCAAAAGTTATATATTTCTTGGTAAACACTTGCTTATAATACCAAATTCACAGATTTCAGTAACACATTTTTGCATTTTCGCACATACATGTATTCTTGCATTATAGGTCAAAATTTTCTTGTTTCCTGTCAAGAGTTGTGCATTTAAGGATCCAAAATTTCCATGTTTCTGACCAGAGTTTTCAGATTTCAAACTTAAATTTTAAACACTAGCCTATATTTAGCAAAATATTTATATTTCCGTTATATTTGCATTTAGCTCAATCACACCATGATTAGCAAATAAGGAAACTTGAACTTACAGAAATAAGTGCTTGGTAAATAGTCTTCGGCTTTTTTAGTTTCTAGACTAGATTCTAGGAAAGCGGATGTGGAAAAAAGGAAACGGAAATGCATAAACCGGAAGTATACTACCGGAAACTGATCAAAATCCTACAACCCGGATGTACAGAATTACCGGAAGAGGAAGCTGAAAAACCGGAAATGGATGAATAATGCAATGCCGGGTAAAACCGGAAATGACCCTATCCCTGGCTGTACGAAATCCGGATGTGGAAAAAAGGAAACGGAAATGCATAAAACCGGAAGTAGACTACCGGAAACTGATCAAGATCCTACAACCTGGATGTACAGAATAACCGGAAGAGGAAGCTGAAAAACCGGAACCGGAAATTGATGAACAATGCAATGCCGGGTCCATCAGACCCGGATATGCATTCTTCCGGAAGCGCTCATGAAACCGGAAACAGAACTAGGAACCGGATCTTGAAGACCCGGATGTCCTTCAAAAAAGGAAGTCATACCGGAAATGGACGGAACGGAAGTAATAACCGGATCTTGAAGACCTGGATTTCCTACAAAACCGGAACTCCTACCGGAAACGGACGCAACCGAAGAAAGAACCAGATCCTGACGACCCGGATGTCTTGCTAAACCGGAAATTAAAACAGTATTTGATGGAGCGGAAGATGCGAAAAAAGGAAATAAACCCGAATCCAGAGGACCCGAGTCCACCACAACGGAACCGGAAGAACTAGCAAGACTAGGATTCTTGGCAATGGGTGATCTATAAAATACCTTGACGACCGGTATAAACGAAAAATTGGCATTAGCATAAAGTTTTAGCGCCTTATGGACGTCAGCCTCAGCCTCCGCCACCACTGCTTGTGGGTTATGCCATTCACCCTCAAGTCTTAGGTGAGTTTGACCCGGTGCACTACATGAGCCCACCTTCGAGAGCTTGGTCGCTCTAGACTTTGCTAAAGAAACTTATTAACCTGCATCGAGGTTAGAGGGAACGGTTTCCCCCATTAGCAGGTTTCTTTCTTGACGACCGGAAAATTGAAAATTGGCAGTAGCATAAGGTCTAGCCTTATGGACGTCAGCCTCAGCCACCACTGCTTGTGGGTTATGCCTGTCACCCTCAAGTCTTAAGTGGGTTTGACCCAGTGCACTACATGAGCCCACCTTCGAGAGCTTGGTCGCTCTAGACTTTTGCTAAGGAAACTTATTAACCTGCATAGATTAGAGGGATCGGTTTCCCCCATATGCGGGAACGCCCGCTAGTCCTTGGACTATCGTCAGAACTGGAAGAAACATCCTGTTTCTTAGTTTCCTTAAATCAGCAGATATCCATTTGTCCAGAGATTTAATCAAGACCGACGCGAATGACTCAAATCTCGCAATAGAACTAGTACGGCATCTGAATTCGGCGAAGGGATTCCCCCTCCGTAACGACCGGTATGAGGGTACAAAAAAGGACATTTCACACAGACATGTCCGGCAAATTCAGCTGAGTGATGGCGATCACAAATCGATGACGTACATTAAATCCTATCTGACGATTTACCAGACTCCTAAAACGAAAATAGCGTAACAATGATAGCTACCGCTTAGAAAATCGTAAAAAAGGAGACTAGAAACATAAAACGCACTTCTAAAAAAGGCAAAAAAGTTCAAATTAGAAATCAAAATCCCTACCGACAAGAAAACAAACTTGCATAGGAATAAATGAAAATCTTTATAATGCACTAGAAGTAAATTGATAAGGGCTCTTTGTTGAACGCTAGATAATGATGATGATGATATAGGCATAGTAATTAGGTTACCACGAAACGAGAAATCTAGAATTATATTATATTATATAATTAATACAAACACAATAATTTAAGGATGGCCTAAGTGAGATGTCAAGATTGCATGTCAGTTTTCAATTTCAGTACACCAGCCCATATAAAATAATACGCCTGTGATATCAGTATTTGAATAAGAAACAGTTAAAATTAGGCTGCAAACACATTCTGGCAGGAATCATGGAAATGTGTATTTAAATGCAGAAATTGATGTAGAAATGCAAACAAATTTTTTTACTGAAATTTGTTAATTTTGTGTTAAAAGCAAAGGTTTACAGAGAAATATATAAATTTTGAGAGTTAATATGCATAACTGGGCTCAATATTCTAAATTTTTAATGGAACATTTCATCAAATATCAACCAGTGTTTAAAATGTAACAGGAAACAAGAAGATGTGGACCTAAAATGCAAGAATATATGTGAAAATTCAAAGATTTGGTAATGAAAGCTGCGACTTTGTGATTAAAAGCCCATGTTTACCCAGAAATATATAGATTTTGACAATTAATATGCATATATGGGCTCAAAATGTTAAATTTTTCAACGGAAATATAAATATTTTGCTAAATATAGGCTAGTGTTTAAAATTTAAGTTTGAAATCTGAAAACTCTGGTCAGAAACATGGAAATTTTGGATCCTTAAATGCACAACTCTTGACAGGAAACAAGAAAATTTCGACCTATAATGCAAGAATACATGTATGTGCGAAAATGCAAAAATGTGTTACTGAAATCTGTGAATTTGGTATTATAAGCAAGTGTTTACCAAGAAATATATAACTTTTGATAGTTAATATGTTCAAAATGGTAAAAAGAATTTCAAATGACTAGTAATATGAAAATTTTAGCTGGAAATGTTAAGATTCTGGTCAGAAACATACAAAACCTTTGACAGGAAACAAGAAAATCTGGACTAAAAAGCAACTGCTTTGTTCAGTGACAAAAAAATAGGGATGCAATATTGAAAAGTATGAGAATTTAGGCCGGAGATACAAACATTTCTATATGAAGAATTGATATCTAAGTTCCAAATATGAACATTTTAACAGGAAACATGAACATTTTAGGTAAAGAATGAAAGAATTTATGCCCAAAATGGAAAAACTTGGTTATGAAATGACAACCAGTGACCAATAATGTCAAATTCCTATTCAACAGGTCCAAACCCTATATTATTGACATGCTCACTCTGAAAATTCATCAACCAATAGAGCCCTTTAATGGTCAAGCCGGCAAAAACCTCCCTCTGCAGTGGTATTGAGAATATTTTCAAAAATTTATCACTGGAACTGAGTCAGGCACTCCAGGGATAAATTTTAAATTCTTGGCCTGCAAATGGACATTCACTAAGTAAAAATGAAAATTTTCTTAACCAATCTTTACCATTAAAGGGTTAATTAAACAAATTCAACTGGCTAGCATCCAGAATGCACCCAGTACTGAAAATCCAGGCTGAAATGCACACTGCTATTGTCAACATGAATGAGTTGTGGAAAAACAGCCAGTCAAATGAGATGAGTGATAAATATACATGTGTCATGTCTGTGGGGTATGATGTATTTTTCATTTACCTGGTTTATTGGCTAAAATATAAACAACATATTACATTCTTAACCCTTAAATTGTCAGGATTTTCAAGAAAATTGAATTCTGATTATTGAAGTCCATTTACAAGGCAAGATTCTAAGGCTACTTTTGGGAATTTACCATTGTAATTACTGATTTCGGTTATCGAGCCAGTCATTCCAGGGGTAAATTTCGAAAAAATATTCTTATTTTGGCCAGCAAATTGACATTGACACACCTGTAGAAGCTGGTTTTGGCCGGCTTGGCCATTAACAGGTTAATAAACAGAAACTCAACTTTATTTACATGTATATGTTATATGTGATAAAGAGCCATCTTTAATCAAGATTCAGATCAACTACCACACAGATCAGACTCAACAGTCAACATACACAACCTTTAACCCTTTTAAGCTTCAATGGTCAAGATTTATCAAGAAAATTTGAATTTGTGTTTAGTGAATGTCCATTTATAGGCCAAGAACAACACCAGGTTCCAGTTAACCTAGCTTCAAAAACATTCACTGTGTCAGAAGCTTGACATAAAGTTGACACTTTGTGATTTCAAGGGTTAAAGCATTAATGTTAGTCCACTGCATACTTAGTTAAATGGGTGTTGGAGAACACAACATTTATATGGAGTTGCTCTAGCATAGAAGCCCATACTGGCTATCTTGAAGCTAGCTTAATATTGTTGACACTTTAGGGTTCTCATTCCCCCATGGTGTAGGGAACATTTTTTTAATGTTTTAAGACAGTTTGAAGTGGGGTTGATGCTGTCCATGCCAACACCAGCTTCCAGTCAAACTAGTTCCAAAACATTGAAACATGTCAGAGTCTAAACATATAGTTGACATTAAATATAATTGGTAGTATAGCTAACACTATATATAATTGGGTGTTGGAGGATAGACACACATTTATAGGGAGTAACACTAGCCAAGAAAGCTGCACTGGCTACTTTGAAGGAATACTCAGAGGTCTCTGGGGTTAGATTTAGGCTTAGTCTCAGTCTACAAACCTGACCATGAACCCTGTATGTGCTATTTTACTGCTGAATTTCTGCAGATCACATTTATTAGATAAAGTTCAGGATATGCTTTGGGGCTTCAAGGGTTAAAGGATAAATCTCTTTCTCCTCTGGTGTAGGCAACATTTTGTTGAATGTTTTTAACCCCTTAGCCCTTAAATTTGTTCAAGAAAATTTCCATTTTCTCAAAGAAAATGTCCATTTGCAGACCAAGACAGGCTTTGAAAATTTACCACTGAAATGATTCCAGTGGTAAATTTTCAAATATAGGCTTCTCTTGGTCTGCAAATGGACATTTCCAGGACCACTGCAGAAACCGTTTTGGTCGATGTGAGTGTTAAATGGTTAAGACAGTTTGAAGGGTGGGGTGCTATCTATGACAACAACAGCTTCCAGTCGGACTACCTCCAAAACATCCAATCATGTCCGAGACTAGACGTATATAGTTGTCAATTTGTGGGTTTCAATGATTAAAGGAGTAATCGTCAATCAATATATGGCCATAATATGGGGTGTTTCGATATGATGATTGATTGATAATATTAAGCTTACACAATCAAATGTTTTAGATCTTAATAAAAAGAAATAATTTTAACTATCTCACCACTACATACTAGATACAACAACAGATCATTTATGATATGTTGAGTGTTTTGAAACTAATTTGACTGGAATGCGTTTTGCTACCTATAATTAAACCAAACAGTTCAACTCGTGGGGCTTTCATATGAACATACTAGGATTTCAGTGGTGAAAGCGTTCAGAGAAATACTATTCCAAATTATTGGAATCAGCTCCAGTACGAAAATTGGTGTCTTCCGCGATGAAGGCGTAGTGGAACGGGGGCCATAAGATCTTCGAACATATATGTTGCTACATTGTGATCAAAGTTAATTAGACGAAGAAAAAGCATTTAAAATTCACGCACATTTTTTGAAGCGACGTTAGCCTCCACGGCTTACGCATGGGATTTACGTTAGTGACAGATGACTGCCAAACTGACCGAAAACCGTAACGCAGATTTTCATTGGTTGAGTGAAAACCAATTTCTGCGACACCGCGCGGGCTTTTCTGGGAGAAAACAACCAGAGGTAACGTACGATGAATTATGACGTAATTAGTATGGTCCGATGGTGTTGCGAGAATGCTTTCTGGCGTCAACTGACAGGGCATTAATAATTTAAGGAATTCAAGGACTTTCTGCACGTTGGTTTTGGCTCCAAACATGAAATTAGGGAGCGTAGGTGTCCCAGACTTCCATTAACCCTTTAATGATAAAGTTTTTTCACGAAATTAGAAAAATTATTTGATTATTAAATGTGCATTTGTAAGCCCAGAGAAGACTATTTTTGGAAATTTTACCACTGGAATGACTTGTTCCGCTATCGAGCCAGTCATTCCAGTGGTAAATTTTCAAAAATAGCCTTCTCTGGGCCTGCAAATGGACATTCCATAAGACCACTGCATGGGCCACTTTTGACCGGATTCGTCAGGAAAGGGTTCATGGAAGCCCTGACGATCTTGGATCCAAGAGCATGTGTCCGTATTGTATTTATACCTGATAACACAGCATACTGGGCTGATGCCGGGCCTACACTGGAAGTATCGTCACAGTATCGGCCCAGTAAGCTGTGTTATCTGGGTATATATATATATATATATATATATATATATATATATATATACACCTGTGCAAAAGTTAAGCACCAGCAAAAACAATAGAACGTAGAAACATGATGGTACAACTAGGCTGCCATACTTTTTGTCCCCGCGTTAGCTGACATAATTCCAAGTACGAAATGCACATGCATGCATGACTTCACGCCGCTTGATGTCCGTGCGTGGCGGGAAACAGCACACGTGTTCAGTTATGTAAAAGTCCAGTTTGAGGTGTAGAACATTACATACAGATTTAGGCGACAAGATTAGGAATTTTGTGTTCATGACCGTGGTTTATTTGTACAGAGAGAATTAGCTCTTGATTGTGAACCGCTATGGCAAGACGAAGGTTAAGTGATCGTGAGAAATGGCAAATCATAGGCATGCATACCACTGGTATGTCATGCAGAGAGATTGGCAGACAGCTGAACATTAACCATACTGTAATCAGTCGTTTGATTGCAAAACATGGGCAAACTAACGAGGTGAAGGACAGGCCTAGATCTGGAAGACCGAAGAAGACTACTGCCCGTGATGATCGAGCCCTAGTACGCCTTGTTAGGAGATCTCCATTCACCAACAGCAGAGTGCTCAGCCAGCAATGGGAAACGCGCAATAGAGTGTCAATGTCTACCGTCAAAAGGAGACTGTATGCTGCTGGCATGAAAGCTAGGAGACCTGTCAGACGTCCTCTCCTCACTGCACACCACAAAGAGGAGCGTCTGAGGTGGTGCAACGAAAGAAGACACTGGAACATGAGATCCTGGAGACGGGTACACTGGTCCGATGAAAGTCGGTTCCTGCTTCATGCCACAGATGGTCGAACTCGTGTATGGAGGTCCAGACGCACGGCGTACGACCAACGTAACATCATGGAAGAAGTTCCATTTGGTGGAGGTTCCGTTATGATATGGGGGTGCATCTCATTTGATTGTAAGCTGGATCTGTTGACTGTACCTGGAACACTAAATGGACAAAGATATCAAGATTCCATACTGGATAGAGTTGTGGTCCCTCATTTCGTAAATCATGCACCTGGAACCCACCCTATATTCATGGATGACAACGCCCGACCACATCGTGCTAGAGCTGTGCATGAATACCTCTGCCAGAATGCCATCGAAACCCTACCATGGCCAGCAAGGAGCCCTGACATGAACCCTATTGAGCATATCTGGGACATTCTGGGAAACATGGTGAGAAGGAGGGATCCTCCTGTGCAGAACCTACAGGAATTAACAGACGCACTCCATCTTGAATGGCAACGAATACCACAATGGCGTATCAGTCGGTTGGTGACCAGCATGAGACGTCGTGTCCAGGCCGTCATCCAGGCACAAGGTGGATATACCCGGTATTAATAATGACAGTCTCAAACTCGTGCACAGATGTTAAACTTCGTTTTCAGACACCATTAATGACAATCTAGCCACGTGTGTCAACTGTAGGGCAATAGTTGTCAGTTGTGTCAACGTAACCATATTCAGGCCTCGTTTTCAAGTTCAAACAAAAACATACAGTGTTTCCCCACCATCATAATCAGCATTCCTCTAGTTGCATTATTACCTCTTGCACTAAGATGGATGGGTACATAAATGTTTATGCTATTGCTTTCTTCATAGCACATGAATATACCCTCGCATGTGCGTAAAAATAGGGTGGTGCTTAACTTTTGCACAGGTGTATATATATATATATATATATATATATATATATATATATATATATATATATATATATATATATATATATATATATAGGCTAAAGAATACATTACTATACATACGTAGGCTGTTTAGAGAAAAATGATCGGGTATCCATCTTCACAGTTGTCTGATGATAGTAAGAGATCTAGGCGAATATCCTATTTAACTAACCAGTGAGTCAAAAGTTAAACTATTATTGGATCACTACTCCTGTTTATTGCTAGACAGTTAACTAAGGACCGGCACACACTCTTTGAGTATCTAAAGTTTAAACTGAGATGATAATTTATTAAAATACAGACCGCGCACTCGCTCTAGCTCCATTAACAAGTATGCTATAGACTGGTGTACGTGGCATGACTCAGCAACACTGGAGCTAACCTCTATCACGTGTACCCGATGAACTGTAGGCTAGAGGGCATCGGGTACACTGTGGCTGAATTCCATGAATTTAGGCCACCGCGCTGAGCCGTTTGCAGAAATATGGGCGGCCAATTCAATGTACCCAGTACATAAAAGAAAGGAAATATATCTATTATTAGCATGATGCTAACGGGCATGTAATTATTTAATTAATAAATTATAGAGTAAGAGACTAGATATGGTCGCAATTAAATATAGCTGCATTAAAATCTTTTTTTTGCTAGCTGAAATAGTGCCATGGCAGTGCCGTGGCGCCCACGCCACCCCTGCTGAGCTACTACCGCATATAATAGCAAATATTATGGTAATAATTTACTGTCCAAACAAGACAAAATCGACGTGCATTGATCTGACGCAAAGTGCGCTTACAGTACAAGAAACGGAATGATTGTCTCGATTCACCTTTCCAGAGTAATAGAGTATACATCTAATCATCTTACCTGATATGACGTCATAATCCGTGCAGCGTGTATGAAGACGTGTGTATGAAGACGTGTGTAATCATTACGACGTCATAAAGAGACCATCATCAAATCTTAATACCCTGACACATTGTATGAATTGTATGCTTTGCTATTTGCTAAACACACCGTTGAATATTTTGAAACTAATTTTGACTGAACGCTGTTGCTGAGTTAGGCAGCAACATCACCCAGTCAAATTAGTTTCAAAATATTCAACAGGTTACCAGTCCTTTGGAAATTGAGTAACTGTGTTCAAAGATCGATCGCTCCCACTTGAGCAAGGTGTCGGTGGAGCTTACATAGAGATGGGTGGAGCTTTAAATAATGTCCTTTGGATATTTTGCCGTAAATAATCAAGATCAAGAAATATAAAACTGCTTTGCTCAACATACAATGCCAGAATGATATTCATGTGCTTTCTCAGAAATTTCATAATTTTTCCATACCTAAATTATCTATTTTTAGAGAGGTTTTATGATATCTTCCATCAGTGTCCATGTAAAGATGGTAAAATTCTGCAGATCGAAAGATGTCACAATTAGATAGAGAGGGTAGGGAGAGCATGTCTTGTGAATCGTGCATTAGTGTCCGGTACAGCTGGGAGGTCTGACGGGAGGACCGCGGTATACCGTGTACCGGTATCATATCCCAGTACCATGCATACCGCCATATACTGTATGTGTACCGGTAGCCGTGTGCATAATGACCCATATGTTAGAAATAAATAATAAACAATTCACAGCTAAAAAATTAACCCAACAATACTGAATTTGCTTGCCGGGAAACCTCCCGATGTCACCATCACCGGGACATTGATCAATTCAAGCAATACACCGACCCCCGCCATAGCGACTATTGACTTCTACACACCATTTGCAAATTCTGATATCGGTATAAAATGGAATCTGACTTACCCTGAGCCCGGCAAGCTATCGTTTCCAAAGTCTACAACTGTTCCAGACATACTACTTTCACAATAATGATCAAATGCCACGAATCGGCCCTCAATTCTCGAATTTGCAGTTCAGTATTTTGATGTGAAAATTCAACCGCCATTAATTACTTTCCGGTAAAATTCTTCAACAGCCTAATGACGTAGTGCAGACGTCATGATTCAAGTAAATACACACATTTTCTTCGGATCAATAAGTCAATAACAGTAATAACTCTCTATAACTCTTTTAATTATTGTTTAATTCAAACTAAGTCTACTAGGCGTTATAGAAGCCACACTCCACTCCCACCCCACCCTTAATCCTTTAGTGACGATACCGGCCTAAATCGGCATCCTTAGTGGTCTAGAGGAATGTCCATTAGAGACCAAGAGAAGACTAATTTTGAAAATTTACAACTGAAATGACTGGCCCAGGCCAGTTATTCCAGTGGTAAATTTTCAAATATAGTATTCTCTTGGTCTGCAAATGGACATGCAAAAAGCAAATGTTTTGTTTTTCAGAAACAAATTTAGTCACTAAAGGGTTAATCACCCGATAGATTAAACAGTCGATAATCCGGTCAGCTGATTATTATATGGCCGGTATGAATGGGACTGAGCGAGACGGTGCGAAAAGGTATATTATGCGCACAATCATCAACGATGGTCGGTTTTCTTTAGCGATAACAAAAAGTAATGGGTGGTGGGAGTAAGTGAGCAAAATTGATGGGTCAATTTCGTATATAAGGAACAATATTTTAACATTATAATTAAATGTTCCTGTCATCTAATCAAATTATATATAGCTATCCAGTATCAGTAACATATTAAAGTTCATCAGTATGCACTAACTTACGCATTTAGCCATTTCAAGTACAGTATAGAATTATCATATTATGTAGTACAGTAATAAGTAATTTTTTGTAGTGTAAGAAAGTTATAGTCTGATACAAATTTATCAAATTATTTTTATAATTCTTGAATATCTTTGTTGAATATTTTGAAAATATTCCACCTGGAAGCTGTTGGGAACTTTGGTAACGGCAGCTTCCCAGTAGAATATTTTCAAAGTATTCAACACAGAAGCCCATCTTACAACTCTTAGGAAACCCACTACTGCTGTTCTCTTGCTTGTATTTTGTTTTCATATATGATGTCCGTTTCTGAATAAATCTAACTTAATTAAAACCGCTTTTATTCTTATAATTATAAAACTGACAAGCGCACGCGCTTGCAAACTTCTACACGCTTTATACACATCTAACAGTACATATCTGTCAAAGTACTATGAGATACGCTCAACAAACAAGATTCGAGCTAGATGGCTTTTCCCAGAATGTCTCAGCCAATCACAATTGCCTATGAGGCAGTTTCCCTGAACTAATTAGTCAGCCCTTTTAACGTATATAAATATATATACGCTGGCATAAAATGACGTCATCATAATGGAATGCTGTTGAAATATATCAAGTGGAGTGAGAACCACTACAGCTAATGTCTCTTTGGAAGAGAATATTTTTGAAATTTTTTCCATTGTCAGTGGTTAATTTTCAAAAATTGTCTTCTCTTGCTCTGCAAGTTTAGAGATTTTGTTTGAGAAAATTGAAATTTTGTTGAACAGATTTGAGGGGTTTAAAAGTAAATTTATTCAAGAAAATTTATATTTTCCATACAAAATGTTCATTTACAGACCAAGATATTCTTTTTTTTCTGTATCGAATGTGTTAAATTTTTAGAAAATAGTCTTCCCTTGGTCTGCAATTGGATGTTTCTCAAGACTATGACTGCTTTTGGCCGATATGCTCGAGCATGTGTGAAGGGGTTAAGGAGCAGGTATTTTTGCATACAATGTAATCATTTAAAAATAACAATATCACATATGACTGGATGTTCAACTTCTGTCTTTCTAAAATGCATTACTATTTTATATGTTGGTGGACAATGTCAAACCCACGTGTCGGTTGTAATACTAATAGGCCTACACTTGAAGCTGTGTGTATCTAGGCTTACACCTCACCTCATTATAATCTATTTTACTACCTGGATGAATAACTCCAAAGCAGAAATATGTGTGGACTTGATATACGTGGACGTGGATAATCTCTTTGAGGTTAGGCCACACTGGCCCATGGAGATTGTGTATAAAACCAGTGAAAATTAAAAAAACATTCAGGCATTCGCAGTTACCAGTAACTAAACAAATTGAAGGCATATACAAGCAGTGTTAGCCAGCCCGTCAAGACAATATAACAATCACGGAAACTGATGACTAAATCGTCAAATTTCGAGGTACCCGCTGCTATAGTTCATTCTTCTTAAAACGAAATTTACGGTGAAAAATATCCACATTTAGAACACTATTTACATCTATTTCACACAGTTGCGTGCGATTTGGTTAGTAAATTCTATTGATTGATATAGATTCATACCTAAAGTTCTTTTTTCTCCGGCGTATATGCGTATTGCTGCGTTTGCACCGGTAATTTTTTCTTTTCTTTTTTAGTACTTCCGGGTTAGCTTGGGAGAGTATGAAAGTAGGTAAAGGGGAATAACTCCAAAGCAGAAATATGTGTGGACTTGATATACGTGGACAATTTTTTGAGTGCCATATACGGTAAAGGTGCAATCGCCAGAAATGATTTCCATGCTTATTGGTAATGTGGACATTTGATGTCCACATTACCAATCCAAGTCCACATTACGAGGGGATATAGCTAAATATGTCCACATTGCCCTAGTGTTATGAAAATATATATATATATATATATATATATATATATATATATATATATATATATATATATATATATATATATATATATATATATATATATATATATATATATATACAACGTAGATCACTATAACCCGTTTAACGCAACTCTCTGATTTTTTTGAAAATTAAATGACTGGGAGTTTGTTCATATTTAAAAAAAATGTAATAATTAAATGATTGACGCCTTAATGACATAAATATGGTAGATAAAACTATCTATATAATATTATACAACATCGATCGTCAACGATGACCATTTCCATAACAATTTTGAAAATTTAATAATTAAATGACTGCCATTTTTTAAATGACTTAAACCAAGGAGGAGGTTAATGGTGACTAAACTGCCAGCAGCTTACAATCAATTATTTTCAAAATATTCGTACAGAGATATCGCGCAAGACGTTGCCTCGGCGAATACGCTAGCATATACAGCATCCATCTTCCTCATCCCTCGCGACACCTCTACGAGCGACCACCTGCATTTTCTTAAAGGACCGCCAGGCGAATAAAGGTGTGCTCATGCGCGGAGAACAATGCCGAGCAGAGGGTGGCTGAGATAGCATACCTCCCGCCTCCTTCGACCTCCATTATCAGACCACCTCTCTCTTACCTAACATCGCCTAATAAGAAATTAAAATTTACACAGTCAAATCGTTTTCAAAATATTCAGCAACCAATCAATTTATTCAGCAACCAATCAAAATATTCAGCAACTGATTATCATAATATTCAGCAACCAATTATCAAAATATTCAGCTACCACTCAAATTATCAAAATATTCAGCAACAAATTATCAAAATATTCGTACATCGTGCATACCTTGTAAACAAGTACGCTAGCATCGCCCTCATAATCACCCAGCAATATCAACTGAGGAGGAATGCTATATCATTCTGCCTCAACTGACACAGACAGTCAAATTATTTACAAAATATTCAACAGTTTTCCTGTATGGTATCGATGAAAATGAGATATGGGGAATTCATCGGTGAAAGGGTTAACTTTTTTAACCCAGGATACAATCCATCACCACCAAGTCTTGGTTACCATTCCAACCGAACATACCATTAATACAAGATTATTTTTAATATTTTGTTGCTAATCTGTCTGGTAGCTGTTGCTAAGACAGTAACAGCTTACAGGCAGTCTCTAAATATTCTACAGTTTACCAATAACGTTAGCGACGAAACAGTCAAATTATTTTCAAACATCAATACCGTAATTCCTCATACATCCTCAACCTCTTACAGCCTCCATTATCAGACCACCTCTTAAACTCTATTATTTTACATTACTCTCTTATTATTTTTACAACAGTAGATAACCACGGAGGGGGGACCGCCGCCACTACGTTTAAACGTAAAATACACAACTTTTAAACTTTTAAGGGTTAACTAATTCAAAATAATAGAACATTCCAGAGTGTTGCAGATTCTCAAATACGTGTGCGGCTATACGCCATTGTTATCTAGAAAACGTGGCGTTCTGTGCGTCATTGTTCTCTAGAATGCGTGTGCCCCTGTACGCCATTGTTCTCCAAACGATAGCGAATGAAATGGAGCGTTTTGATTGGTTAAAACCACATTCCAACG
Source organism: Chaetoderma sp. LZ-2023a (assembly GCA_034401795.1). NCBI lineage: Eukaryota > Metazoa > Mollusca > Caudofoveata > Chaetodermatida > Chaetodermatidae > Chaetoderma > Chaetoderma sp. LZ-2023a. Next base: position 1,401,179 of record CM067364.1, read on the forward strand.
AAAAGAACAATGACGTCTAGCCGCACCCTATACTACTTGCAGAAAAGAAATATATCTATAATTATTATTAGCAGGTGCTTATCTGCAAGACTTATTTTTTCTTTTTTATTTATTTATTTTTTCTTCTTCAATGAGAATTGCACTGTTATATATTGGATAATGATGCTATGAAGTTGAAAAATTTTGACCCTGCATTTGCAACTCTTTTCTTAACGAATATTTTAAAGGGAGATGTAATGTCAGGATTTCACTTTCAGTGATTGATTTTTTTGGTCTAAAATAGTGTATAATATAATTAATGTTATGTCAAGTAGTAATGTCTGTTTAACTCCTCTCTCTCTCTCATTCAGTTGGGAGAGGACGGATATACATTGTTAGAACTTGTGCCCAATCCCTTTGTACACATGATACAATAAAATATGTTAAAAAAGAATTAGCAGATTATATTTAATTAATAAATTTATGGAGTTGGAAACTGGAAATGGTTGCGATATATAACTATTAAAAAATATTTTGTTTTGATAGCTCAAAAAGTGCCATGCTGCTGTGGCGCGCACGCCAGCCCTGATATTGTTTTCCATAGTTCAAAACAGGTGCTCAAAATAAGTTCCTGTATTAGCATTAACTTAATGGATGCGCACATCTGTGTGTGTCCATGTTTCCGCTCCATTCATACGTATGCTGTGCTTAGAATAGTGTCGTTCAAAAATTGCAGTACCCCATTTTTCTTGACAATCAGATAATCAATTATATTCGCAATGCATAGGCTAATGTTCATGATATTTGAAGATATACAACCCCATTACAACCAGTGCCACCCACCCCCTATATATATTTGGTGTTAATTATAGGCATGTATAGGCATGGTGTAGCAAATAATAGGACAATAACATGAATTTCTAACATTTCCTTATCTTTCGGGAACTAAAAAACACACAATTTTCATTCTTCCCCTTTTAATTTGTGCATCCGATCGTAGATCTGAGCCCCCTCAACTATGATCAGGCTACATTTTTTATCTTTTGATTTTCCACCTTTAAATTCACTCAGCGCGCCATATCTATTTGTTTATTTACCTGTTTGTTTGTTTACCTTGTTTGGCTATTTATTTATTTCGCCTGTTTTGCTTTGTTTCCCGCATCAAGGGGGCTTTGCGTTACCGTGCCATTCGCATTACGAGTTAATGCCCCTGCTATAACGTCAAAGTCACGTCATAGTTGCAAAGCGTGTGGGTATTTCCCATCTTGCTATATCCATTGTCTTTGCCGTAGCCCCAGGTTAGCGTAAACTTGTGGCGTGGGCTACGTTTCGCAGCCACCGGTATCCATATTCTTAACCATTACGAAAACTGGTAACTCAAGTTTATCACTGTTTAGTTCTACAGCTTTCTTCGTATGGTGAAAAGAGCATCATAGAAGCATAGCCGTACTTATTAACGTGTAGCAGACATTGAAAACATCATAGATACCTTCATTTATTTTAACAAGATTTCGTGGCAAGCCGCAATTCCGTAGTTTGTGTTTCGCGGCTGCCGGGCTAGCTGATTCCCGCCATTTCTACGGATGCCCAGCAGTCGTACCATACGATAACTTGCACGAACCACTTTCCGTATGCAAATAGGGATAAACGCGATCGCTTTACGGAAATTACCGAAAGGATTACCGACGACATATTATTGTATTTCGTAAATACCGCATGCATACACGCGCAATTCTCGAACTTAAAATATTTCGAGATTTTATCGCGCTCTATCAATGAGCGATGGCAATGAGTCATAGAGAACAGAGGCCGCGATTGGATACTTTATCCAGGAGGGGGCGGGGAGCATTCAGAGTCATTTAAAATTTACGCGCGTTATATGTTCCGAGTCTCTTGTTACGTTAGTATTTATCTAAAGTAATCTACCAGTTTTCGTTATAAATTCAACATTCAAGCTTATTTATTTCATCAGAATTCAAGATTTAAAATTATTTATATATAATATACATACATCACAATGGACCTTTCCACTTTATCCATACATAATATGTCTTTGCTATGAAATAAGGATGCTGCTGAATATTTTCGAACGGTGCGGGTGTTCAACCACAGGCCTTTGAATTTTCGTCCATCCATCCCTCTACCACATATCCCTCCTACTATATAATATATATATATATATATTTTATTTATTTATTTATTTATTCATATATATATATATATATTCATATATATATATATATATTCATATATATATATATATATTCATATATATATATATATTCATATATATATATATATTCATATATATATTTATATATATATATATTTATATATATATATATATATTCATATATATATATATATATTCATATATATATATATATATATTCATATATATATATATATTCATATATATATATATATATTCATATATATATTTATATATATATATATTTATATATATATATATATTTATATATATATATATTTATATATATATATATATATATATATATATATATATATATATATATATATATATATATATATATATATATATATAGTAGGGGGAATATGTGGTAGAGGGATGGATGGACGAAAATTCAAAGGCCTGTGGTTCAACTACGTACGTTTTATTGTATTATGACATTATATCAACTTATACTCAATAATTTTCATGCAATATAGATGGGTGGATTTTTTTGCTATTTCTTACGTATATTTATCAGTAAAAGCACCCGGTTCGTTACACAGTACGTGACACACTCACTACTATTGTGTGGTTATAAGTTAACAGGTGGGCTAGTCTCTATGAAGAGCCGCAGTCTACTACTGCAGTAGTAGACTGCGGCTCTTCGTAGAGACTACAGGTGGGCATGTAGTCGGCAATACCGAACTTTTGTCCCAATATATATGGAACAGTCTTCCGAACCAGGTTATAGAAGCAACAACCATGATATCATTTGAAACAAAATTAGATAAACTATGGGATAACCAACCCCTATACTATAACTATCTAGCTGGCAATATGTTTTATTACCAAATTGAAAAAGGAAATTAGGAATCTGTCATTACAGGCTTTTAGCCTTCTCACAAAAATGGAATATGATTGATTGATATTACCTTCTAACCCATCAACACACGCATAGAACTTTACCCCTATATAGTCTATAAGGTGGTCCAATAATTAAGACAGGTTTTACATAGATATGTGGTTTGTAAAGTGGTCTAATAAGACAGACCTGACGCGTTACTGTTGAACATGGTGACTAAGTGTGCGTGATATATGAGATGGTCTAACAAGACAGGTTTTACAGTCTATAGTGTCTGGCCTAAGGTGGTCCAATAAGACAGGTTTTACTGCCTATTTATATTGACAAAGTGTATGTAAAGTGGTCTAATAATCTATACGGTGGTCTAATAAGACAGTTTTACAGTCCATAGTGTCTGGTCTAAGGTGGTTCAATAAGACAGTTAGGTTTACTGTCTATGGGAACTAAGTGTGTATGGTGTAGCGTAGGGTATGGCAAGGCAGGGTAGGATAGAGTAATCTATGTCTAAGTCTAGGCTAATCCTAAATCCGTTAGACATACTAGTCTTAGCTATACTAGGCTATAGTTCAGTCTAGGCTAAGCTATACTAGTCTATGCTAAGCTATGCTAGTCTATGCTATGCTATGCTATACTAGACAAAGCTATGTTATGCTGCACTAGTCCATGCTAAGCTATGCTAGACTAGTCTAAGCTAAGCTATACTACACTAGTCCAAGCTAAGCTATGCTAGTCAAGGCTAAGCTATGCTATACTGGTCTACACTTAGCTGTATTGGGCTAGGCTAGGCTATACTGGATGAAGCTAAGCTATACTTGGATAAGCTAAGCTATACCAGGCTAGGCTAAGTTAAGCTATGATGGGCCAAGCTGGGATAAGGTACCCTATATTGGACTAAACCAAGCTAAGCTCTACTGGAATAAGTTATGCTATGCTTGGATACGCTAAGATAAACTAGACTAAGCTAAGTTATACTCAGCTAAGCTAAGCTTTCATTGGCTAAGCTAAGCTATGTTAAGCTAAATTAAACTAAGATGGGATAATCTAATTCATGCTATGCTAGTCTAAGCTAAGCCAAGCTATGTTAAGCTATGCTAGACTAAGCTAAGACAAGCTATGTAAGTCTAAGCTATGCTAAGATAGTCTAAGTTAGCATATGCTAAGCTAATATATGCTGGTCTAAGCTAAGCTATGATAAACTATGCAAGCATAAGCTAAACTATGATAATCTATGTTAGTGTAAGCTATGCTTGTCTAATTTAAGCTAGTCTAAGCAAAGCTATGCCATGCAAATCTAAGCTAAGCTATGCTAGTGTAGGCGATGCTATGCTATACTAGTCTATGCAATACCATGCTATACTAGTCTAGGCTATTCTATACTAGTCCATGCTAAGCTATACTATACTAGGCTAAGTTAAGCTATGCTATACTAGTCCAGGCTAAGCTATGCTATAATAGTCTAGACTAGGCTATGTTATACTAGTCTGGGATAAGTTCTGCTAGACTAGTCTAAGCTAAGCTATACTACTCCACGATAAGCTATGCTACACTAGTCTAGGCTAAGCTATGCTATACTAGTCTAGGATAAGCTATGATATACTAGTCCAAGCTAGTCTATGCTCCACTAGTGTGGGCTAAGCTACGCTATACTGGGCAAAGCTAAGCTAGGCTATGCTCAGATAAGCTAAGCTATGCTCAACTCAGCTAAGTTAATCTATGATGAGCTAAGCTATAATGGGATAAACTAAGCTATACTAGACTAAGCTATGATAAACTAGGCTAAGCTAAGTTATATTCGGCTAAGCTAAGCTATCCTCAGCGAAGCTATGCTAAGCCTTGCTGGGATAAGCTAAGCTATATCGGGCTAGGCTAAGTTAAGCTATGATGGGCTAAGCTAAGCTATAATGGGATAAACTAAGCTATACTAGGCTAAGCTAAGATAAAGTAGACTAAACTGAGTTATACTTGGCTAAGCTAGGCTAGGCTAGGCTAAGCTATCCTAGGATAAGCTACGCTAAGATATACTCAGCTAAGCTAAGATATACTCAGCTAAGCTAAGATATACTCGGAAGATATACCCCAATAAGCTATGCTATAATAAGGTAAACTAATCTGTGCTAGTCTACGCTAAGCTAAGATATGCTAGTATAATCTAAGGTATGTTATGCTAAGCTATGCTAGTCTAAGATAAGCTATGCTAATCTACACTTAGATATGCTAGTCTAAGGTATGCTAGTCTAAGCTAAGTTATGTTACGATATGTTAGGGTAAGTTAAGCTAAGATAGTCTAATCTAAGTCATGCTAAGCTATGATAGTCTAAGCGAAGCCAAGTTATGCTAAGTAAGGATTAGCTATGCTAGTCTAAGCTACGCCAAGCAATCCTAATCTAAACTAAGCTATGCTAAGATTGTCTATGCTAACATATGCTAAGCTAATCTATGCTGGTCTAAGCTAAGCTATACTATGCTATGTTAGTAAAAGCTAAGCTATGGTAATCCATGTTAGTCTAAGCTAGGCTATGCTAGTCTACGGTAAGCTAGTATAAATAAAGTTAAGATAGTCTGGATAGGCCATACTTAGTCCTCGGCCCGGCGTTAGCTAGGCTTGAGTAAGCCGTAGCTAGTCTTGGCTATGACTTACGTAGGCATAAGTTAGGTCTTATCTAAAATTGGCAAGGCCTTACACAGGCCGTGCTCGCCAGGCCATATCCAGACCTTTGCCAGGCTAAGGCCTAAGTAAGGCGAGCAAATGCCTATGTAAGGCTAGCTAAGGCCTAGTTAAGACTAAGTCAAGTTTATATAAGGCACATCTTGGGCCTAGGTATGGCATGGCCAAGTCTAGCTAAGGCCGAGCTAATGCCACCTATGTAAGTCCTACCCAAGCCTAGATATGGCGTATGTAAGGCATAGCCAAACCTAGATAATGCCTCGCTAAGATGTACGTAAGCCTGGTTATGGCCTAGCTAAGATCTAGGTACGGTGAGTCAAGCATAGCTAACGCCTAACCAAGCCTAACTATGATCTAGCTAATAACTATGTAAGTCAAGCTAAGACCTAGGTAATACCTGGGCAAGCTTAGCTCAGACATAGCTTAGTCCTACGGAAGGCATAGCCAAGACTAGATAAGGCTTGCTCAAGCCTAACAAAGGCCTAGGTACGTTCTAGTCAAGTGTAACTAATGACTAGCTCAGGCCTAAACAAGGACTAGCTAATTCCTACAAAAGCCTAGCCAAGGCCTAAGTAATACCTAGCCAGGCTTAGATATGGCCTAGGTAAGGTGTAGCTCAGCCTAGCTAAGGCCGAGCTAAGGCTTATATGCAGCGTAGTCAGGTATAGATTTAAGGTCTAGCCAAGCCTAACTAAGGCCAAGCTAAGGCTTAAGGAAGGACTAACTAATGGCTATATAAGGCTAAGCTAAGTCTAGATAAGGCATAGCTTAGGCCTAGATAAGGCATGGCCTAGCATAGCTAAGGTCAAGGTAGACCCCCAGCCACCTTACCGTACCCTAGCCTACACTTCAGGACATTTGCTAAAGGAACCGGTTCGTTGAGAGGTAGAGAATATTTCACATACATGACATACTCTGAAATCCCAACCATAACCCTAAACGAGCCTTGTTTACACTAGCATAGCTTAGCTTAGATTAGCATGACATAGCTTTGCTTAAACTAGCGTAGGTTAGACTAGCATAACTTAGCTTAGACTAGCATAGCTTATCTTAGATTTGCACGACAGCTTTATTTAGACTAGCATAGCTTAAGCTTAGACTAGCATAGATTAACATATCTTAGCTTAGAATAGCTTAGACTAGCATAGCTTAGCTTAGACTAGCATAGATTAACATATCTGAGCTTAGAATAGCTTAGACTAGCATAGCTTATCTTAGACTAGCTTAGCATAGACTAGTGTAGCTTTGCTTTGACTAGCAAGATTACCATAGCTTACTTTAGATTAGCTTAGACAAGCATATCTTGGCATAGCTTAGCTTAGGCTATCATAGCTTAGCTTAGACTAGCATAGCTTAGCATAACTTAGCTTAGCATAACTTAGATTAAATTAGACTAGAATAGCTTAAACTAACATAGCATAAAATATCTTAGGTTAGACTAGCATAGTTTGTGACAGCTTTAATAACTTAGCATAGACAAGTATAGCATAGCTTAGCGTGGACTACTATAGCATAGATTAACCGAGGCAAGGAGAGCTTAGCCTAGACTAGTATAGTATAGCTTAGCCTAGACTAGTATAGCCCAATCTAGACTAGACTAGTAGACTAGATTAGTAGAATTCTCTAGACTAATATAGCATCGGTTAGCGTGGACTAGTATAGCATAGAATGACCTAGGCAAGGATAGCTTAGCCTAGACTAGTATAGTATAGCTTAATCTAGACTAGTATAGCCTAGTCTAGACTAGTAGACTAGACTAGCAGACTAAACTAGTGGACTAGACTAGTGGATTAGACTAGACTAGTAGAATAGACTAGTAGAAAGGGCTGGACTAGTAGACTAGACTAATAGACTAGACAGCACTAGTAGACTAGATGACACTAGTAGATGAGACTAGTAGACTAGTATAGCATGGTTTAGCCTAGACTAGTATAACATAGCTTAGCTTATCCTAGACTAGTATAGCATAGTTTAGCAAATACTAGTGTAGCATAGCTTAGAGTAGATTAGTATACCAGCCTAGACTAGCATAGCTTACACTAGACTAGTATATAACTTAGACTATCGTAGAATAGCTTAGACTAGACTATTATAGCTTAGAGTAGTATAGCTTAGACTAGTATAGCATGGGTCAGCCTACTATAGCAAAGCCTTGACTAGTATAGCATAACTTAGAGTAGATTAGTATAACAGCCTAGTATATAGCTTAGACTAGACTACTATAACTTAGAGTAGTATAGCTTAGACTAGTATGGCGTAGACTAGTAAGGCTTAGGGCTAGTATTTCTTAGACTAGTACGGCTAACATACCATAGCCTTAAGATTAGCCTAGCATAGGCTAGCCTGGGCAGAGATTGCGCAGTCTAATCTGGAGCCAGCTAAGGTCTACTTGGATAAAGTACGCTATAGTGGGCTAAACTAAGCTAAGCTCTACTGGGCTATGCTAGGCTAAGCTAAGATATACTCGGCTAAGCTAAGCTGTCATCTACTAAGCTATGCTGGGATAAGCTAAGCTATACAGGACTGGGCTAACTTAAACTATGGTGGGCTAAGCTATACTATGGCCGAGCTAAAGCCTATGTACAGCGTAGTCAGGTTTAGAAAAGACCTAGCCAAGCCTATGTAAGGCATGGCCAAGCCTAGCTAAGGCTGAGCTAAGGCAAGGGCAGATTCTACCCTACACTTCAGGACATCTGCTAAAGGAACCAGTTCGTTAAAAGGTAGAGCTAACTCAGCTTAGACTACCCTATACCTAGCCTATAGCCTATCTTAGCCCAGCCTAGCATAGTCTACGCCTAGCTAGCTCAGCTTAGACTACCATAGACATAGCCTAGCCTATAATACCCTTGCCTAGGCAAAGCTTATGTAGCCTAGCCTAGCCTAGCCACTTCAGGCTACCATAGACTTGGCATCTATGCTATCTTAGTCTAAACTAGCCTTATGCTATAGCCTAGACTAACCTAGGCATAGATTAGTTTACATATTCTTGCCTAGGACTTGTCTACCTTAGCTTAGACTAGACTAGCTTAGCATGGCATAGCTTTGCTTAAGCTAGCATAGCTTAGACTAGCATGACTTTGACTAGCATAGCTTGGTATAGCTTAGTCTGATCTAAGCTATGATAAGCTATCTTAGCTTAGCTTAGCACAGCTTAGCTTAGCTTAGCATAACATAGATTAGATTAGCTTGGCCTAACATAGCAGAAAATAGCTTAGGTTAGACTAGCATAGCTTTAAATAGCTTAACATAGCCCTTAGATTAGCTTAGGCAAACATAGCTTGTCTTAGCTTAGGCTATCTTAGCTTAGCCTATCATAGCTTATCTTAGCATAATATAGATTAAATTAGCTTAGCCTAACATAGCATAAAATAGCTTAGGTTAAACTAGCATAGCTTTAAATAGCTTAGCATAGCCCTTAGATTAGCTTAGGCAAACATAACCTGGCTCAGATTAGACTAGCTTAGCTTAGATTAGACAAACATAGCATAGCTTAGACTAGCAGAGCTTAGACTAGCAGAGCTTAGCTTAGCCTCACTTAGACTAGGTTAGCTTAGTGTAGGCAAGCATAACTTAGACTAGCTTAGCTTAGCACAACCTAGATTAGATTAGCTTACCTTTGACTAACATAGCATAGAATAGCTTAGCCTAAACTAGCATAGCTTTTAATAGCTCACCTTAGACTAACTTAGATCGGCCTAGACTAGACTCGATTGGCCTAGACTAGATTGGACAAGACTGGATTGGACTAGACTACACTGCTGGCCAAAAAAATGAGGCAAACATGATTTACCATATTTTTTATGATTACTCTTTCATGTTAATAAATACAGGTGAAATAAGTGACAATTTTACATAATATCGTATGCATTGTCTGTGTGCAGGGTACCTTGTAGTATGGGATAGCTTTCCCCTTGTTTTTCTTCAGAAATCTCAGCCGTTTGAGCAAGCTGTCTGAAAGCCGTTTACAGTGTGCTGCATCAATGCTGTTCCATTCATGTCTGACTGCTTCCCACAACTGGCCAGTGCTCCCAAATTTTCTGCCAGCCAGTTTTGCTTTTATATGCACCCATATATTCTCTATGGGGTTAAGATCTGGTGACTGTCCAGGCCAAAACATCACCGACAGGGAATGCCGCTCAAACCATGACTTTGTTGTTTTTGCTGTGTGTGCCGGGGCATTATCTTGTTGAAAAATAGCTTTTTGTCTTTTATTTCCACTACACAACTTGTTCAGGCTTGGAAACAACCCCTTTTCTAATATGTTTTGGTACTCCTTTGCATTAATGGACTTTTCACATTGCCCAAGCTCGCCAACACCAGATGCAGAAAACACACCCCATACCATAATTCCATCTCCTCCATTTTTCACAGTGGTGGAGAGGCATTCTGGGTTATATTTTTCACCTGACCTACGAAGACAGCGCTCTGGAGCATCTGTACACAGCTCAAAATGTGACTCATCACTCCAGAGAACACACTCAAACCACTGAGAATCATGGTCACGATAAAGTGCCCAAAATCTGAGTCTTTCTGCAACGTTCTTTGTGGACAGCAATGGTTTCTTAGCACACCGCTTTGATGAAAAACCAGCTTCCTTGAGCCTCCTTGCAATTGTTCTTCTTGAAACAGCCTTATTTTGTGAATTTCTGAATGCTTCTGCTAATTTGGTGAGAGTCTTCGTATGATTCTTCAGAAGTCATTTTCAGCCTTCTTTCATCTCGACATGTCACTTTAGCTCGTCCAGAACCTGCTTTCCGGGCAACAGAACCTGTCACTTGAAATGTGTGACCAATTCCATGTATTGTAGACAGTGGAATCTGAATATCCTCAGACTTTAGAATTTTCTTAATCTCAGGATATGACTTTCCAGCTTGACGAAGACCTGCGATCCGGCTTTTGACTTCAACAGGTACATGGAATTTTGCCTTTTTTGAAGACATTTTGAATCAAAAATAACAACTTCACTCTTCAGGCACAGTGTGGTAATACACAGAGATTACAGAAATGGCTAATGTCTTGTCACCTCGGTCAGCGTAGCTCAACTAGCTTGCTAGTTTGGTTAGTTAATTCACTTTAAATCCTGAACACAGAGGCGCACTATTTGTCTTTTGTGTATGTATGTGGGTCTAATATAGAACAAGAATCCATTCAGTAGATGGCTTTTGATATGCAAATTAGCTCACTCAGCAGTGGAAAACAGTCAGACATGAATGGAACAGCATTGACGCAGCACAATGCAAAAAGCTTTCAGACAGCTTGCCCAAATGGGTGAGTTTTGAGACAAATAAAATAAGGGAAAGGCTATCCCATACTAAAAGGTACCCTGCACACAGACAATGCATACAATAAAAGAAAAGCGTAATTAGGAAACGATTATATGCATGTCCGATTTGTAATGAAGAATGTAAAGAAAATCCACCATCTATTTGTTGTGACCAATGCGATAAATGGTTCCATTGGCGGTGTGTAAGTATTTGTAAGGAGCCATTAGTAAAGAAATGGTATTGTTTATATTGTTCTGAACCAACATCCTACTGATACACTCCATATGAAATATCTGGATTATCTTACAAGTCAGATATTTGCAAAACTATTCTAGGTAAAGTGAGTATTCAGAAACATTGACTTTTGTTTCTTTAGTATATCTGGAATGTATGTCAATAAAAATTGCTTTAACATTTATGTTAGTGTGTATATAGTGTGTTGAACATTGATCGACACCATTTTAGCTCCTCGAGCGATAGTGTGTGATGTCATGTAAGTGCCAATGCATTACATTCTTTATTATGTAATACTCATCCAGTTGAATATTTTGAAACCAATTTCACTGGAAGTTAGTGCTGCCTATGGCAACAGCAAGTTCCAGCCAAATTAGTTTTAAAATATTCAACAGCTTACCTGTATGATTGCTTTTATACCATATTGCCAAACTATAGCTGGTACCTCTATGACTGAGCTTATATATCGAGGCAGACTCGCGAGGATTTTTCTGATTGGTTGAAAAGTAAATCATGGCAGTCATCGTAGGCTGTAGAAATGTCCCAATATTTAGGTACTAAGGCCTGAATATCTTTCTTTCGCGGCATAATAAAAAGCTTAAAATTACCTGCATAGGTTTTTGAGTGGCATACTAGATCACCTGAATAGCTATCAAGAGATGAAGTTAGTTACCCTTTAATTTATATGCAATGAAATCATATTTTATGACTTATTTCGTTTCATTACATATAGGTACACAATTTAAGCCTCTGAAATTAAACAATTTTATTTTCAAGCATTCTAGTGTGAATATGCACCTTTAAAACATTTTATAAAGTATGAAAACAGACACCAGTATTATTCATCCTGCTGTTGATATTAATTTTAAACTATTATTGCTTTTTGTATACATTGTATGTGCGTCTTTAGTCAGGATGTATTATGTTCTGGTGGATTGTCTGGATATTTAATCCTTTTGAACTCCTCACTGAAATCGGGCTGGTTTTCTTTGAAATTTAGAAAACAGTACAATCATATCTGGAGATGTGTAGCCCATGGCTTTTACAACAGTGTGCTTGTCAAATTTAGAAAGTAATCAAGCCTGGAATATACTTATGTATCATACAGTCTTTGACAGAGTGCTTCAAGATTGGCATTAGTTTAGTGATTTTGTGTAGTAAAGTCAAACCACTTTGAACATTAAGCATATTGGAACACAGATGGAAAATTTCTTGTCACACTGTATGCTATGTCACTTGTAAACGTGAAATAAAAGCTAACTGTAGTGCCTATTAATACATCTTCTTTGAGTTTCTAACGCACATATAGTGTATAATTTGCTGTGTTGATGTTTTTAAAATCAGTGTTAGGAAGCTGCACTACCGTACATGTAAGATGCTAATGAATAATGATGCTCATTGTTTAACCCTTTCGCCGATACATTCCCTGTATCTCAATCTCGGGGCAAACAAACAGGAAAGCTGTTGAATATTTTGAAATTAATATGACTGGAAGCCATTGCGGCTAATCCTGCTATAGGCAGCAAGGGCTTCCAGTCTTATTAATTTCAAAATAATATACATTATATGATATATATATCGTAAAGATTTCAAGCAGTGTGCAGTCTCCGGACAGTGAAATTATTATTATACGCTACCCAAGGGTATGCTGATGAAACCTCCTGGATACCTGTAGTTACTTTATTAACCCTTTAACTCGCATATCGGCCACTTCTGCAGTGGTCCTGAGAAATGTCCATTTGCAGACAAAGAGAAGACTATTTTTGAAAATTTACAACTGGAATGACTGGCTCGATAACCGAGCCAGTCATTCCATTGGTAAATTTTCAAAAACAATATCTTGGTCTGCAAATAGGCATTTTCTATGAGACAATTTAAATTTTCTTGAATAAATTTGAGTATTAAAAGGTTAAACAAATTTAGGGTCTGGATTCTTCATGCGTTTAAAGTCCAAATATAATTCAAAGATTAATAACATGACGGCCATTTTGCTGGGTGACAAGATGAATAGACTCGCTGGCCCAAAAATACTACAGTTAGTATTCTTCATGGCCAACCTGCAATTGAGGTTTTGTCAACATAATAAGCGCAAATAAGTAGCTAAGTAGGAAGCCAAAAATGTGGAAATTTTTAGGCCTCTGATAATATTATTACTGCTTATGATATAACGTGCATGCATTATACTCTGATGCTTTTATATTTATCCCCACGTTTAAAAAAAAATGCCTGGGATATTGTAATCGCCTCCGTCCGTCTGTCTGTCCGGTGGAACTCAACCAAATCTGGTATGTGGGTTATCCATATGATTGCGCTTTATAATATATTTAGATTAGGCTCCGCCCCAGGGGTGGGTTGTGAGTGTGTGTCAAAAGTTCAAAGTGGTGAATGTGGGGATTTGCGATGACGCGACATTCTAGTTATCCTAGCCCCGGTAAGGAGATGGTATTGCAATCGAATCTGTCTGTGTGTGTATGTGTGTCAGTCTGTGTGTCTGAAGATGTATCACAAAAAACGACTGATCAGATTTGACTGAAATTTTAACACAACGAATCAACTTGCCGTGCAAGAGGATCGCCAGACTTTGCCCATAATCCAAATAAAAGAACCCTCACCGAGATTGGATCACATTCTTGATCTATTCTTATCTCGGAAACTACTTGTCCGATTTGGCTCAAATTTTAACATAAAGGATAGGACCGTACACTAGAATAAAAATGACTGCGCGTGATCTGAAAAAATCCAGATCGGATCAAATTCTGTATCGAGGGATATCTCAGAAACTACTGGTCTGATTCGGCTCAAATTTTAATACAAGAAAGAATCTGACTGTACACTAGAATAAGTGTTTTACCTTGATTGACAAAGGGCCCAGGTGCCATAAGAGGTAAAGGGCATCTGGTGCGTTGTTGCTGGAAAATTATGCCATTTATTGGCAACATCCTGCACCATCAAGGTAAAACAATCCGATAACGTTTTACAATGTGATAAAAATGGTAGGAAGATGGTGTGCAATCTCTGATTGCACTGTTATAGTTCTGTATTTATTGTCTCATCTGCGAAGCGGGAAGCAAGGCACATATTACTTTTTCGACAGCGGCTTCAACAAAGTTAAGTTTTTATGTTTAGCAAATATTATCAACTTTCATATTTAGGATTAGCTAACCCTCATGGAAGACACTGGTACAAATCATTGTCACCAGGTCAGAGATCAAGGTCATTCTGTCAATGTGACCGTGATACAACTGTTTTACATAAGTGTTTGCCTTTAGTAAAACTCCGCTATTATTTCAGGATATATTGACCCTATTCGAACTAAACTTGAATACAGTGTTGGCTATGCTGTTAGGAATCGCCATGATGACATTCAAGTCAAAGGTCAAGGTCTCTATCTGCTGATGCTTATCGGTAATGATGAGGCCATGCAAGACATTTAATTCCACAGAATTCTTACATTATACTATTCCCATCACAAATAGGTTTAGCAGCAGTTATAAATAGCAGTATAACAAATATATTGCCATTGAAAGGTAAATTAATGTAATGTCATGTTATAATAACTCCATTCTGTCCTCGAAAATCCTGTCACTGCAAGTCCTACAGCTTGAGAGAGAAATTATTTGAAACTTGACAAGATGATTGCGTACACCACCCAAAGATGTGTCTAATGTTAGCATTTTTGTTATCAGTCCATCTCATCTGTCAGTAGGTACATACGTACATCCATCCCCAAAAATCTTAGCATTGCAACCTTTAAAATTTGAGAGAATTGTTTGAAATTTGACAGATTGATTGTACTCCGCTCAAAGATATGCCTAGGGTAAAAAAACTGCATCGGCCCATCTGTCCATCTACCCCGTACATCCTGAAAAGCCTGTCATACACTCATGTTGCACATATTGGGGATGTACTCATGTTGGGACACAGGTATGTCAGTCTCTAGCTGACCTTTTGTTAAACAATGAAATTTACTAATGCTCTCTTTTTGTTTTGCAGGTTGGGTTGACACACGTGATATCGGTATCAATATGTATAAATAATATAAAGAAATGGTGTATTAAATTAAGTATTTCAATGATGATTCATTGACATAGCGTATGTATTTTAAGGAGATATTAGAGCTAATCTATTAATAACCTTTGGTACTACAATCAAACCTGTCTATAATATACTTAATTTTTGTGATGTTTGCGTTTCTTTAAGATGGGTGATCTTTTATTAAAGCAAAAGTTGATGATATGGCTATGAATGTTATATATCAATAATATGTAAAATTTTAGTAAACTAAACAGACTGAAAGATGTTTCTGTGTAAACCAGTAATAACTTCCAGCTAAACTAATTTCAAGAACTTTGGGATCAGAAGCCTCACTGGCAGTGGTGAAGCTAACCATAAGATCATTCTACCACTTATCTTGACTCTGGCATATTTCTGCCGGCATTGAGCTATAAGGATATTTCAGGCACTGGCTGATGTGATCATTTTGAAATAACTTAAGATAATTTGCTATTTCTATTTCAATGTTATTTTTGAAGCTTGAATTTGTTTAGGCCACACCAATTTTATATTTTGGCTTACGGGCGAGCCTACCTTCTTTCTTGAGAAGGTAAAATAAAAATTGATTTGTAATTTTTGCCCACATGAAACGTCCATATATACATTGTTAATCTGGTAAACGCAATGACTGGTAATGCTGATAACATCAACATGAGTGTCAAGATCTTACGCCTTCATATTCCATTGCTTTCACATAGATTACTATGACTCAAAAGCAATTAGCTCAAGATAATCAACAAATGTTATAAATTGCAAAGAAAGATAAGTGAAAGCTGTATATTTTCGTCTAATTTTAGTCAGATATTACTTATTTTATTCCCTCTCATCTTCCTTCATCAAAAGGTACTTACAAATTTCTTTTTAAATTGATGTTATGTTTATTTTTGTTCGCTCCTCTGCTTTTCCAAACAATTCCGCCCATAAGCAAAGTAATTAAGTTGGTGGTCCCTTAGTTATATGTTATTTTATCCTT
Source organism: Chaetoderma sp. LZ-2023a (assembly GCA_034401795.1). NCBI lineage: Eukaryota > Metazoa > Mollusca > Caudofoveata > Chaetodermatida > Chaetodermatidae > Chaetoderma > Chaetoderma sp. LZ-2023a. The sequence continues at coordinate 1,417,403 of CM067364.1, forward strand.
TGAACCATGAAGCTAAAGAACCTCAATCAGATATCTAAGTAAGCTGCTAAATATTTTGAAACTAATTCAACTGAAATTGTTGTCATAGTGTCAAAATATTCAATAGAATATTTCTTATGTTGTAAATGATTTCTCATTTTGTCTTTCCCGTTCAGAGTTTATTTCATATTGGTGTATACGAAACTAACCTTTATTAATTATATCAATATGAATATTACGTTTAGTTTAGTTTAAAATGTTTATTTTATTCTATTACTCAAATTTACTTTGTCATAAGGTGGTCTACAATATATTTGGCTTACGCTCGATAACTTTATGTATCGTGCATGGATTCAGTTCAAATTTCGGAAATAAAAGCCTCTTCAGACTTTGGCTGGCATTGTGTACGGGCAAAATTTGGCTGTATTCACCAGAGTTATCTCCCTTGATTTCTTGAAAGTCGGTGAAGGGTTCCTCAGCAATTTCAATGGAGGGATATGACCTGTCACTCAAGTATATGACGTTATAATCTATTACATCACATGTAGGCTGGCTTTCCAAACAAAATGCATAATGACGTGTCTAGTTGTACGAATTGTATGTCTACTATTTAATAAACATAATGTTGAATATTTTAAAATTAATTTGAATGGGTGCTATTGCTGATTGGCAGCAACAATGGCAAGAGCATCCAGTCAAATTAGATTCAAAATAGTCCACAGCATACCTGTATAGTTACCTTGAAAATGGGACTATGAGAATTGAGGGTTCAAAGGATATAAACTGATCCCAACAAGTAGAAAATATGGATGTGGCAGAGCTAGAAATGGATCCCTATATTAGCCCGCATGAATTTGGGTCAAATTTAAGATTTTCAAATCGCATGAAACCTTTACTGAGATTACCCAGGAACTAAATTTGACTGTAATCACTGTAATTATCGTCCTTGATTTCTTGAAAAATCACAAAATATTTGATTCTTACTTGATAACTTATTAGCATGCATGGGTTCAGTCCAAATTTCAGACATTTCTCTGCATGAAACTATGACTGGCATTGTTTAAGGTTAAAATGTGTCTGTGGGTGCCTGAGTTATCCCTCTTGATTTCTTGAAAAACTGTTAAATATTTAAATTGCAAAAATAATGGGGTGGTTTTGGTCAGGGATGTGTGATCAGAACTGGCCTTTTATTTCTTTAGCACCATTGCGTGCAAGTAATTATTATATATAATATATCCTGATATGTTGTGACCACTTCATGAAATGTTCAGTTACAGTTATTAATTTTTTAGTTTTTGTTCATTTTAGTTGTAATTTTCAATTGTTACCCATTCTCTTTTCTTTTCACATAAGTTTTAACACTTCAGAGGTTGCATAAGAACTAATATAAGAATATCATATTTTGGAAAGTTCTGGCTATTATTTTTAAGGCAATTGTCTGAAAGCTAATGTATTAGAGAGCGATACATCAGTTATATTGTTTGTTCAATTCAGGCAAGTTTTCAGCTTCGACTTATTGAAGATGTAAATTATATTTTTATTCCAAATTGAATGGTAAAAGAGCAACCTCTGGGCATGTATCCTTTTGTGCATGTCTGCGGATTCTTTACCAGTTGATAAGATACACGCAGACTATGCAGTATGAACTATTATGTTAAAGATATCCATTCACTTTGTATATTAAAAACTCCAGTGTACTTGTGAACTGATAGGGTGAGCCGCACTGATGACTCCTAAAAGGAAGAAACATGCCATTTACGTTGCACCCAAACGTTTGAAATTTTAGTAGATAAGCCTGCAGTAACAGTTATTATGTAATCATCTATTAATTTGCCAAGGGCCTTGGTTATTGTTAATGCAGGTCATGGTTCTGTATCTTTACCATACCTTCCCTCTAATCTTTTGTTTTAGCTAATAAAAACAGCAAAGTATTAGCTGTAATCTGGTATTTTGTCTAGTTGCTTCAAGATACCCCACACAAAAGTAAAATTTACAGATACGGCAGAAGCCTGTCGAGGCCACAGGTGAAGTCATGGGCGTAAATCCTTGGAGGGATGTATATATCAGCCAGATTCAGCACAAGCCTATTGAGCCCACAGGTCAGATCATGGGCGTAAATCCTTGGGGGGGGGGTGTGTGTGTGGGTGTGTATATATCAGCCAGATTCAGCACAAGCCTACTGAGGCCACAGGTCAAGTCATGGGAGTAAATCCTTGGGGGATATATTCCCCACCCACCCTCTGCCCCCCATTTCTTTCCGGGGGAAGAACCCCCGAACCCACTGCTAATGTCCCCTCCCCCAAATCATCCCCCCAAATATTACTTTAAATCTACACCACTGGGTCAAGTTCACTGTGACCTTAACATAAAACTATTCTTTTTGGCTAAATTTGTTGGTTTAGCTCAACATATTGTCTTATATCTGAGGATTGGTTCATCCTACCTGAATTTAACTTGGTCGCATGTTTACTTATATTCAGTACAATGATACAGAAGTCAAGATCATTGTAACATTTGTATAAAATAGACTTTAACAGTTTCACTCTGGTTAGCTCGCCTGGCCCCTATTTCAGAATTGGCCAAATTATTAGAACTAAACATCGTCATATAGTTACCTTAACCTAGAGGAGCAGTACAGACATTCAGACTTCCGAGGTCAAGGTCATTGTGATCGTGATACAAAGCTAGATTTGCATTTGAAAATGCAATATGCCAAGATTTTCTCCAATATCATGTTAGTGTAACACGGATGATGTCTTATATTTACTATTTCTTATTCTATATATGTGGTAGATATCCAATCCGTATTAAATGTAATCGTCTTCCTTATTATTTGTTTATATATATTCATATGTTATATTTTTACCAATTGTTAACTTTATTCATTAAATTTATTAGTATTATTCTACTAGTTTGTGAAGTTTGTTCGAGATGTCGACTCCCATCCTTAATTGTCTGTTAGCCGGGTCGTAATAGGATATTCATTGATTCATTCATTCATTTCATTCATCCAACCGCTCATCTCTTATCATTCATTCAATTCATTCACACACTTACATATATACACACGCATTCATTCATTCATCATTTATTTATTCACTTATATAGGGCTTAATTATTCGGCGGTGAAGGAAAAGTAAAATCCTGGGCTCACTGCTTTTCAGTACTGCTGACATTGTCGCACGCTGCATCATGGGGAACATAACTTTCCAGTCCCTCTGGAAGCTATGGATTCGTAGATCAAAGATGCCCTTGATAAAGAGGCTATGCTTATACAATGCAACCTGTGTATCCTTGATGCTGTATAACTGTAACAGCTGGGCAGCTCCAAAGGCAGCTCTAGACAAACTTAATGCCTGCCACCACAAACACCTCCGCACCATCACTGGACACCGATGGTCAGAGAGCATAATTTCCAATGATGCACTAAATAAGATGTGCAATACATTGTCGCTGTGACGCTGTTTGTAAAAGTCACCCAGCAAAGACGGTCCATGTTTGGCCATGTGCTAAGGATGCCAGAAGACAAGCCTTGGAATTCTCCCTACTGGGAGCCAGCAAATACAAAGCCAAAGCCAGAATAGGTCGTCAGCGTGCCACGAGGTGACCTCAAGAAAGCACGATCGGTACACTCAAATCAAGAATGGCCCTGATGAAGCTAAAGATTTCAGCTGAGGACAAGACACAGTGGGCAAAAGCAAGCTGTAGGATGGTTCTACTACTACAGCCACAGAATACAGTAATCATCATCACAGGGCTTAACCCGCAAATTTGTTCAAGAAACTCAATTTTCCCATAGAAAGTGTCCATTGCAGACCAAGAGATTATTTTTGAAAATTTATCACTGAGATGACCGGCTTGCTTATCGAGCCAGTCATTTGACTGGTAAGTTCTCAAAAATAGTATTCGCTTGGCTTGCAAATGGACCTTTCTGAAGACCACTGTAGAAGCCGTTTTGCTTGGCGTGAGTGTTAAAGGATTAATAGTACATTCAACACATAGGACAAATTCATTTATCCATTCAATCGCTCATCTCAATCATTCATTGATTTTCAGTCACCCATACAAGAACCCAAGCATTCATCTGCTTGTCATTCAATCAGCCATTCATTCATCATTTATTCATTTTGGGGTTAATACTGCAGTCAAAACATATGATAATTTCCATCATTGTACACACTCACAACTGCCGGTTGTTACAAGCCATCCCTAGATGAGATTAATGTCGGCGCCACTCAAGAGGGAATTTTGACACACACGTTCTACTGTTGACGACTAGCTTACTGTCGGTGCAAGAGGGAATTTCCAACACAAGAAGAAGAAGATTGCACATAATGGTTAAGAACAGAACTCACTTTCATTGTTATATCAAGTCCACTAGAATTACGGGCAGGGACAGCCACAACATGCATACATCTATTGTTTAGGCCTGTGGGATATTGAGGTGCATCTGAAGCTAGTGCACTGTTGAGTGGACAGTACTGTGAATGTGGGTTGACGATCGTATATAGGCGCACTCAGTACATTTCTTTGGGTGGGGAATTCTACAGAAATATGCTGATGAAGGAGATGTACGAACAGCCTCGTTGATTAGCCAGCAGTGTTGATCAGTGTATTTAGACCCAAGTATCGGCTAATCATGCCTCATCTGTGACCAGTTGTGTGGCATCCATTAACAAACATATGTCCATCAGAATGATGCTGGCCCTCGAATTAAACATAAACAATTGTCTAAAGAAAAAAGTAAATTGCTTTGCTCACGCATTTATTTACCAGTGTAATTTTCAGGCTAATTATACGGGGTAAGATAAAAAGGCCAATTGCATATGCATCACTTTTACGATGACGGCTTCAATGTTAAGGTTTTGCGTTTTCCGTATAGACCACACACTAGATTGTAAAGCATGTCTTATTGGACTGACCAACTTATCTACCACACACTCGGTCAAAATGTAGGTGTGTGAGAGAGGTATGGAGAGGGGAGAGTTGGAGAGTGTGATAGAGAGTTGAGGAGAGAGAGCATACTTAGGTCTTAGCCAGGCTTGACTAGGCCTTACTTAGAGCTTAGCTAAGACTGTCTAGGTCTTACCTAGTATTAGCTTTGCCTTACATAGGTATTAGATAGGCTTAGTTAGGCCTTAGCTAGGCTTGGGTAGGTCTAACAAGCCTTCCCTAGGTGTGGCCTGACATTTGTTAGGCCTTAGCCAGGCTTGACTAGGCCTTAGCCAAGTTTTGCTAGGCCTTACCTCTGCCGTAGCCAAGCTTCGCTAGGCCTTAGCCAGGCTTACATCGGCTTTAACTAGGCTGGGCTAAGCCTTATTCAGTCTTGGTTAGGCCTTATCTAGTCCTGGATAGGTCTTAGCTAGATTTTAGCAAGCCTGTAGGCTAAGACCCAGCCAAGCCTAACTAAGGCCTAGGTAAGGACTGGCTAATGCTTACATATGTCTAGGTAATACCTATCCAAGCTTAGACAAGGTCTATCCAAGCCTAGATAAGGCCTAACCAAGCCTGGCTAAGGTCTAGCTGACGTATAGCTCAATGCCTAGTCAAGCTTGATTAATGCCTAGTTAAGCCTGTCTAAGGCTTAGGTATGGCCTAGTCAAGCCTGGCTAATGCCTAGTCAAGCCTGGCTAATGCCAAGTTATGGCCTATATAAGACTAGCTAAGGCTCATGTAAAACCTAGACTAAAGCCTTGTTAAGGCCTATGGTCTAAGTAAGACCTAGTCAAGCCTGTCTAAGGCATACCCTACGCTACCATACCATCTCCTATCCTAACGGATATATGCTTCAGCTATGTCAAATTTTCTTTTAGAAAACCTGACACTTCGTCATATATATTATTGGACCACCTTATAGCCCACATACACATAGTCGCCATAGACACTAAAACAAATCTTATTGGGACACCTTATAGATCAAATACACTTATTCACCGGACAATAAAACCTGTTGTATTGGACCACCTTAGACCAGACACTATAGACAGTAAAATGTCTTATTAGACCACTATAGAATACATACACATAGAAACCAGATTGTAAAAACCTGTCTTATTAGACCACCTTATAGGCCACAAAACCTTAGAACAGACATGACAGACTAAAACCGGTCTTATTCGAGAACATAGATGTCATACACTTAGTCGCCATAGACAGTAAAACCTGTCTTATTGGACCACCTTACAGGTAATTTATCATCAGACTGCCTAAAGGCCGTATTATAGTGGTAGCGATGCATGGTGAGATGCGGGGGGGGGGGAGTTCACTATTGCCGACTCTATGGCATGCTCGCCCGAGTTATTATCAACAAAATATAGCAGTAAATGTAGTGACGCTGTCACAGAAACGTATGTACTTTTACTGATAAGTAGGCCCACTTTCAAAAATATTTATAGCAAAAATTACATCTATGTTGTTCCGTATTAGCATGATCTATAAATAGTTCGTTATCTAATTACAGTTGAGCGTTCTCGTTATATTGATAAATCTGCGTGAAAATTACTGAGTACAAATCGCTGACAAAGTATAAGTAAAGTCCAATAGTTGCGTGAGTACGCATGCGTCTGGTGTAGCCAATCAGTATCAGGTCCATGTATCCCTATTTGCATACGGAAAGTGGTTCGTGCAAGTTATCGTATTTTGCGATAGAACGTTCTAATTTTTTGCATGTCTGTAGTTCTTTGGGAGCGCTATCGATGTGTTTGGTGTAAAATCTTGGGTAATGGCCGGTTCAGACAGAATGGCGCCATAAATACACCTGTGAACGGAATTCCATTAAGATTTATGGTAATTAGACCTCCATTGCTAAAAATAATGGAGATAGAACTTTCTAATTTTTTACATGTCGATAGTTCCTTGAGAGGGCTATCGATTGATATGTGTGAAAATCCGGGGTAATGGCCGATTCAGACAACATAGCACCGTATATAGGCAATTGTGGGCGATTTTCCATGTTTTTCACTACTCTTTTGTTCGCTACAATATTATTTCAGGGATTTTTTTTTTTAAATATGGTCCAAATGTAGCCTATTCATATTACTAAACAGCAAACGTACAAACGATCCCGTGGTCCACCGACAAGCGCGAGACTTACATCGTTTCTATTACCACCGTGAAAAACCCGAATGTGTCGAATGTTTATCTCATTGACATTCGATACATTCGGATATATCGGAAAGAAACATGTATTGCTAAAAATAATGGAGATAGAACTCTCTAATTTTTTGCATGTCCATAGTTCTTTGGCAGCCCTATCAATCTGTCTGGTCTAAAATCTGGGGTAATGGCAGGTTCAGACAGAATGTCGCCATAAATACGCCTGTGAACGGAATTCCATTAAGATTTACGGTAATCAGACCTCCATTGCTAAAAATAATGGAGATAGAACTTTCTAATTTTTTGCATGTCGATAGTTCTTTGCGAGCCCTATCAATCTCTCTGGTCTAAAATCTGGAGTAATGACCGGTTCAGACGGAATGGCGCCATAAATACACCTGTGAACGGAATTCCATTAAGATTTACGGTAATCAGACCTCCATTCCTAAAAATAATGGAGATAGAACTTTCACATTTTTTGCATGTCGATAGTTCTTTGACATCCCTATCGATTGATATGTATGAAAATCTGGGGTAATGGCGGATTCAAACAATATACTCCCTTATATAGGCAATTGTGGGCGAGTTTTCATGTTTTTCACTACTCTTTTGTTCGCTACAATATTATTTCCTGGATTTTTTTTTAAAATATGGTCCGAATGTAGCCTATTCATATTACTAAACATCAAACGTGCAAACGATCCCGTGGTCGACCGACCAGCGCGAGACTTACACCGTTTCTATTACCACCGTGAAAAACCCGAATGTGTCGAATGTTTATCTAATTGACATTCGACACATTCGGATATATCGGAAAGAAACGTGTATAGCTAAAAATAATGGAGATAGAACTTTCTAATTTTTTGCATATCGATAGTTCTTTGGGAGCCCTATCAACCTATCTGGACTAAAATCTGGGGTAATGGCCGGTTCAGACAGAATGGCGCCATAAATACGCCAGTGAACAGAATTCCATTAAGATCTATGGTAATCAGACCTCCATTGCTAAAAATAATGGCGATAGAACTTTCTAATTTTTTGCATGTCGATAGTTCCTTGGGAGCCCTATCAAGCTATCTGGTCTAAAATCTGGGGTAATGGCCGGTTCAGACAGTATGCCGCCAGAAATACGCCTGTGAATGGAATTCCATTAAGATTTACGGTAATCAGACCTCCATTGCTAAAGATAATGGAGATAGAACTTTCTAATTTTTTGCATGTCTGTAGTTCTTTTGGAGCGCTATCGATGTGTTTGATCTAAAATCTGGGGTAATGACCGGTTCAGACAGAATGGCGCCAGAAATACGCCTGTGAATGGAATTCCATTAAGATTTACGATAATCAGACCTCCATTGCTAAAAATAATGGCGATAGAACTTTCTAATTTTTTGCATGTCTATAGTTCTTTGGGCGCTCTATCAACCTGTCTGGTGTAAAATCTAGGGTAATGGCCGGTTCAGACAGTATGGCGCCATAAATACGCCTGAGAATGGAATTCCATTACGATTTACGGTAATCAGACCTCCATTGCTAAAAATAATGGAGATAGAACTTTCTAATTTTTTGCATATCGATAGTTCTTTGGGAACGCTATCGACCTGTTTGGTCTAAAATCTGGGATAAGAGCCAGTTCAGACAGTATGGCGCCAAAAATACGCCTGTGAACGGAATTCCATTAAGATTTACGATAATCAGACCTTCATTGCTAAAAATAATGGAGATAGAACTTTCTAGTTTTTTGCATGTTGATAGTTCTTTGAGAACCCTATCAAGCTATCTGGTCTAAAATCTGGGGTAATGGCCGATTCAGACAACATAGTCCCTTATATAAGCAATTGCGTGCGATTTTTCATGTTTTTCACTACTCTTTTGTACGCTACAATATTATTTCCATGATTTTTTTTTTAAAATATGGCTCGAATGTAGCCTATTCATATTACTAAACATCAGACGTCCAAGCAATCCCGTGGTCGACCGACCACTGCGAGACTTACACCGTTTCTTTTACCACCGTGAAAACCCCGAATGTGTCGAATGTTTATCTAATTGACATTCGACACATTCGGATATATCGGAAAGCAACGTGTATTGCTAAAAATAATGGAGATAGACCTTTCCAATTTTTTGCATGTCTGTAGTTCTTTGGGAGCACTAGCGATCTGTTTGGTCTAAAATCTGGGGTAATGGCCAGTTCAGACAGTGTGGCGCCAAAAATACACCTGTGAACGGAATTCCATTAAGATTTACGATAATCAGACCTCCATTGCTAAAAATAATGGAGATAGAACTTTCTAATTTTTTGCATGTCTGTAGTTCTTTGGGAGCGCTATCGATCTGTTTGGTCTAAAATCTGGGGTAATGGCCGGTTCAGACAGTATGGCGCCTAAATACGCCTGTGAATGGAATTCCATTAAGATTTACGGTAATCAGACATCCATTGCTAAAAATAATGGATATAGAACTTTCTAATTTTTTGCATCTCGATAGTTCTTTGACAGCCCTATCGATTGACATGTATGAAAATCTGGGGTAATGGCCGATTCAGACAACATAGCGCCTTATATAGGCAATTATAAACTTCATATCAGACGTAATCATCTCTTAAATGAAATGAATTACCTAACAAAGCCTGCATTATAAAATATCAAGTTAGTATAATTAAAGTCAATTGCACATAGAAAAATACGGTGCACCTTATGCTTTCTGGATGCTCCTACATGTATTTCAATAACAATGAACTCATTTACGCGTCTGGTGAACATAAATTTACTCGTCTATGAACTGCGACCATTTACCTATATACAGATAGGAAAATCACTTGCGTGTGTACATGCATGTACATAAATATCAGATTTAATGATCATTTGCGTGTGTGTATATAATAAAATATATAATTAATGGAAAACTCCAGTAATTTGCGGATTCTAGAGATTCCCTGATAATACACCGAAAAGTGGTGCGCCAGACACTGGCGGAAACTCCAAGAACAGAACAGAACAGAATATAGCAGTAAAATCCGTGTGACGTCACAAAAGCTGATATATCTTTTGCCGGCTCGGTGAGGGGCACCTGATAATAACCCTTTAACAAGTCCAGTTTAGTGACATGCTTTGCTCGGCCTATTTTGTCGATACACGCATCTATTCTCGGCAGAGGATACCCATCACTGCGTGTGACGTCATTAATTTTGCGGTAGTCTGTCACAAATCTCGCGCTACCGTCGGGTCTTGGCACTAGCAAGCACGGAGAACACCAAGGACTATTACTGGTTTCAATTAGATTTTGCTGTAACATGTATGCAATTTCTTTTTCCATTATAGCCGATTTTTTCGGACTACACCTATATGGTGCTTGCTTGATTGGGCTAGCAGCACCAACATCTATATCATGTTCTATAGCAATGGTCCTACCTGGACTATCAGAAAATAATGGTAAATGCTTATCTATCAGTCTAAGTAAGTCATCTTGTTACAAGATGACTTACTTAGACTGATAGATAAGCATTTGTTGTTGAGTGGGGTCGAGATGACCTAGCTTTCCTGGTAACTCTTTCAGTGCTACATTATTTTCCAGTCTTACTCCATAGTCTTTTAATAACTTTTCCTCATCACTATTTACAGACTCATGGCTTCCACTAACGACCACCTGACATACCTCTTTACAGTCACCTGTAACATGATATGCTTTGATCATATTAATGTGACAAAGACGTGTGGACTTTCTACGACCTGGGGTTCTTACGACATAATTAAGATCACTGCGTTTTCTACTATTCGATATGGTCCTTCATACCTTACTTGAAGTGTACCGGGTTGAGGTAGTAAAAGTAAAACTTTGTCACCGACTTCAAACTTTGTTTCTACAGTTTTCCGGTCATACACACGTTTCATGTGGGTTTGCTCAGTTAACAAATTAGTTCTAGCAAATTCTCTGGTACGTTCTAATCTTTCGTTGAATTCTGTAACACATTGACTAATATCACAAGTTTCTCTGTAATCGATCAAGCAATTTCGCAATAGCTTTAACGGACATGTGACCTCGTGACCAAATACTAGTTCATTAGGACTGTAGCCAAGCGACTCTTGTACGGAGTTTCTAAATGAAGACATGAGAAATGGTACGCCTTCATCCCAGTCATTAGCCGTTTGATAACAATGTCGTCGTAACATCGACTTCAGGGTTTGGTGTATAATTCTTTCAAGGGCACCCTGCGTTTCTGGGTGATAAGCTGTAGATATTACAGTAGTGGCATTTAAAGCGTCAGCTTTTTGTCTAAAAGCCGCTGACGTGAAGTTAGAACCTTGATCTGATCTTATCGTCCTAGGCAATCCAAAAGTTGCAAAAAATCTAACCAGTGCTTGGACCACACACTTTGTAGTAATATTACGTAGAGGAAAGGCCTCGCAATATCTGGTTGATTGGCACATTAATGTTAATAGGTACATGTTACCATGCTTAGTACGAGTCATCGGGCCTACACAATCCAGAAATACAGTTGAGAAAGGCTCTTCAAATGCAGGTATTGGCTGCAAAGGTGCTTTAGTAATTATCTGATTAGGTTTGCCTGCAATTTGACACACATGGCAACAACGACAAAAGTTAACTATATCTCGGTTCATATTAGGCCAGTAAAAATTACGCATTACTTTTGTTGCAGTTTTCGTAACGCCTAGATGACCTGTATTTGATTCACCATGTGCCATTTCCAAAATTTTGTTTCTGTAAGCGAGTGGCACAATGACCTGATGAACCTCTCTCCATGGTTCATTAACATTAGCATCTTAGGTCGCCATTTTCTCATTAGCACATCATTCTGTAAATAATAACACACACACGCTGATCTTTCTGATCACAATCTGAATTAACCATTTCATAATTTTGTGCCAAAGTTTCATCCGATTTTTGGTCTTCAATGAAGGAAAGCTTACTCGGGCCTGTTGGTACAAATAGGTGAACATTTGGAGCAGAAATAAATGTGTCTTCTAGCAAGTGATCATTAGTAGCTTGAATTTGTCTTTTACGACTTTCAGCTTGGGTTAAAACACAAGAAGGATTGGACACATTAATTTCTATACTTTCTGCAGGAACATTACTCACTATAGGGTCGGGTACCAACGAAGTCTGACACTCATCATTAGCGTCAGTCTGAGTACACGTACTTCCCGGAAACACTGATCCTAAATCATTCCCAAGCAGGACATCCACACCCCCCCCCCCCCCCCCCACTGGAAGATAATCCCTAACACCTACAACCGCATCACCAGTATAATGTTTTGATTTAAGCATGGCCCTATGTAACGGAACACTCATACAGCCCATTCCTACACCACACATTACAACACTTTCACCCGTTTCGCTGGCTTCGTTTGTAAGGCACCCGTGTCTCGCAAAATGTAACATAGACTTTTCCTGTTCTATCGCCTAATGAAATTTCAACGTCCGATATATACGGCAAAAATATAGCCGGTACAGGCGGTGGTACTTTAACCAATTTTCTGATTTTATTATACTCATTTTCTTCACGGCGCACCGTCAGATTAAGCTGTTTTAGAACGGCGTGGGCATTCCCAGTTGGTTTACTATCATGTTCGGATTGCAGAGCGTGTTTCTTTAAGTCAGATATCGTAAGTCTACATTGCGCTATACGGTGACCCGGTTTTTTACAGTAGAAACAGTTACCCATCTGCATACGCTGATCCAGCGCGCGATTGCTAGAGCGGTCAGGTGCGCGTTTCTCCGGAAATGTATTACCTGGCTTATCGGTAAACGGCTTTGAATCGTTAACACTCTAACGACAAGACGACAACGACGACGACTCTTGACGCATCAAGACATATTCATCAGCCATCCTAGCAGCTTCAGAAGCAGTTTTTACGTGCTGCTCCTCCAAGTAAATTTTCAAATCACGACCTACACAAGTTTTGAACTGTTCTAACAGCATTAATCCCCGCAGTCGCATTTTGAGTAGCTAACCCGGCCGTTTCCGTCCAACAGTTAAACCATGTCTCCTGTTCTCTCGATAATTCTTTGTAGGAAATGTCAGGCTGCTTTGACAGATTACGAAACTTTTGCCTATATGCTTCTGGGGACTACGCATACGCGCTCAAAATCCTACGTTTTAGGACGTCGTAGTCGTTGCTTTGATCAACGGGTAACGAAGCATACACACGCTGTGCCTGTCCAGTCAAAACAGTTTGCAACAGGAATGGCCAATAAGACATGGGCCATTTTATGTTAACAGCCACACGCTCAAAAACATCAAAATATTTATCTACATCGGCTTCACGAAAATTTGGCATTAACGCACTTGCTGAGCAACATTAAAATCATGGGTGGGGGCAGGTGAGGGATCATGTTTTGCTAATTCCAATTCTGTCCAAGTCAATTCGTAATTTAGCAGTCTGTAACTCATGTTCAAGTTCCAGTTTTCTAATAGTTAATTATACATTTTCAGAACTGTCGGTGTATTCGTCCTCCACCCCCTCCACTATCCCCATAAGCCATGTCAGCTGTCAACTTCTTAAACAATCTGTCTACAAGTACCTGCTTACTGTCAGTAATCTTGGCCTCCTCCAACCCAAACGATTTACTAGTATCATACAAAACCTCTCGGGTCAATTTTCCGAGATACTCTTCAGTTGAGTTAGCCATGAACGCTTCTCTATCAAACTTAGACATTTTCAATTTCAATCAAAATGCGTAACATCAATGTCATCGATAACTATCACACTTCTCTAACTTGATATACCAGATCAGAAAGTTTCTTAAGAACGTTCTAATCCCGGACGAGAGCCCTCAATTGTTACGTTACGGTCTAGGGGTATGTGATTATGGCAACAAGAGGGAGAATAATGGATGACAACAAGAGGGTGAATAATTAATTATGATGCGGAAAGGGATGTCAGAATTGTGACGGAATCGATGACATTGCTGACAACGCTACTACAGGTCAAATGACACGTTCAGCGACTACTCAATACTCAAAATATTAGCATAGGAGACTATAAATTTATTCAAAGACCTATAATTTCACACTCGCGCACATCCATTCATTCATTCACACAAATACGATAACAGAGATAACTGTGGGAGATAGCCGTAGTAAGAGTTGTGCTGATTTGCACAATCACAATAACACCACAATGGGTGGTTCAAAGCTAGAGCTAACTAGAAGCTGGATAAACCACAAACACGACTTGTCAGTTTAAGGTATATAGAGAGAATGCTTTATTTTCTGTTTCCTACAAACACGTGAGCGGGGACTGTACAATCATGATGGCCTGCATGTATCAATTACAGCTACAGAGAGTAAACAAGTTCTAGTTCATAGGTATTGAACTTCTAACCCGTACATTCCACCCTTTTCCAACCATTTCCCTACAACAACATATAAAGTCAGAGAGTGATGATGCGTGTTGCAGTTGGTGGTTATTTCCTCAACCCAACCCCAGATATATAGGCCTGTGTCAAATTTGGTGTAGGCTATAGTTACTGAATAGTTGGTGCACAATTATTAATTGGTAGGCCTACCGGTTCGCACTCCACAGCATCTATTAGTCGTATATCCGGATCATATAGTTATATGAACGATGAGAGTGATACAATGTTCAGAGTTGACAACCACACGTATTGCCAATTTCTAACCATCCAGCACCGAGGTTATCAGGTTAAGTTACAGACTCAGTTGGTAATGGCTGATGCCAACATTTGGTAATTCACAATGACTACGCCCGTGACTGACTCAGTACTGTCTCAAATTGGTTGTCCTCGAAATACACCAGTTCTAAGGACGCTCAGACGTAAAATGTGGCAACCATTGCCACCGATAAGGAGACAACAGGAACAGCTCCTAAATACACGACATTGTTCCTTCAGCCACGAATCTACCACTTCGCGGCAACACTATATCTGGTCTCGCTCCTCGTCTCCATCCACATGCCAGGCCACCTTGTTTTTTTTCTCTCTCACATGCGCGCGTAGTAATCTTCCCTGGCGTCAATTGGTGAACCGTCCTCCGCGCAGGAAGATAAATTAATATGACGCAACCTGAGTATAATACAGTAACTGTTATTCAATTATTGGCGTTATGCTCGTTATAAAATTAAACAGTAATAAGTATGTTAGCTGTATCCAACCCATACTTAACGTTAGCTGATTTTGAAGTGTGGAAACGGTTTCACAGATTGGCACGAAACTGCAGACACTCACACATACACTCGCTAGGCTAACACATAGAAAAATATTCAATTACGTAACAGTCGCGAAAATATATTTTAAATTTCCCATTGCTTTAGTATGGTAGCTTTTGGCGGGAAAATGACCCAAGATGGCTGCCAAACCGTTTATCTGACTGTTTCGAAAATTGCAAATTTGAGATCAGAATACCCAAAGACCTATATAAAACGAATTTCGGCCTCAAAATCCATCAAATAAAAAAATCCAATATGGCTGCCAAACACTATATTTTGATTGGTCCACCGCGGCCAGGTTTTTTGACGAATCAACTTCTCTTGAACAAACCTTAATCGCCCTTAGTTGCTAATTATATATCACAAAATTCGGCCTGATCGCTTCAGCGGTTCTTGGGAAGAAGTCGTTTTTGTGAAAACTAGGCCATCCAAGATGGCCGCTGAACCACTTGGTCAATCAAGGTCGCTTGAACAAACTTGATTCAGCTCTTACCCTAGATCATATTTCATGAGTTCTGAATCGATCCCTCAAACGGTTTGGGAGATTTTTAAAGACATTTCTAAAAGGAGGCCAAAATCCAAGATGGTCACCAGCCAAATTGGCCGATCGGGTTCATTTGAACAAACTTGAATCTCTATGCCTTAAGGATGCTTCATGCCAAATATAATTGAAATCGGCCCAGTAGTTCTCGAGAAGATATTTTGGCAGGAAAATGATCCAAGACGGCCGCCAAACTGTTTATCCGACAGTTTCGAAAATTGCAAATTTGAGATCAGAATACCCAAAAACCAATTTCGACCTCAAAATCCATCAAATAAAAAAATCCAATATGGCTGCCAAACATGCTATATTTTGAATGGGCCATGGCGGCCATGTTTTTTGACGGATCAAATTCTCTCGAAGAAACTTTGCTGGCCCTTAGTCCCTAATCATATCTGCCAAATTTCGGCCTGATCTCTTCAGCGGTTCTGGAGAAGTTATTTTGGCTAAAACTAGGTCAACCAAGATGGCTGCCAAACTTTTTGACCAATTAAGTTCCCTTGAACAAACTTGGTTCAGCTCTTGCCCTAAATCATATTTCATCAGGTTTGCATCAATCCCATAAGCGGTTTCAGAGATTTTTAGACGTTTCTAAAAATCAGACAAAATCCAAGATGGCCACCGGCCCAATTGGCCGATCGGCTTCGTTTGAACAAACTTTAATCTCTATGGCATAAGGATGCTTCCTGTGAAATATAATTGAAATCGGCCTGGAAGTTCTCGAGAAAACATTTAAAATTTCCCATTGCTTTAGTATGGGAGCTTTTGGTGGGAAAATGATCCAAGATGGCCGCCAAACCGTTTATCAGACAGTTTCGAAAATTGCAAATTTGTGATCAGAATACCGCAAAACACATACAAAACTAATTTCGTCCTTAAAATCCATCAAATAAAAATATCCAATATGGCTGCCAAACACGCTATATTTTGATTGGTCCATGGTGGCCATGTTTTTTGACGGATCAACTTCTCTTGAACAAACTTTAATGGGACTTAGGCCCTAATCATATTTGCCCAATTTTGGCCCGATCCCTTCAGCGGTTCTGGAGAAGCCATTTTCGCTACAACTAGGTCAACCAAGATGGCTGCCAAACCATTTGACCAATAAAGTTCCCTTGAACAAACTTGGTTCAGCTCCTGCCCTAGATCATATTTCATGAGATTTGCATCAATCCCCTAAGCGGTTTCGGAGAAGATTTCTAAAGATGTTTCCTAAAATCGGCCTAAATCCAAGATGGCCACTGGTCAAATTCGCCGATCGGGTTCATTTGAACAAACTTGAATCTCTACACGCTAAGGATGCCAAATATAATTTCAGGCCAGGTGAGCTAATAAATAATAATAATAATAATAAATATAGACGCAAGCGGCGATGCACCGGGGGCCAAGCGGCTAGCATCCCCGTCGCTAAGACTAGAACCGTATCTGAGCCAGCTCTTATACGTGGCTTAGAGCCTAAATAGCCTCTTAGATTTGATCAAGTTGGATTAATGCTATCAGTTTTATTGAATTATGTGAGAAGGTTACAGTAGGGATCTTCTTTATCTGACCAGTCTACCCATCATTGAATGTGGATTTGAAAAACAAACAATCGTGTGTCAACAATGGCAGTAAAAATAATACAAGAGGCCCAAGGGGCGTGTATCCCTCACCTGGACAATAGGCATTTCAACTAGAATGCTCTTTATCAACAAGATGGCCACCAAACCGTTTATCCGACAGTTTCGAAAATTGCAAATTTGAGATCAGAATACCCAAAAACACATATAAAACCAATTTCGGCCTCAAAATCCATCAAATAAAAAAATCCAATATGGCCACCAAACATGCTATATTTTGATTGGCCCACGGTGGCCATGTTTTTTGACGTATCAACTTCTCTTGAACAAACTTTAATGGCCCTTAGGCCCTAATCATATCTGCCAAATTTCGGCCCGATCCCTTCAGCGCTTCCGGAGAGTAAATCATTTTCACTACACCTAGGTCAACCAAGATGGCCACCGAACCATTTGACCAATCAAGTTCCCTTGCCATAAATCATATTTCATGAGGTTTGCATCAATCCCCCAAGCGGTTTCGGAGATTTTTAAAAACGTTTCCTAAAATCGGCCTAAATCCAAGATGGCCGCCGGGCAAATTGGCCAATCGGGTTCATTTGAACAAAATTAGATCTCTATGCCCTATGAATGCTTCCTCGAAATATAATTGAAATCAGCCCAGTGGTTCTTGACAAGTCATTTAAAGCATTCCCCATTGCTTTACCATGGGCCCATTGCTTTACTATGGGAGCCTACGGCGGGAAAACAAACCAAGATGGCAGCCAAACCGTTTATCCAACAGTCTCGAAAGTGGCATATTTGAACTCGCCACACTGGTAAGCATATATAAAGCAATTTTCGCCATCAAAATACATCAAATACAAAAAAGTCACTATGACCTAGAAACGCTGAACTTTGATTAGTTGAATGGTGGCCATGTTTTTTAACGAACAAACTTCCCTTGAACGAACTTGAAAGGCGCTTGGTCCCGAAGCATATTTACAAAATTTCAGCTCTATCCCTTCAGCGGTTCTGGAGAAGTCGTTTTCGGGAAAACTAGGTCATCCAAGATGGCCACCAAGCAAATCGGCCAATCAGGTTGTCTTGAACAAACTTGGGTTTGTGGTTGCCACAGATGATGTGTTATGAGGTTTAAATCAATTCCTCCAGCGGTTTTGGAGAAGACTTTTTAGTGTTTCTAAAAATCAGCCATTTTGGCCGACGGGCATCTTGGATTTGGACCGATCTGCTTCGTTTGAGCAAACTTAGATCTCTATGCCCTATGAATTCTTCCTCCAAAATATAATTGAAATTGGCCTAGTGGTTCTTGAGAAGAAGTCGTTTAAAGAATTCCCCATTGCTTTAATATGGGCCCATTGCTTTATTATGGGAGCCTATGGCGGGAAAACAAACCAAGATGGCAGCCAAACCGTTTATCTGATAGTCTCGAAAGTGGCATATTTGAACTCGTCACACTGATAAGCATATATAAAGCAATTTTCGCCATCAAATAAAAAAAACCCAATATGACCAACAAACGCTAAGTTTTGATTGGTTTATGGCGGCCATGCATTTTAACGTATGAACTTCCCTTGAACAAACTTGAATGGACCTTGGTCCCTAAGCATATTTAGCAAATTTCAGACATATCCCTTCAGCGGTTCGGGAAAAGTCATTTTCGCGAAAACTAGGTCATCCAAGATGTCAGGCAGGCAAATAGGTCAATCAGGTTGCCTTGAACAAACTTGGGTCTACCATTGCAATAGATGATGTATTATGAGTTTTGAATCAATTCCTCCAGCGGTTTCGGAGATTTTTTAGTGTTTCTAAAAATCAGCCATCTTGGATTTTGGCCGATCGGCTTCGTTTGAGAAAACTTGAATCTCTATGCCGTAGGGATGCTTCCTGCCAAATATAATTGAAATCGGCCCCGTGGTTCGCGAAGTCGTTTTAAAGGAAAAGTTGACGGACGGACGGACACACGACGGATGGTCATCACGGCATAAGCTCACTTGGCCTTTCAGGCCGGGTGAGCTAATAAATGAAATTGTCCCAGTTCTTCTTGAGAAGACAACTCAATTCTCCACTTGCTTTAGCATTGGCAATTTTGGCGGGAAAACAATCCAAGATGCCCGTCAAACCATTCGTCCGACAGTATTGAAAGTGGCAAATTTGAAATCAGAAGACCCAAAAATCTATGTAAAACCAATTTCGGCTTCAAATTTCCACAAATAAAAAAATTCAAAATGGCCGCCAATCATGCTGAATTTTGATTGGTCGCTGGTGGCCATGTTTTTTTACATATCAAATTCTCTTGAGCAACCTGTAATGCCCCTCAGTCCCTAATCATATCAGCCAAATTTCGGCCCCATCCGTTCAGCGTTTCTGGAGAAGTCGTTTTCACGAAAACTAGGTCATTCAAGATGGCCACCCAAGTTTTTGGCCAATCAAATTCCCTTGAACAAACTTGGTTCAGTGGATGGCCTAGATGATATGTCATGAGTTTTGAAACAATCCGCCAAGTGGTTTCGGAGATTTTTAAAATACGTTTCCCGAAATACTACAAAATACAAAATGGCCGCCGGCCTAATAGGCCGACCAGCGATGTTTGAACAAAATCAAATTTCTATTACCTAACGATGCTTCCTGCAAAATATAATTGAAATCCACACAGTGGTTTCCGAGGAGAAGGCATTTTAACTTTCCAATTGCTTTACTATGGGGAATTTGGCGGGAAACGAATCCAAGATGGCAGTCAAACCGTCGATTGAACAAATTCGAATATGCCAGATTTCGATTTCTCGACCCCAAAAACCTATATAGGCCCAATTTGGGCATCAAAATCCATTAAACAAGAGGCCCAATGGGCCTGTATCACTCACCTGGAAGATCGGCATCTCGACTACTCTTACTTAAGTTTTACAACCATCGGTGTCACTTCCAAAGTTCCAATGACTTTCAGTCAAATGGTTTAGTTTTCGAGATATTGACAACAATCTCTGGACAGCTTTTTTGCATTAGTGATTTTGAACAATGTTTAAGCAAAAATAGATGATATCAGTGCTAACTACAGCTGGTTTCTTAACTGTCTCACTGCTGCAAGCCAGTGCAGCCAATAATTTCAATTTTCAAAAGCTCTTGACTTGTTGAATATTTTGAAAACAATTCGACTGAAAGTTGTTGGTGGCCACCAACAACTTTCAGTCAAATTGTTTTCAAAATATTCAACAAGTCAAGAGCTTTTGAAAATTGAGATTTTTTCAAAATATTTATCAGGTTCAGAGATATAACCTATGGAATATTGTCCTCTGCAAAAACTCAGCAGTCAGACGGTTACTAGAGGTTTATATACAATTGAAGAAAATGGTCTCTAAAGGCAGGTTGGTGGCCTTTATAGCAGGTTATTCCCCACCACCACACAATCCATTTAACACATGCACATCTGGCTGAATCACCAAATTAGCAGCAGGGGTAGGGTGAGCTTTAGAAAATAATTTGACTGAAAGTCATTGCTGCCTTAGGCAGCAACATCTTTCATTGCTTTCAATCAAATACATTTCAAAATATTTTTAAGAGCATAGATGTCAGAGCACATAATACATATCTTAAATATTTCGGCAGTATTGGAAAGGTTAATCCGTTAATTGGAGTTTAATATCTACTTCAGCAATAAAATCTGACATGGTGATAAATCAATGGACTGTGGGAACAAACTTGTA
Organism: Chaetoderma sp. LZ-2023a; assembly: GCA_034401795.1. Lineage (NCBI taxonomy): Eukaryota > Metazoa > Mollusca > Caudofoveata > Chaetodermatida > Chaetodermatidae > Chaetoderma > Chaetoderma sp. LZ-2023a. The sequence goes on from CM067364.1 coordinate 1,438,464, forward strand.
TTTTCCCTATGAAAGTGAGACTGCAAATATTTAAGGGATGGTAACTCTGGCATTTGATGTCCCATCAGTTTCATTTTCACAACACAGATATTAGATGCCGACATTAACATTGTGACCAAGTTTGGTATCAATCTGTAAAGAAATAACAAAATGAGCCGCCATTGTTGGTGATGGACAGACAGATGGATGGATGGACATACAGAAGACGGATGGGGTCGTCACTATACAACAGCTGACTGACAAGTAAGCTGTGTTAAGAAAACCAATTTCGGCTTCAAAATCCATCAAATAAAAAAATTGAATATGGCAGCCAAACACGCTAAAATTTGATTGGTCCACGGCGGCCATGTTTTTTACCTATTGCCTTCCCATGAACAAACTTTAATGGCCCTTAGTCCATAATCATATCCTCAAAATTTCAGCCCGATCCATTCAGCAGAACAAGTCGTTTTCACGAAAACTAGGTCATCCAAAATGGCTGCCGAACCATTTGGCCAATCAAGTTCCTTCGAACAAACTTGGTTCAGCTCTTGCCCTATATGATATTTTGTGAGTTTTGAATCGATCCACCAAGCGGTTTCGGAGAAGATTTTAGACATTTCCTAAATCGGTCAAAATCCAAGATGGCCGCGGTCAAATTGGTTGATCGGCTTTGTTTAAACAAACATGGATCCCTATGCCCTACGGATACTTCCTGCCAAATATAATTAAAAATCGGCCTGGTGGTTCTTGAGAAGTCGTTTAAAGAAAAATGTTGATGGACAGACAGATGGACGCCGGACGGTCGCCATGGCATAAGCTCACTTGGCCATTCTGGCCAGGTGAGCTAATAAAAAATTCAACATGGCCACCAGAAAGCTTAATGCTGATTGGTCCATACAGAAATCCATGTTTTTCGAGCTATTAACTTCTCTTGAACAAACTTTATAGGGACCCATTCTCTGTGGCTTCTGACCAAATTTCACCTCATTCCCTTCAGTGGTTCTGGGGATTTTTTAAAACGTGGGAAAATTTTCCGGAAATCCAAGATGGCCACCAACCTATCTAGAAAATCATATCCATTAACACGTAAAAGGTTTCCTCTAATAAGGCCCTCTTGCAATGCAAAGCTTGAATTTCATCGGCATTTTTGTCTTTGCGATATTCGCGAACAAAAAAAAGCACGGAATAATAAAAATAGAAATAAACAGAACGAAAACAATAGGGTGCCAAGCACCAGCTTGGCCCCCTAATAATATGTCATAATGGTGACCACTAAACTAAAAAAAATATTCTAATACTTTGTCAAGGATATAATAAGAATATGTAATATAGAATTATTAACAAGATAAGCACACATCCCTCTGTCATGTCTGCCCCTGTAAATTTGTTGTAAATTGCCATACGTCTATTAACTGTCGGACTGCTGCAAGCCACCGGACAATAATTTCAATTGGCAATGACTCTGGATTAGCTGAGTATTTTGGAAACAATTTGACTGAATGTTGTTGGTGTCTTAGCCACCAACAACTTTCGGTCAAATTGTTTCCAAAATACTCTGCATACCCCGAGTTAAAACCCATGGAAAATGTAGACTGCAGAAACTTGGCAGCGAGACAGTTAACTATATGTATATATAGGACTATAACATGTTAACTTTATGTATTCAGCATTTTTATGTCCTATATTATTGCTATATGTTATATGTAGGGGTCCACCACCATATAGGCTCTTCCTTTGGTGGACTACCTGTTGCGAATATGTAAAATGTATATTCTATATTAAAATAAATAATCTTGAACTTGAACTTGGCACGAACAAGACAACTTTGGTGAATTTTAAGTATTTCAGGGGAGATAACGACCACCGACCCCCCATTACGGTTGGTCTGTCATTTTATTAACCACATAAACATATTTATAGTTCAATCACTACTTGCTAAATAAATCTTAAATTTAGCGCCAGAAAAAGATTTCTAATCTTGCATTTAATGCCTTCTAATGCAAGAACCACAACTCTCTACTCCAGTCCAGATTTCTGGATGGAGTGGACTCCCTTAATGTCAATCAGACTTCTGGAATCGTAGCATATGGCAGCACATGCACACCGTCAAGTGGTAATGAGAATTCGTACCAAGATTCAAAAGAATCACATCTAAATTGTAGTTGTTGACAAGAAATGATTGGTACTGCAGTTCATGTATTGGCTTCTAGGTATTTAAAGGGGGATAATTCTGTAATGAATAATTTTCTGGCCGCGAAAAAAGCACATGCACATCTGACCATTATACTGATAAAGTGGATGAAATTTAAAGTCTAGGAGTTGCGTTGACAAGAAATGATTGTCAGAGATGGATGGACTGACAGACGGACATACATACATTTTGGACAGATGGATGGACGTACAGGTATACACATAGCCCATCTTCACGTGGTAATGATAACATTTACCAAGTTTTAAAATAATCAGAGGCAAACTGTAGGAGTTGCGGCTTTATGATATTTAAAGGGGGGTAACTGTAATGACATTTTTTGGCCGCGAAAAAAGCATATGCACATCTGCACATGATACTGATAGTGAACAAAATTTAAAGTTAATCTATTGAGACCTCTAGGAGTTGCGTTGACAAGAAATGATTGTCAGAGATGGATGGACTGACAGACAGACATAGATACATTTTGGACAGATGGATAGATATCCAGGTATATGGATAGCACATGCACACCTTCACGTGGTAATGATAACATTTACCAAGTTTTAAAAGAATCGGAGCTAAACTGTAGGAGTTGCATTGACAAGAAATGATTCAATTTAAATGGGGATAACTCTGTAATGAACAAATTTTTGGTTTCCAGATGTGTTCTCCATAGTAATCCAATCTGTAGGCAAATTATAAAAATTTACACAAATAACAAAGTAAAACTTTGGAAAATTGCTAAAATTCAAAATGGACATCACTCTTGCTCAGCTTTGTAAACAAGAGTGAGGGTTCATTGTAACGGGTACCCGGTTGGGGAGTGGGTATCTGGTTCCAGGAACCGGTTAGAGTTCTGTAAAAGTCTAAGACTTAGAGCACAAACATCAAGGTGGTTGTTATCAACAAGAGGCCCAAGGGCCTATGGCGCTCACCTGGACCATTGGCATTTAAACCATTTGCATTTAAATAGACATGATGGATGATTTTCGGAAAATCCAAGATGACCACCCAAAAAATTTGCCAATCAAGACTCGTTTAATATGTTGAAGCCTACCATTTATAGGATCATTCCACCCAAGGTTTGTTGAAATCGGATTATGATTGAAGGAAGGAGTAGCGTTTTTAAATGGTTCCGGAAAACCTTCAGAAAATTTTATGCCAAAACATTGACCTATTGAAATTCCAAATAGAATTTCTAGAGGTTACGATAATAGGATCCTTCCAGCCAAAATTGGTCAAAATTGCCCAAGCAATTAATGAGGAGTAGCAATTTATAAGAATTCCCATTTATCGGAAAACCCAAGATGGCCACCATCAAAATCAAGCTGATTTCCTAAAATATTCAGAAAATCCAAAATGGTCGACGGAAAAATTGACTGATCAAAATTCTATATGCAACTTCTAAACCCTACCGCCTTAAGCGCATTCCAGCCAGTCTGGTTGAAATCGCCCAAGTAGTTAATGAGTAAACAATTTTCAGCCATTTTTTCGGAAAATTCAAGATGGCCATCGAATAAATTGACCAATCAAAATTCTATATACAAGCTCTGAAGCATAGCACTTTAGGGTCCTTCCAGCCGAGTTTGCTTGAACTCGTTCAAGCAGTTAATGAGTAGTCTTTTAACTTTCAGAAAATTCAAGATGGCCGCAGGAACAATCAAAATTCTGCATACAGTTCTGAAATCTACCAGGCTAGTATCCTCCGGGTCAAGTCTGGTTGAAATTGCTCTAGCAGTTAATGAGTAGCATTTTAAACGATATCCCACCATTTTTCAGAAAATCCAAGATGGCTGCCAGAAAAATTGACCAATCAAACGTCTGTATACAAGTTCTGAAGCAGACTAGTTTAAGGTTCTTCCATCCAAGTTTGATTGAAATCGGCCCAGTGGTTAATCAGTAAGCTTTTAAGTTGTTTTTAGAAATTTTCAGAAAATCCAAGATGGCCACCAGAAAAATTGATCAATCAAAATTCTGTATACAAGTTCTGAAACATACCAGCATACTATCCTGCCAGCTAAGTCTGGTTGAAATTGTTCAAGTAGTTAATGAGGAGTAGCGTTCTAAACGATTTCCCGCAATTTTTTCAGAAAATTCAAGATGGCCACTGAAAAAATTGACCAATCAAAATTCTGAAGCCTAGCCCCATAGGGTTCTTCCAGCCAAATTAGGTTGAAATCTGCCAAGTGGTTAATGAGTACCGTTTTTAAGCAAATGTTGACAGATGGCCGGACAGACAGTTGCCATGCCATAAGCTCACTTGGCCATGTGAGCTAATAAGTAATGCAATAATAAGTATTGATTGATGGAGAATGCTTCCTGCCACATATACTTGAAATCGGTCCAGTGTATAAATTTTAAGATTCTTGTGATGACGTCACAAGATGATGATGACGTATAAGATAAAGCTACTCGAAACATAATTGAAGTGAGATTCGGCTCACAGTCTCAAGACTATTTATGGATGAATCTCCGGGCCTGGAGATGATCATAAGACAGCAGATCCGATGGTGGGCTTGATGACACCAACATCTCTTAATCGAACACGAAGATTGATGAAGATTTTCTAACGACAACCGAATGGCTGACTTTTATTAATAAATTTAACAAATTGAACTGTATTTGTTGTCACAGAACTAAACTTCAGTGTATACTTGACATACACAAACTACACAATCAATCTAACGGCCTATGCAATAATACTTAAGTTGAAACAAGCCAGACCAGCGCTAAGGTTCGAGTTGAATTGTGATGAGATTTCTAGATTCGTTTTACTCGTGTAAGTGCCAAACGCAATAATCACATTTTCAAAGTTGCAGTGCTTATTCATTTCGTCAACTCTTCACAAGAATAGAATCATGCTCGTGGATTGGACAATCCCATCGTCCATACGATGGCCCTGTTCACTCCCTCGCCCTTCATCCCTTCCTAGAAGCGTTAACCAGATTCAATAACGTCATAAGAAAGGAACGCAAAATGACAAAATCTGATGTGGAATCAATAAATTTCTGATGTAGCAGAATAGTTTCACTTAGTTCATAAATAATTCTCAAAAGTGAACTTGGTTACATCTTAACCCAAAACGACCAATTTTGTTGCGAGATTATAGTCTACATAAATAGGTTACATTCAACTCTCCTTTGATCCGCCATGGTCAAGCTAATGGTTAACTATAGCCATGAATTCTGCAACTAAATACATTGCAGGCGTAATCACAAACAACACCTTTATACTGGTCGGTTCAATAGTGCTCGAGTCTAGCTCACTATAACTTAATAGTATTTTTTTTTAGTACCATTAAAATATAGCGAGACAGCCTGTATGTATCACTGTAGGTCAAAGTCCAACACACATCTGCATTACGAAAAATTCATTGAACAACAAGTTAACCATTTGCAGATGCTGATGAAAGTCAATGTCTAAATATAATTACAAAGTCGATTCAAACAAACACTAATTTGAAATTCTTCGGCTGCACAATTCTGCTATTAGGCAGCAAACGACTTTCATCAACATCATTAACATACATAAACTGGCGGGCAAACAGTGATGAAAATAATACTAGTCATAACTAATTACATCGGCTTCCTATAATTTTCTATTCTGTGTATGATAATAATGGATATACTGACTTTTGTGTGCGCTTGATGCGTGTATGTCCGTCTGTTTGTATGTATGTACATTACTGATGAAAACTGTCGCCGCATCAGTGCACTTTCTTGGTATCATGTACCAAGATGCTTAGGCGTCATAAGGCATACCCAACATGCACCAGTTAAACAATGTCAACCGGAGCGTGCACTCTCCGACCAACTGCAACTGATGCATATTTACATATGCCCACCATCCCTAGTTAAATATCCACCATCAGATATTTAACTGCTGTGCACCACCAACAGCCTACAGTAAAAAATATCCACAAGATAAAAATGAAACAACACAAGAGGCCCAAGGGGCCTGTGCCGCTCACGTGGAGCACCATTAATTTTTGTCAAAATTGTTGGTGGGTGGTTTAGCAGTCTTTTAAATGAGTTTGTGGACATTTTTGCAAGTGCAATATGGCCGCCAAACACTACATTTTGATTGGCCCATGGCGTCCATGTTTTTTTGATGGATCAACTCCTCTTGAACAAATTTGAATGGCCCAAATTTCAGCCTGATCCCTTCAGCGGTTCTGGAGGAGTTATTTTCGTGAAAACTAGTTCATCCATGATGGTCGCCGAACCATTCGGTCAATCAAGTCCTCTTGAACAAACTTGGCTTACCTCTTGGCCTAGATGAAGATTCCTCAAGTGGTTTCGGAGATTTTTAAAGACATTTCCTGAAATCAGCCAAAATCCAAAATGGCTGCTGGGCAAATTGGCCGATCGGGTTCATTTTAACAAACTTAGATCCTTATGTCTTAAGGATGCTTCTTGCCAAATATAAGTGAAATCGGCCTGGTAGTTCTCGAGAGGACATTTTAAATTTCCCATTGCTTTAGCATGGGAGTGTTTGACAAGAAAATTATCCAAGATGGCCGCCAAACCGTTTATCCGACAGCTTCGAAAATTGCAAATTTGAATACCCAAAAATACATATAGAACCCATTTTGGCCTCAAAATCCATCAAATAAAAAAATCCATTGTCCGCCAAACACACTACGTTTCGATTGGCCCACGGCGGCCATGTTTTTTGATGGAGCAACTTCCCTTGAACAAACTTTAATGGCCCTTAGTCCCTAATCATATCCCCCAAAAGTTCGGCCTGATCCATTCAGCGGTTCTGGAGGTCATTTTCGGGAAAACTAGGTCATCCAAGACGGCCGCCGAACCATTTGGTCAATCAAGTCATCTTGAACATTGAACAAATTTTGCCTACGTCTTTGCCTAGATGAGGTTTCATAAGTTTTGAATCGATTCCCCAAGCCGTTTCGGAGAACGAGATTTTTTTTAGACATTTTCTAAAATTGGCCGAAATCCAAGATGGCCGTCGGTTAAATTAGCCGATCGGCGTCATCTGAACAAACTTGGATCCCTAAGCCCTAAGGAAGCTTCCTGCCAAATATAATTGAAATCGGCCTAGTAGTTCTCCATAAGAAGACATTTAAAATTTTGCATTGCTTTAGTATGGGCACCTTTGCCGGGAAAATAATCCAAGATGGTCGCCAAACCATTTATCCAGCAGTTTCGAAAATGGCAAATTTGAGATCAGAATACCCAAAAAACACCTACAACACCAATTTCGGCCTCAAAATCCAATATGGCCACCAAACATGCTATATTTTGAATGGCCCATGGCGGCCATGTTTTTTTACGGTTCAACTTCCCTTGAACAAACTTTATTGGCCCTTAATCCCTAATCATATCTGCCATATTTCGACCAGATCCGTTGAGCGGTTCTGGAGGTCGTTTTCGCTAAAACTAGGTTAACCAAGATGGCCGCTGAACCATTTGACCAATCAAGTTCCCTTGAACAAACTTGGTCCAGCTCTTGCCCTAGATCATATTCCCTGAGTTTTGCATCAATCCCCATAACGGTTTCTGAGAGGATTTTTAAAGATGTTGCCTAAAATCAGCCGAAATCCAAGATGGCCGTCGGCCAAATTGGTCGATCGGCTTCATTTGAACAAACTTGAATCCCTATGCCCTAAGGATGCTTACTCCCAAATATAATTGAAATCGGCCCAGTGGATCTTGAGGTCGTTTAAAGGAAAAGTTGATGGACGGACAGTCGCCACGGCATAAGCTGACTTGGACTTTCAGGCCAGTTGAGCTAATAATACACAATAGCTCTGCCAGTTTGTCTGAACTACAAAACATAAACATGTAACAATAATACAGACAATAGTAGCTAACAACCAAATAAATATAACTAGACAATAATACAGACAATAGTAGCTAACAGCCAAATCAATATAACTATACAATAATACAGACAATAGTAGCTAACAGCCAAATCAATATAACTAGACAATAATACGGACAATAGTAGCTAACAGCCAAATCAATATAACTAGACAATAATACAGACAATAGTAGCTAACAGCCAAATCAATATAACTAGACAATAATACAGACAATAGTAGCTAACAGCCAAATCAATGTAACTACATGTAACTTATTATATATGAATTTAGTGTAATTAAACTATTGTAACTGTAGCAGTGTAACTTAAATCCTTATAACTAAATCATAAACTAAACTATGCAACAATGTGTAATATAAATAGATTCTATTACATCGATAGCAGGATGCACTGTTAGGTGAGAGCAAACTGGGATCCACATCAATAAACATTCGTGGCGTACCATCATCATCCGCATGCATATGGAACTATGTCACACGTATGGAACTTGACATGCCGGTCGCTTACTTTCACTGGCATATGGATAATATGTGCGTGGCCTATCCAGAGGACTGCCAATCCCGCTCTCCTCTGCTAACCGGCTCACATGAAAATATACAAACATAATAACAAACCGCTAATATAAAATAACATTACAGTACCAGAGTCAGGTACTAACTTTTGAAGAAGAGACACGGCTTGTAAGCATAATGCTTTCGATGAGTCATTCATTGTAATATGGCGTATTGCTATTCCTTACTGGCTCGCTTCTCCAAGACATTTAACGCAACAATCCTACTTACAGTTATCCAGACAACTTAAAGGATAATAATATTCACAACTATCTACAGAGTTAACCATGTTAAGATAATACTAATAAAGAAAAGTTACATGAGCTCGATGATTAAGGGAATATCCTCATTAGTTAGATCTTAAAGCCAATGTAAGACAATATGCACTAAAAAGACAATTTACCACAACTACATGATTTAACTATTACTTACATATGTGAATCAAAGGACACCACCGGAATCCACAGACCTACGTATGTATGACCCGTGGGAGAAACGTTACCAGTGCCCATATCAGGTTCAGGCGCTCCGGATGCTCACACGCAGATCTGCTTTAGTCTGGTGATTTCCTTGGATTCATTTGACTTACACCTCTGTCTTATTTTCGATAAGACTCCACACATATATAACACAAAAGTAACAATTAAGATCACAATAACGACTGGCAATGCAATAATTAATATTGACCAAGTTTCAAGTTCACTGATACCAGTCATATCAATGTCTATTTCAGATAATGGTGCCAGAGAAACAGTTTTAACCTTGGTAAATGTTCCCACTTAACCATCCATAAATGTGAGATGATCCGATCTGGAACAAGTATGTCAGAAATTTCAATGGTTGACATATTCAAGGTCGGAGCGACCCTGGTATATCTATGTTCATGTTTTAATGGGTGTAACCCATTCCGCTATAAGCACACCTCGTCGGATTCAAGACATGCACCCCATTCATCGATTCTTGCTCTCTAGTAACCTTTCCGGTGCAATGCACTTTTATCTTTTCACCAAAGGTCTGTAAAATGACGCCAGTATACTCACCCTTATACAATGTGCTGCTCGTATCATTGGACTGCGAGCTAAATTTTACACAAAGGATTTTGTGGTGTTTGTTAGTATGTTAACTACACAAGATATATGACTGCTATCAACTTGAAGATTCCCCTCACAAACACAGGGCCCTTGACAGTTAGTTGGAACGAAATATCAGCCAGTCCTGGTATCTAAACCAATACCAATAACAGATAACATGACCTGTATATAATGAACGGGCATATCTAAGGGCACTGGCCAAGAATGAATCCCATGTTCAATGTAATTACCGTCATCAATAAGAGGTAACACCGCCATAAAATGCAGCCTTCTGGGATCCTTCCACAAAGGCCAATCCACCACATTCCTGTAGTACCATTACAAGGGTTCTATTAATTTCACACCTACGTCAATCTGTGGTCCTACTGCCTTAAGATTATTTAAACTGAACAATTCTTCCGTTAGACTTCCCAGCTCAAGTGAAGCTGTTCATCTTTGGAATGTCATTGCTGATTGGCGATAGGCATATGCGACAACTTCCAATGTGCTGACCGCCTGATCGATCCATACTAATGTCAGAATACACCTTCTCCAGGCTGGTTGGTTCTTAATATGGTTGTTCATAATTGCCGTTATATTGTTCATAGAGTCAGATAAGTCATTTATCCGATCTCCATTTACATTGATTTCAACAAATGCGTGTTTTACATGTGATGCCAGTTCATTACTAAAATGGACTAATTGGTTGACCTTTGACAATGCGGTCTTCACCATTCCCTTGATGGTCTCCATATCACCCGACGTTGCAACGCCGCACAAAGACGCCACTTTGTCCACAAAGTTTAACAGGCCACGTCGATGTCGTGTTATAGCGTCTGTCCGTCTTACTTCACTGTTTTTCGTCAAAGTGGGTATGCGTTGTACCCGTTGTCGTAAGCTTATAATATCATGTTTGGATAATGAAACCTTTGACTCAGCTTTATCCAACACACTTGTAATAAGATCTAACTGTTGATTAAATTCATCCGGTAAAAGTGGTGCAGTAATAGACATTACAATGCTCCATTCAGCTCTAACAATAGAAATTGGTACATGTCTAGTAATCAAAACTCCATTTAATACTTTTTGAATATCAGGAAAATGTTCTCCTCTAACGCATACTAATAGCAAAGCCGGTATTAAAATAAATTGAAACAGATTCATGATGTTAAACCAAACCTAACGTACTGAACAAATAAATTGTTAACAGCTTAGCAGTTGGGGATGAAGTGAGAAACTGGTCAATAGCAGCTTGAATATATACATGAAATTGTGCATTTGACATTAGCCTATCAAGCCTCGATGCGTGCCCGCAGGTCAGTGAACACGCTTGTGTAAGTTATATTTATGTCCGGAAACATTGACAAAAATTTGTTTTGTATCATCAGCCATAGGTGAGTCATCAGCTTGTGAATTTTCATCTCTGATGTCATCAGACATATTTTGATCCACAACTTCTGGTGCTACTTCGGGTGAATTTACATCCGGTTTAATTACTTCCGGTTCAGAAACAACTTTAGGAGTTTCTTCCAGTTGAGTTGGTTTCTGCACACACTGCTCCTGCCAAAATTTAACTAATTTATCTAGAGCAGGGTGACTGGCTTGAGTTCCTTTGCCAGATTTTCGAATTGGCCATTCACGGATGCCTTCCCAGCACATCTGTGGATCAACAATTCGAAGTTTGAAAGCATTCAAAACTGTCCTGATGGTTGGTGATGAACATGAGCTACCGGACCATTGATCTTAATTATTTCATATTCAGGATCATTTCTAGTCGTAAGCTTCATCGGTTCATTAGCAACGACCACTACAGAATCTCCAACTTTGAAATTAACAGCATTTGACCTTTTGTCCATCATTTGACGGTGGTATTCCCTTGACATCTCGGTATTGCTGAGCTCTTAGTAGGGCATTATTTAGGCTTGTTAGACAATGTAAATCTTGGAAACAATCAACAGGCGATGCCATAGGCAATCTACTGCGTCTGCCATACGTTAGAAAGGCGTGAAACCTGTAGTGGGATGACCGGTATTTCTATAGGCTATCACTCAATTCATCTTCCCAAGCCTTGGTTTAATTATTGACACCTTTCTGAATTAACTCTTTTAAAGTATGGTTAAATCTTTCTGTCCTACCATTTGTTTGAGAGTGGCATGGGCTTGTCCGTCGATGGTCAATCCCAGTCTCTGTACAGGCTTTTGAGTTCTTTTCCCTTGAACTCTCCACCTTGGAATTTCAGGTACGCCATGCCATGCACAGTACTCATTAAAGAATTTATCTTTAATTTCCTCGGCCCTCTTTGAAGGAATGGGATAGGCCTCAGCCCATGCGGAGAAATGATCTATTATGGTCATATGTAACGATTACCCTTTGAGGACTCAATAAATGGTCCTATCAGGTCCATGCCAATAATTTGTCCCGGATACTTGACCATAGGCATCTCAGTATACTTGTAAGACGCGTGGTAACAGGTCGATTTACCTGGCATATTGAACATTGGTCTAACATTTGAATTACACCTCTTCTTAAGGATGGCCAAAGAAATGCATCGCGGATCAAACATAGTCTTCTGCAGACCCTGATGACCCGCTCTCTTGTGTGCCTGCTTAAGGACTTGCTTATGGTACCTAGCAGGTAATACCAGTCTGGGATACTCGGCATCCAACGCTGAAGGTGCCCGTTTGCAATACAATGCATCATTGTGCACTGCATGATCTTTAGGAACTTCCTTGAACATTTCTGAAAACTCAGTAAGCTGCTCTTCACACATTTCTTTGTACAGAATCTCTAAAGGAATATATGGTAAAATTCTGTCTTCAACCTCCGGAATGACGTAATCTCCGGTGTTAAAGGTTGCGGCTTCCGCTGGCTGTCTCAATCGAGATAACATATCGGCACGAACATTATGAGCGTCATTTATATATTCGATCTTGCACCCATATTCGGCAATCAGCACAGCCCAACATTCAACTTTAGTATTCCTAACTTCACCTAGACTTTTAAGGGGCTTATGATCGGTATAGATGGTAAGTTTCGCTTCAAAGAGTTATGGTCTTAGTTTCTTGAGAGCATATACAACTGCATAAGTCTCTTTCTCGATGACTGGTCGGTTTAACTGGCTGTCCTTCAAGATACTGCTTATGTACTATATAACCCTCGATTCCATTATCATCCTCCTGGACCAAAATAGCTCCTATAGCATATGAAGACGCATCATTATATAGCCTGTATGGCTTAATAAGATTGGGTAAGTCAAAACAGTTTCGCTGCACAGCAAGTCTTTCAAGTTATCGAATGCTAGCTGCTGTTCCTTCCCCCATTCAATCCGGTTGTACTTTTTAGTCAGCTCAACTAACGGCCTGGCTACCTTTGCATAATCTCTTGACGACCTGTAATAGGCAGTTGCACCTAATATGCTTCTAACCTTGGCAACGTCCCCCGGGGCCGCCATTCCTCCAATAGCTTTCACCTTCTGTTTCTGAGGTGAAATACCCTCAGCAGAGACGCAATAGCCGAGCAAGTAAACAGAAGTTTTCGCAAAATCGCACTTCTTCCGTTCGAGCTGTAAATTACATTCACATAGCCATGTCATTACTAGCCTAAGATGATGAGCATGCTCTTCCGGGATCTGGAAAAGATGACTACGTCATCGACAAAGATATGCATGAATTTTGCTACATAGCCCTGAAAAACGGAATTCATGGCCATTTGAAATACGGGCCTTGAATTTTTGTGCCAAAAGGGCATCCTGAGCCATTCATACTGCCCAAGGGCACACACAAAAGCTGTTTTATTGACGTATTGGCTGGCCACCGGTATCTGCCAATACCCAGACTTCAAGTCCATCGTAGAAAACATGTTTGCACCCTGCATGCTATAAAAAATATCTGATATTTGGCAAAGGATAATTTCTGGGTACTACCTGATTAATACAGAAGCGTGTGGTCCCATCGTTTTTAAGGACCAGTGTAATTGGCGATGCCCAAAGTGATGATGATGGCCTAATTACTCCAGCTTCCATCATTTCTTTAACTTGATGTTCAACTATGTGTGCTTTTATTAATGGCATGTGATACGAACGCTGTCTAATGGAAGCACATGTAGTGGGAATAGTACATTTTACAGAGGGATTCTTCCCTAAAGTATTGGCACGAGCTGAGTCAAAGTTGTCAGCAGTCATTTGGAACTCAGTCGAAAACTTTATACTCAGTCATTTCAGTGATACTGGCTTCAATGTGATATTCAGACTGGTGCCTGAAAGTAAAATGCAATTTACAAATTTTATTAAACCATTTCATTTCCTTTTTCCGATAGTCAATAACTGCTCCATCCAAGTGCAAAGCATCAGCCCCTCTTAACCCTTCATGATGCATTTGACGCACAAATACAACAGGAATAGGGAAGGCATTAGTGAACTTGACTTCTGTTTCTCCCAAGACCTCAATTGGGGAAACATTTACAGCTAGAAGCGTGCATGGCTTCTTTAAAGGCCTACTGCCCAGTACACTCTTCCAAATGTCACACCTAATAAGTGACGTACTGGCACCAGTATCTATCAAGACATTAATATAACACTTACCAGTATCAGGACCATGAACATGTGAGTCTAGTACAAGTCGGACCAGGAACCGGTGGACCATTTTCTCCGCTGGCATTTACCGGATAGTCAGGCCTGGCCATGGCCCTCCACTACACCTCAACACCCAAAACCTAGCCCCCCCCCCCCACCAACCTCATCAGATTGTCTCCCACGGGCAACTTCAGCGCAGCTACCTCTTTGCGAATCTGTCGAGTAGTCGGCACGGTATTCGGCTTCGTTCACCTCCATTCCTTCTGTGGGTTGATCATCGGCCCATCGTCCATTTGGACACTGAGACTGATAGTGTCCCACCATGTTAGAGCCCCAACACGTCACTGTGGGTCAGGATTCGTTCTGACATGGTGTGTTTTGCTGCTTCGGCGGCTGTGGCGATGTATTCATTGTTCGATGTTGTTACTGTCATTGTGATTGTTCGTCACTCTTCTTCTCTCTACAGTCCCGTTGCATGTGTCCCGCCTTGCCACACTAATAACATTTATTCACTCTTCGCTTTAATTTTCTGGATTGTGGTGACTTATTATTGGAGCATTGATTGCACTTGTGGCCGATGCCACACGTCGGTTGTTGTGTCTTTGTCCATCTGCCAATAGGTGGTAATATGAGTGGCTTCATTATTCGCATTTTGCTGATGTCTTACAAGATTTAGTGTCTCAGTTTGGAAGCCCTTAACAGCTTTGAAAATATCCTAAAGTTTGTCTTGACATTGAATCATTCGTGTTTTTAAATCACTAATTAATTGGTACACTGATTTGCTTTTATGATCCGTGGTTCACAGCATCGATCTCCATTGGCCCTTCTTGACGGCCTTTGGGCGTAATGTTTATAGCGTCGAGCAAATAATTCATATTACTGTTCTCTTCCGTAAACTTAATGGCAGTTTCTAATGTGCCATGCTTTTTGAAAACCACATGCCAAACCACATGCCTGGCTAGCTGCGTGTCATTTAGGGCGCGGATGTAGGCGCTCAAAATGATGCGCCGACTGTCGGCTTTCTCTCTCGGTACGCTTTCTTTGCCATGTACCGAAAGTGGCGGTTAAACACATTAATGTTTTCACCACATTTCTGCCTGATGTTCTCAAGTTCACACTCGAGACGCTCACCCTCATTTGCTGATACGAACGTTCTCACTATATACTCATCGATGTCATTCCATGCTGTTGCCTTTCTGTTTTGTTGCGACAATAAAAACTGCTCTACTTCTTTGTGTAGCTGTCCTGTTGTCATCGAGCTAGTGATGTATGCTGCATCACCAGCACCTGTAGATAGAATAGAATCTAGTGCACACCTACGTCTCAAGCTATTCTCGGACTTCAATCTGGTTCGTGCTGTCACACGTAGTAATGTGTCGGGCATGATCCCGCAGAATTTCTGTGTACGAGGTCATTTTCGCGGTTCTCAGATTGGTTGGTGAACTGAGCTACACTATGTTGGAGCTCCCCGGTGATGTTCAGCACGGTTAAAAGTTGGTCCGCTTCCGTAGGCATGTTGGATCTGATGGTCAAATTTGCGGATGGATTTAACACTGCCTCCAGGTTGAACTCGGGGTTAAACTAGGGTTTAAATTAAGTGATTCCGTTGATCAAATGAAAAGATCGACTTAGCGTTCACTCTTACTACTCACGCAAGTTGACTAGCTGCGCAAAAAGAATTGACTATTCAATTACTGTTGCTGCATCTATGTTCGTCAAGCTGTTCGGTATTGACGTGTGCCTTAAATTCTTTATGAATGGCGAAGTTGCTGGGACCGTTATTGCAGATAGTCGGTGATGATGTGTGCTAAATCGGCGAGTTCTTGCTGTTGTGCGCGCTGCGTGGGTGTTGTTGGCGTGAAAGTGACTTCTATCTTTAGACAACCTATAGTCATGTACTTACGATTTTTCGTACTCACAAACTTTCTCCTTAGCAAGTTCCTTCACGGAAAATCTCTGATTGAGGCTGATCTTAAGAAATAATTAAGAAACGATCCTGGCTCAAGGCGACACCACTATAAATTTTAAGATTCTTGTGATGATGTCACAAGATGGTGATGACGAATAAGATAAAGCTACTCAAAAATACTTGAAGCAAGACTCAGCTTATTTATTTCATCCAAATTCATTTCGTCAACTCTTCACAAGAATAGAATCATGCTTGTGGATTGGACAATGCCATTGCTCACACGATGGCCCTGTCCAGTCCCTCGCCCTTCATCCATTCCTAGAAGCGTTAACCGGATTCAAAACCGTCATCAGAAAGGCACGCAAAATGACAAAATCTGATGTGGAATAGTTTATCAATAAATTTCTAATGTAGCAAAATAGTTTCACTTTAGTTTATAAAATTCTTAAAAGTAAACTTGGTTACATCTACACCAAAAACGACTAATTTAGTTACAAGATTATAGTCTACCCTTACTACATAAATAAATAGGTTATATTGAACTCTCCCTTGATGCACAGTGGTCAAGCTAATGGTTAACTATGGCTATGAATTTCGCAACAAAACACACTGCAGGCGTAATCACAAACAACACCTGCATACTGGTTGATTCAATAGTGCTAGAGTCTAGCACGCTATAACTTCAGTTTTTAAAAAAATAATACCATCAAAATATAGCGAGCCAGCCTGTAGCGCTGCGACTCAAAGACCAACAAACATCTGCGCTACGAAAAATCCGTTGAACAACAAGTTAACCATTTGCAGATGCTGAGGAAAGTCAATTTCCAAATATAATTACAAAGTCGATTCAAACACACACTAATTTGAAATTCACACCCAAAATCTTCTGCTGCACAATTCTGCTGTTAGGCAGCAAACGACTTTCATCAACATCATTAACGTACACAAACTGGCGGGCAAACAGTGATGAAAATAATACTAGTCATAACTAATAACGCTTGAATGTATCAAAATTACATCGGTTTCATATAATTTCCTATTCTGTATATGATACTAATGGATATACTGACTTGTGTGCATTTGATGCATGCGTGCGTGTACGTCCGTCTGTTTGTCTGTATGTACAGTACTGATGAAAACTGTCACTGCATCATCGCACTTTCTTGGTATCATGCACCAAGATGCTTAGCAAGATGCTTAGGCATCGTAAGGTATACCCAACATGCACCAGTCACACAATGCCTATCGGAGCGTGCACTCTCCGACCAACTGCAACTGACGCATATTTACAAGTGGTCCTCGAGATGACATTTTAAATTTCCCATTGCTTTAGTATGGGAGCATTTGGCGGGAAAACGATCCCAGATGGCTGACAAACCGTTTATCCGACACTTTCAAGTGGTAAATTTGAAATCATAATAGCCTAAAGCATATATAAGACCGATTTCAGCCTCAAAATCCATCAAAGGCTGCCAAACACGCTACATGTTGATTGGCCTATTGGAGGCCATGTTTTTGTTATGGATCACCTTCCCGTGAACACACTTTAATGGCCCTTAGTCCCTAATAATAGCTGCCAAATTTCAGCCCGATCCGTTTATCGGTTCTGGAGAAGTCGTTTTCGCGAAAACTAGGTTATCCAAGACAGGCGCTGAACTATTTGCCCAATCAAGTTCCCTTGAACAAACTCGGTTCAGCTCTTTCCATAGATCATATAATTTCATGAATTGTGAATCGATGCCCCAAGCGGTTTCGGAGAAGACGATATTTAAAAATATTTCTAAAAATCTGCCAAATTCCAAGATGGCCATTGGCCAGCCAAATTGGCTGATAGGGTTCATTTGAAAAAACCTGAATCTCTATGCCCTAAGGATTGTTCCTGCCAAATATAATTGAAATCGGCCCAGTGGCTATCGAGAAGACATTTTAGATGAGCTGTTGGCGGGAAAATAATCCAAGATGACCACCAAACCGTTTATTCGACAGTTTCGAAAATGGCAAATTTGAGATCCGAATACCCTCGAAAAATATATAAAACCTATTTTGGCATCAAAATCCATCAAATAAAAAAAATCCAATATGGCTGCCAAACACGCTAGATTTTGATTGGCCCATGGCGGCCATGTTTTTTTATGGATCCCCTTACAGAAATTTAAGCGTGCGATAAGCGAAGGATGCTAGTTCGCAGTGTTAGTTCGCGCAAGCTATCCATAAGCACACAGCGTTAGCTTGTGCAAGCGCACGATAAGCTCATATTTGAAACATCGCGAGGTTGCACGAGCTTGCACAAACAACATTTGCCTACCCGCGTGCTCCTGCAACCGTAAGCGCGCGCTCCCGCAACTTCGCGCACGTGCTCCTGCAACTTCGTGCACACTTAACCGTGCACTCCCACACCCTCGCTTAACCACGCGCTCCCGCAACCCCACGCATGTTTAACCGCAACGTTCCGCAACCTCGCACATGCTTAATTGCGCGTTCCCGCAACCTTGCGCATGCTTGACTGCGCACTTCCGCAACCTCTCGCACGCTTAACCGTACGCTCCCACAACCTCGCGCACGCTTAACCGTACACTCCCACACGCTTAACCACGCGCTCCCACAAACTCGCACACGCTTAACCGTACCCTCCTGCAACCCTGCGCATGCTTAAACGCATGCTCCCGCAACCTCGTGCACACTTAAGCACATGCCCCCGCAACCTCGCGCACACTTAACCTTAATTATAGATAATCTTTTTGACAGGCTCCAGGTGAGCTAATAATAGATATCAAATATATAATTTCAGCAACGCAGTGACGATACCCTGTTTGATATGTTTGCTATTAATGACCTTAACAGCTAAAACCAGCCTCTGCTATGGCCTTGTGGCATGTCCATTGACAGGCCAAGGGAATACAAATAGATGAAAATTTACCACTGGAATGTTACTGGCTCGATAACCCAGCCAGTCATTCATTTTAGTGATACATTTTTTGAACTTGTTTGCTCTTGGCCAGTAAATGTATATTCAATCGGCAGGTATTTATATTTTCTTGACCAAATATGACGAATATGAGATTGTTAACATATTACATGCATGTATTAATAGAAGGATAGATGATAACAATGTAGTCAGTTATACAAGCTACTCATCGAAGGTTGTTAAGCCTAACAACCTTCGATGAGTAGCTCATATAACTGACTACGTTGTTATCATCTATCATTTCACAATTGATTCATCCAGCAAACTGTTGCCACAGGAAACGGAGATAATCACAATACCTCCGCTGTCCACACTGAGTCTAAACTCAGCAGGTTCGGACATGCAAGCCGCCAGGTCTACACAGACCCGAATGCCACCAAAAACAACCAGTGAAGTTGACCACAACCGCCAAAAAAAGTTGCCCAACCGCCAAAAATGGCAGAACCGGCAAAATTTATGTAAGGGTCAACTTCCCTTGAACAAATTTTAATGGCCCTTAATCCCTATTCATACATATATCTCCCAAATTTAGGCCCGATCCCTTCAGCGGTTCTGGAGAAGACTTTTTCATGAAAACTAGGTCATCCAAGATGGCTGCTTAACCATTTGGCCAATCAAGTTCCCGTGAACAAATTTGGTTTAGCTCTTGATGTAGATGACATTTCATGAGTTCTGAATTGATCCCTAAAGCAGTTTCGGAGAAGTTTGACGTTTCTAAAAATCAGCAAAAATCCAAGATGGCCACCAGCCAAATTGGCCGATCAGCTTTTTGAACAAACTTGGATCTCTATGGCTTAAGGATGCTTCCTGCCAAATATAATTCAAATCGGCCAAGTGGTTCTTGAGAAGTCTAAAGGAAAAGTTGACGGATGACGGACACACCACGGACGGTCGCCATGTCATAAGCTCACTTGGCCTTTCAGGCCAAGTGAGCTAATCATAACTCCTATTGACTAAATGTTTGATTAGAAATCTTGTCAGGAAATCGGCCATGTGGTTCTTGAGAAGTCGTTTAAAGGAAAAGATGACGGATAGATGCCGGATGACACTCGCCACGGCATAATCTCACTTGGCCTTTAAGGTCAGGCGAGCTAACAAGAGGCCCAAGGACCTTAACGCACACATGGACTAATAGCATTGGACCTATTAGCATTTGAACACACATAATACTTCAAATTCTGCAGTAACAAGACATAAAATAAAAAATTGGAATTCAATACAAATGATATTTAGTGGAAAATTAATGATGAACACTGATCACACAAGCAGATTTGAACCTGGTTCCATTCATCCAATAAAAATTCCAATATGGCAATCAAACCCAAAATTTGATTGGTCTATGACAACCATGTTTTATCAAGGATCAGGTTCTCTTGATCAAACTTTAATCACCCTTAGATAACGATGAAATTAAATCTATTGAGTTTCAGCCTGATCCATACAGCAGTTCTTGAGATGTCATTTTTGAGAACAAGATGGCCACTGGAATTAGAGGCTACCACTATAGGATCCTTCCAGCCAAACGTGGTTGAAATTTACCAAAGCAGTTAATGAGGAGTAGCGGTTTAAATGACCTCCCATTTTTCCCCCGGAAGATCCAAGATGGCTTTCAAACGATTTCCAGAAACTTTCAGAAAATTCAAGATGGCCACCAGAAAATTGATAAATAAAAATTCTGTATACAAGTTCTGAAACCTGCCAGCCTAGAGTATCTTTCCAGCCAAATCTGGTTGAACTTGCTCAAGCAGTTAATGAGGAGTAACATATTAAATGATTTCCCGCCATTTTTCAGAAAATTCAAGATGAACAGCAAAAAATTGGATCAATCAAAATTTTGTAGACCAGTTCTGAAGCATACATGTACTAGTCTACGGTCCTCCCAGCTGACTTTGCTTGAAATCATTCAAGCTGTTAATGAGGAGTAGTACTAACTGATTTTCCAAAATTTTCAGAAAATCCAAGATGGCCACCGGAAACCGTGTCCAATCAAAATTCTCGTTAGAAGCCTTGAAGCCTAGGATAGAATTAGGCCACCCATGTTTCATTGAAGTCGGGCCATTTATATTAGAGTAGCATTTAAAATGATTTCCCAAAAATGTTCGGAAAATCCAAAATAGCCGCTAGAAAAATTGACCAATCAAAATTCTGTAAAGAAGTTCTCGAGCCTACCATCATAGGATCCTTCCCGCCAAATTTGGTTGAAATTGATCAAAGGATAAATTAGGATGCGATTTGAGTAGTATTTTCAAGACTACTGCAGATGCCGTTTTTGGCTGATATGAGTGTTAAATGGTTAACACTCACTGTCTACTGGGTAGTGTGACTACTGTTATGTTGAAGTAGGGTTGGGCGATATTGCTCAAGGCATGATGATATCGGTATCTCATTAAAATATCGCGGTATCACGATATATCGTCATTTGGGTGGGGTGTGGAGTTAGGGTGTAAACATAGAATAACATGTATTTCAAATTGGTGGTGTCTACAAGTTATTTTCATTAAATTTGTTGCATTAAAACCGTAAATTGAGATCGCCATGATTGCCATTTCCGCATATTTAATACACGAAATTCCACACTTTGACACCCTTCAATATACAGTTTAAAGCACCGAATGTAATGCAACTAACCGTATTCATTACAAATAAGAAAAAAATAAAGGAGTGTCTTCTGTTCTTGTGCTGTATTTTGTGTTATCTTTACCTCACGACAACTGTCAAAAGATTGAGCAAGGAATGCGCATTAACTTCATTGCGCAGAAAGGAATTCTACAGAGCGAAATCTGATTGGCCGCCGTATCATTCTTGAGACAATCAGAATTCACACTGCAGAATTCCGACAGCTGTTATCACGCCCGCCGCTAGCATAGACGATGCAAATTAATAAAATAACACTGCATGATTTTGAACGAGAACCAGCGTGAAGACTGGAAACAATTATATCAGATTTTATTTGATCTGTAATATTAAATATTAATTTACCCCATTGTGGACCTATTCAAATTCGCTCACTACTTAGCGGGTTAATCCATTGATCTCAAGGTGTAGCCGGGATGTGTGAAATTAACCCAGTTAACACTGCAACCATAACTGCCACAACAGATAGAAGACTGGAAATAATTAGGCGTAAATTATTGATTTTAAGGCTGTTTCTCACTTAGAATGAATCTGTAATGTTATATGTGGAATGAATTTTGATCTGATTCGTTTAAAAATGCTAAATATATTGTATAGTTACATAAAAACGTATAACGGAGATTAACTTCCCCCTCACCCACCGTTCCAAGCTGTGGTATTGATAAGGGACTAAGTGTGTGTGGTTTCCTATCGACCTAAAAAGTTTTAAAGTTGTTTGACCATGCAGATCAATGACTAATGGATAAATAGCTTGACCTGTAGTAATGACGTCAGCAGAATGGAATGTGGGTAGTGCAAATGGTATTCCCCACCGACTAACACTCAGAATGAGGTAAGAAAAAATATGGCGGCGTCTATTTATGTAATTATGAAAAGTGAACAACAAAGGATTATTTTGTACTTTAAATCATTTTATTAGCGCAAACAAACCATGAATCAAATGAACACAGATTATTTTGGAGTTTATTAAGTTTTTATTACCGTAGACAAAGACTGGATTATTACTTAAAGACTATTACTGGATCGAATAGAGAAATGTATGACATTTCTAACGTAGTTATTTATGTTATGCTCACAGTTAAAAGTGCGATATCGTCCTGTCGGTATTGACGATATTTACGATTTTTCGAAATTATGACGATTTCGGTATCGGTATTCGGTATATCGCGATATTAACGATAATATTGAAAAATCGCCCAACCCTATGTTGAAGATACAAGTGATTCGCTTGAATTAGTATCCCTCAATACAAGAGGTCCAAGGGCCTTAATGCTCACCTGGACCATTAGCATTAGAACCAACGTAATATGTACTTCAAATTAAGAAGTAACAAGGCATAAAATAAAAATTGGAATTCAGTACAGACAATTTTTTTGACAGATTGAAGGAAATTTCAATTTCCCTTTCTCCGAGATCTAACAATACTTACTATTCTATTACTTCTGATAACAAGCTAGGAAGCTAGCTGGCTCTAGGAATCTAGACTTAGTAAGCTTTACCGGCTCCTGGAACCGTCTGCCAGTGAGGCTCATATTGTTTGCATAGCTACCAAACAAGAGAATACCTATGGATTGCCTCCGTGGGACTGGGAGGCACGGTCTGTAATAGAATGGTAAGTATTGTTAGATCTCGGAGAAAGGGAAATTGAAATTTCCTTCATTCTCCTTAGATCAATACTTATCATTCTATTACTTCTGATAACACCAGATTTAAACAGTAACGTGGTGGGAAAGGGCAAGCCATCAATTGCTTCTTTTGCCCTGGAGAAAGATCTAAGACTTAAACTTGACACACGCAGACCTAAAAGGATCATGTTTAGGGACCGAATCACATTCGCATCACAGCAACACCCACCCCCCACCCCACCTCTTTTTTCTCCTAAGAAAAAGGGAGAGAACTTACGAACATGCATTTCGCCTGAAACATGAATATGCTAAGAGGGTTAACTGCTCTTTGCATATATTAGCCTGGGAATGGGCATGAACATATAATATGAATGATCATGATATATAAACATAATACAAAAAACTTGAATTACCTTATGAGTATTGGATTTCAGACATGGAGCCTTCAACCAAGCACTTGTTCGACCTTCCGTGACACAATTTGGTTGTAATCTTCTCGCTTGACCATGTTTGTTCCGTAAATTTTGCTTTTTCAAGTACCGAAAAGGGAGCAGATCAGTGTGGCCATTTTTAACTATCGTTTCTAAACAGCTAAAGCGAGTGGATTGGCGGAGTCCGACACATCCCTCATATAGTAATCTGTGAATGAGGACTCACAGTGCCATTGTGCAATGGCCATGATGTCCTCTAACGGAACACCATTGTAAAGGCCGGTCGAGGCGGCTATTCCTCTGACATCGTGTGCCCTTGCGCATTGCACCTGGTGCCTAGTCACAATCTCATGGGTAGTTTGGATGCATCCACCACCCAATGAGATAGAATCCGTGAATGCGGCGCCATAAGGCTTTTTATGGCAGATCCACAGATGTCTATCATTTTACCGTAACGACTCTGTCCATTTTTTGTACTTAGTCAAAGCACGGACTGGGCACCAGACACTGGCATCAAGATCAAACCTAGTTAGTTTCGATATAATGATCGGTTTGCCAGGATATTTCAAAGATTGATTCTTTGACATAAACTCAGCTCTTGGCAGTAGATGCAGACCCTCTACGGAGACAATAAATCAGTCGCTCTCTGCTGAAAGCGCATGGATCTCACTGCGCCTTCTTGCTGAGGAAGCTGCCAATAGAAATACCACCTTTAGAGTCAAATGTTTTAGACTAGTTTTCGAAAGGGTGCTTGGCCAGTACATTAAGCACTAAAGATAGACTCCAGGCTGGAATGACTACCGGTTGTCTCGGTTGGAGATTGCTCATTCCATTCACCATCACATTTAACTGGGCCACCTCTGGACTATCCCTATTGGCTAGACAATGGATAACTGATGCCAAAGCGGGCCTGTATTCAGCAATTGTGACGGGAGCTAATCCTGAATAGAATAGCTCACAGAGAAAGTCTGCTATTTGCTGAATAGTGGATTGAAAGGTATCCATACCCTTTCCTTCACACCAGTCTGCAAATTTGTTAACCTTTTGGTTGTATGACTTGAAGGTTGACCTCCTCGCAGCTTGTCGAGGAAAACCTTCCGACGTGGAACGTTGTTTGATAACATCCACACAGTCAACATTTCGGGACGCTCATGTAGGAATCGTCCCTTGGCCTGGGAGATTATGTTCAGAATCTTGCGTAACTGCACTGGATTGTCCACCAGCAGATCCAGAAGATCTGTGAACTACACCCTGCTTGGCCAATACGGCACTATTAGCAGGACCAGGCACGGTTCCTCCCTGATCTTCACCAAAATCTTCGGCGTAAGCGTGCATCCCTTTCCAATGCTCGAAGATCCTGTGAAGAACTGGAGGGTTGACGGCGCATTCTGTTGGCAGAATTCTCTGTCTGCGAGACAAAGCATCCGCCAGAATGTTCAATCGACCAGGAATGTGAGCTACTTTCAAAACAACTGAGTAATTCCTGCACCATTGAATCAAGTGTCACACTCTCATACACATTGTGGGTGACTTGGTCCCGCCTTGGCGATTTATGTATGATCCTACTGTCGAATTATCTGACCATATCAATGTCACCTTGCCCCTGACCTTTGGAAGAAACTTTTCCAACGCCAGTTCCACTGCCATCATTTCCAACAGATTGATATGCAGCTGGCTCTCTTGCAGAGTCCATGTGCTCGAGACCTGGTGTTCTCCCAGGCAGCAACCCCCCCACCCCTCCAGCGAAGCATCCATGTACACGGACAGCTAGGGGCGGGGTAGGTGCAGCAAAACTCCTACTAGGAGATTCTGCCGCTTTTTCCACCATACAAGATGCGACATTATTGGCTTCAAAACTGGCACCAGCTATGACAGGGGTTCTGTTCTCTGTTTCCACAGACATCAGGTACAACTGGATGGGTCTTCGCATCAGAGCAGCGTACGGGATTACCTGCTCCATGGAGACCATCATCTGAAGAAACCACCTCGTCTGAATGTGGTTTCCCAATCGAAAACTCTTGAGGATAGCTAACAGAGACACCACTCCGGGCTCTGACGGGTAAATCCTGCCTTCCTCGAGATCGAATCGTATCCCCAAATAAACGAAATGCTGATTGTGTGTCAATTCGGATTTCTCCTTGTTGACTATCCAGCCTAGATCTGAAAGTAACTTCAGAGACAGAGCAGTATCCACTTCTAACCTGGCTGACGTGTCCGCCTTGATAAGCCAATCATCTATGTAGGTGTGAAGCGCCACGTTCTCTCTTCTGAGAAACGCTGTCACCGAAAGGACCACTCTTGTGAAGACCTGTGGAGCTGTCGACAGGCCAAATGGGAGGACTACAAACTCCCATACCCGATTCTGAAACACGAATCTCAGAAACCTGTGACAACTCCTGTTCATTGGAATGTGGAAATATGTATCTTTTAAATCGATTGACACACACCACATTCCTTTCCTCAATCCTGCCATTACCAACCTCAGTATTTCCGAAACCGAGGCGTATGGATAAACCAATTCAATGGCCTGCGATTGAGTCCAGGTCTCCACCCCCCCCCCCCTCCCCTGTGCTCTTGGGGACAAGGGACATGTTTGAATAGAATCCTGGAGTGTTCTGGTTTGCTGGTTTTATTGCTCCCTTCAGAAGCAAACCTGACACTTCGTTCTGAATGGCTTCTAACTTGTCTGGTTCCCTTGGTACAGGTGCCAAAGACAGATTTTGTGGTGGAAAATCCCACCACTCCGGCATTTACCAATGGGATAACCATCCCAGGACCAGACTGTCTGACTGACGTCACACCTCGCCAAGCCTCGACGAAACGCATGAGCCTTCCAACCACTATAGATGCATTGATGCCTAATGCGGGTGTCTGGCTCGCGATCCGCTCCCCCCTCTCTTGACTAGAGATAGAGAACCATTTTGGTCTTGGCTTGACTGGTCTAACTGGCACAGCTGTTTCTGTCGCACAGGCGCGGTCCAGGCAGATATGAAGGGAGCTACTACCGTACCCTCAGGTATGATCTGGCCCCTTCTTTCCGCCCTTTGAGGGTTTACCCGTACCCTTCCCCTTGCCATTCCTGCCTCTCGGGCGATCAGGAGCAACATTGGGGTGGGCAGGAACCTCCACAACCTTCTTCGGCGGAGGCGGCTGTGAAGACCCAGCAGAAGCATTCGGCTTGGCTTTCGCCTTGCCTTTGTTTCTGCTTCTTTGAAGGTTGTCCGGTCAGCGGCTTGGCTACAGCCCTAGTGCATGCACCTGTCGCACTAATTCTAGCTGTAGATTTACAGCCAACCAATTCTGCGCAATATTGGCGGTGTCCTCCAAGATGGCCCGAGCTTGGCCAACAAAGATGCTAGGGCCAGTCAGGGGCGTTCCAAGCAAATGCTCCCTAACAGCGGTAGCCGGACACATATGGTCAATGACTATCTACCTCCTGGACTTCGTCACTCGCGCCTGCACCCTTGCCAATGCGTACATAGACAGCACCAAGCCGTCATTAACGCATGATAGCGCCACAGGTGGCACAGGGTGGCCTGCCCCTGCTTCAGCCCACACCGACTGAAGAACGCGATAAGAGTGATTCACAGCACTCATAGCTCCTCTCACCCCTCATCGCATAGGGCCAGGACGTCCTCATGGTGTACTTGGGACTTGTCCACAAGCGCCGGTGCGGGGCCACCCGCTCCAGCACTCTGGACTCCCAAGTGCCCAGCGGTCATCTTCAGTGACCGCTGGAACCACACCACACTTGTCGTATTACGCATGGGGAATACGACATCTCGCCCGCACCTCCCTGGAGGCTGCAGGGAGCTGGCCCTTGGTCAGGAGTTGCTTGCTATAGATAGCATCTAGTAACTCTTTAAACCTTGGATCAGTCCGATGGACGGGATCCGAGTTGCAGGCAAGACCCCCGTCCTAATCGATGCAACCAACGGACGGGGTGTCTCCTCTTCAGCCGTGGCCGAAACCAGACGGGTCCACCCTGGCTAGCCAAGCCAGAGCCATGGACCAGTCTGTCTCCGAAGAGGACACTCCCGTGAATACGTCACCTGTTGACATATCCACGGTTCTACCAGCAACGGCCTACCGGCTAGGAGCCACTGCTGGTAAGCCAGAAACACCGGTACCGTACGGTTCCGCCGCCACCCCATGGAGTTCTCCCGCACGAAAAGTCATGCGGACCCGTAGCGGTTATGGAACCGTGGCCATACACGGGCGCCAACGGCACTCCATGTGTGGCCGCTGGACCAGGCGGGATAGGCGTCTGTCCAGCCTGGCCAGCAACACCAGTCACCGTGCTGGTTGGTGGCAAACCAACCAGCCCTGGACGGGTGCCCGGTACCGTGTGTGGCCTCAACCATGGGTGGAGCGGCTGTCTTGGCTTGCGCCAAACCAGACAGATGGAGGACGGCTCCGTCCAGGACGGAATCGACCTCCATGCTCTCCACCCGTGGCATCTCATGCCGTAGCAATCTCTCCTCCTCAACTTCAGACCCCGAAGAGTCGTCACTAGATGAGGAGTCACTGGAGCCATTCTGGCGAATGGTTCCCAGGCCTGACGGACCGGCCACCGCTACTGGACCACCTGGAGGTGGCCGCAGAGAGACATAACCCATCAGGCCGGAGCCCGACAGGACTGCCAGGGAGCCATACGAGATGGCTCCCTCAATAGCCAGTCCAGAACCAAGCACGGGAAGAAACTGCCCTACAACTTTTGGCATCAGTGACGACACCAGCATAGGAAGGACGCTATGCAAGAAACCTTGCATAGCAGGTCCAAACCACGCCGGAGGTGCCATCTCCGAAGCCTCCGGTTGCAGACGTGGAGCGCCCCCAGGGGCCAAAACGGACGCTCCACGATTTACTTTCGGACCGCCTGACCCCGCGTCAGACACTGCCAAGTCCTTCTGGGAAAGGAACTTGACCAACACATCGACCGGCCACACTGAACATATATCACACCTATTATCGATATTGCAAGGAGAACAACGGTAACAGACATGGTCTTTATATATGACTTTGACGAACTTGTGGCACTCTGCGCAAGATGGTGAGGTAGGCTTGGCCTATAAAATAAGCACAAAAACCTTTGCCCTGTAGGTGGGGCTTAGAATACACCTTCCGTATCCTCTGCGTGTCGTAAAAGGCGACTAAAGGAGGTAAGGGTGAGGTAACCCTGACAGAAACCTCGAGGGCTGAAGACGGAGGTTCCAGGCCGCACAGCGCACTCTAAGAAACCATGAATCCACGCACTTAACGCTTATGATCATGTCGATAGTCACTTACAGGACTGGCGGTATGATCAGCGAACGAAAAGAAGAAGCACAAAAACCTAAAATAAGCAAGCGGAACGAAACAGTAATGGAAGGCAGACAAATTATTTTCAAATATATTGACCATAAATAAATTGTAACCATCCAGCACCCCACACCGCAACGTTACAGCAAAGATCGATAGATTATGATGACAAGAATGAGGCGAGCATGAATACACCCATATACTGATCCTGACGGATGTATAAACAGAACCAGGAACCATATCGAATAGCTTTCGCGGTATATTTAACAATTAATTTTAAATTATACTCTCAAACGAAGGCTGAAACGATATGTGAAGAACACAACGAAATGTACACAAACTAATGTAAAACACGGTAAAACCGCAGACCAAGAATTTTGAAAACAACGATCATTGCAAACAGATCGTGATAACACGAAAAACTTGAAAATTCCAAAGTTTTCTGGTACAAATAAAGTACGCAGCACCCAGAACAAGATGTGCGAATTAATGAAACATTTTCTTCACATAAAAATCCGAGATAAATCTGGGTGTGACGTCACCCGCTCGGATAATACGGAGAACTACGTCAGTCGATTTTCATGTTAAAAACACTGTATAGCCAACACCTCATTTCAGATCTGCCGATCGCCTGTTGGGATTAAAGGAAGGCGACCAATCTGGCATATTTCGTTGTTAACACACGTCCCAAATTTGGGGTCAGAAATTGGAACTTGCGACACAGACAAAATTTTATATACCCAAGTCTTTTAAACCTATGGAATAACATGGAAATATATGACCTGGTTTTCAACGGCTCCTTCCATGATAATCCAATAATCCTTGTAAGCGAAAAACACCTACCACAGCACAGAAAATGACTGAAAATTTTAAATTCACTAAGATATTTCCAAATGCAAAGAAAGCATGCAAACAAGAATGAGCCTCACTGGCAGAAGGGTACCCGATTGTTGGGACCGGGTATCCGGTTTCAGAAGCCGGTAAAGCTTACTAAGTCTAGATTCCTAGAGCCAGGTATCAGAATAGCTTGTTATCAGAAGCAATAGAATGGTAAGTATTGATTGAAGGAGAAATTAATGATGGACACTGGATCACACAATCAGATTGAATGTTAGGTTCCATCCAGTCAATAACATAATAAAATATGGCAAAAAAACCACCAAAATTTTGATTGGTCTATGATAACCATGTTTTATCAAGGATCAAGTTCTCTTGAACAAAGTTAATAATCCTTAGTTATCGGTAAAATTAAATCTAATGAGTTTCAGCCTAATACGTGTACAGTAGTTCCTGAGATGTCATTTTCGAGAACAAGATGGCCGTTGGAGTAAGCGGTTAATGAGTAATGTTTTCAACGATTTCACGCCATTTTTAGGAAAATTCAAGATGGTCACTGAAAAAATAGACCAATCAAAATTCTGTACACAGGTTCCGACGTATACGACTATAGGGTCCTTCCAATTGAGTTTGCTTGAAATCAACCAAGTGGTTACTGAGGCGTCATAGGCTTTAAACTGATTTCTAGAAATCTTCAGAAAATTCAAGATGGCTGCCAGAAAGATTGACCCGTCAAAATTCTGTATACAAGTTCTGAAACCTATCAGCCTAGTATCTTTCCAGCCAAGTCTGGTTGAAATTTCCCAAGCAGTTAATGAGCGGTAGCATTTTAAACGATTTCCAGACATCTTTCGAAAAATTCAAGATGGCCACTGAAACAAGAGGCCCAAAGGGCCTGTGACGCTCACCTGTACCATTACCATTTGAAACATTTTCATTTAAATATACATGATTCTTTATATATTAAAACAGATGGCCATCAGAAAAAATTGACCAATCAAGATTCTGAATAGAGATTCTAGAGACTACCACCATAAAATGCATCTAGTTAAATTTGTTTGAAATATGTCACGCAGCTATGGAGGAGTAACATTTTGACCATTTCCGCTAGATTCTTCATAAAATCTACGATTTTCATACACAAAATTGGTCAATCAAAATTCTGTAAAGAAGTCCTAGAGCCTACCACCATAGAATGCATCTAGTCAAATTTGGATGAAATATGCCAAGCAGCTATGGCGCAGTAGCATTTTGACCATTTCCGGTAAATTTCATAAAATCTAAGATTTTCACCCACAAAATTTATCAATCAAAATTCTGAACAGAATTTCTAGAGCCTACCACCATAGACTGCATCTAGTCAAATTTGGTTGAAATATGTCAAGCAGCTAAGGAAGTAGCATTTTGACCATTTCTGGTAGATTTTTCATAATCTCAGATTTTCACACAAAAAAAATTGATCAATCAAAATTCTGAAAAGAAGTCTAGAGCCTACCACCATAGAATGTATCTAGTCAAATTTGTTTGAAACATGTCAAGCAGCTAAGGAGTAACATTTTGACGATTTCTGGTAGATTTTTCATAAAATCTATTTCCACCCAAAAATTGATCATACAAAATTCTGGAAAAAAAGTCTGGAGGGTAGCAGCTTAGGATCATTTCAGCCAAATTTGGTTGAAATCGGTCAAACCGTTACGAAGACGCGATTTGACGGATGGACGACGGACGGCCGCCATGGCATCAGCTCACTTGGCCTTTCAAACCAGGTGAGCTAAAAATAGACCAATAAAAATTCTGTAGACAAGTTCTGAAACATACCATTCTAAGATCCTCCTAACCAAGTTTTCTTGAAATCGTTCAACCTGTTATGAGGAGTAGCACTTTAACCAATCTCCCGAAAATTTCAGAAAATCCAAGATGACTGTCAGAAAAATTTACCAATCAAAATTATGTATACAAATTCTGAAATGTACCATGTGAGTGTCCTTCCAGCCAAGTCTGGTTGAAATCACCCATGTAGTTAATGAGAACTGGCATTTTAAACGATTTCGCAACATTTTTCGGAAAATTCAGGACGGCCGCCAAAAAATTGATCAATCAAAATTCTGCATACAAATTCTGAAGCTGACCACTCTACGGGCCTTTCAAACGAGTTTGCTTGAAATTGGCCAAGTGGTTAATGAGGTGTAGGCCTCTAAATAATTTCCAGAAATTTTCATAAAATTCAAGATGGCCGCAAGAAAAATTAACCAGTTTAAAATTCTTTATATATGGTGCCAAAACTACCAGCCTAGTATCCTTTCAGTCAAGTCTGATTGAAATTTCCCCAGAAGTTAATGAGGTATAGCATTTTAAATGATTTCCTTCCATTTTTTGAAATATTCAAGAGGCTAGTATCCTTTCAGCCAAGTCTGGTTGAAATTGACCAAGTAGTTTATGAGTAGCATTTTAAAACATGGCGCCATTTTTTGGAAAATTTAAGATGGCCGCCGAAATAATTGTATACATGTTCTGAAGCATACTACGCCCGGGTCCTTCCAACCGAGTTTGCTTGAAATCGGGCAAGTGGTTTATGAGAAGTAGGCTCTTAAATGATTTGCAGAAATACCCATTGGGTATTGGATATTTACCATGTTAATGCCTATTATATTGAAGGATAGTAATTCAAGCGAATCACTTGGATCATCAACATAGAGAGAATACACATGCCTGCAGACGCCTCCAGTTACTCAGTAGTCACAATAAGCAGCAGACTGTGAGGGCTAAAACATTCCTACTAGCTTCCCTTCAGAGGAGAGCAAATCATCATCAGTGCACATGTCAGCCGAGAGTCTAGACATTCCAAGGAAGTCTCGCTGCACACTTACGACTAACTCCCGCTAATTGACTAACATACCCTGAAGAAGCAACATTCACACACTGGTGACTAACATACCCTGAAAAAGCAACACTCACAGACTGGTGTGATAAGAGGATAATCAAGGTGTGATTGACTGTCGGTGAGAACGCTGGAATCGATAATCATGAATGATTCTGTAAAAATTCTTAAATAATTCATCAGTGCAGAAAGGTAACACTGAGTCACAAAAACAACAGTAGTACTATTTCTGAAACTAAACTTTAATGCAAACTACAACAGCATTATCTAGTAACTGATTATGACATGAATAATCACTATATTAATGAAAGAACCAGAACAGATGTGTGTGTGTGTGTGTGTGTGTGTGTGTGTGTGTGTGTGTGTGTGTGTGTGCGTGCGTGCGTGCGTGCGTGTAGGGGGTGGGGTCACTTGTTTAATCCATTTTAAACATGCTTAAAGTTCTCGTGTTCCCATTAAATATAGACCCTTTTGCACGAGATATGAGATGCCTGCTGATTTCTGTTGAATTTATCCAGCATGCTATGCTACCCATCATGCGACATTACCCAGCATGTAATTTCCTGACTCCATAATCGTTGTAACTATTGGACGCCATATTCGTTTAGTCTATTGTCTGTATAGGTCAGGATTTCTCAAACAAAACCAACTTGCCTGCACATGCGAATAGTTATTTGTCCTCCAGCTCTGGAAGCGTAAGCATGCGCATAGGGCGTACTATTCACGGCAGTACATTCGACAGATTGAATTTCAATACTGTTCAGCGCAACTACGTTAATTTCCACAAGAAAATTAGAGAAAGCATATATATATATATATATATATATATATATATATATATATATATTGACAATAATGTGCATGAAAGTTATTGCTATCAATGACAGCAACAATGTTCAGTAAAATTATTGTCAAAATAATTATTAGGTAATGCAATTACTACCCGATACAGATTTGATACTAATTTGAATGAAAATTGTTGCTACGCCTGCTTTCAGTCGCTATATTCTAAAATAATCATCATAATTGTTAGTCGACTCTCGCTACGGATTTGAATACATGTAGCAATTTGACTGTAAGTGTATGGTGTTTAAGGCACCAACAACATTGTCGAATTATTATCCATACACGTGCAATCATATGTTACTATTTAGGTAAAGTGAGCGTAGGATTATTTATATACGCCTGCTCGCCAAGAATGAAAGTTTAGCAAATGGTGTGTGTGTATGTTTCGTTGACAGATTTGTGCATTTGTTTGAAATGCATTGATCGAATAGAAACATACACACGGTAGCTAGGCGAAATATTTCCTACGTGCAGGCAAAGCGTATTTTGGCGATGTACTTACTGTACTTAGATAGTAATACTGAGCATTGTATGATTCTATAGACAACAATTTGATAACGTTATTGGTGCCTTAGTCAGCAACAACGTACAGTCAAATTGCTCTGCAAATTTGTAGTGTTGACTGAAGTCTTTGATGATTAGTTTAGAATACATACACTGAAAGCTGTTGCAACAACACTTTTCAATAAAATTTGTATCAACTATATAGCAGGTCGTAACTGCATTACAGACTAATTATTTTGACAACAAGTTGACCGAATGTTGGTGCTATCATTGATAGCAACAACTTTAATGCAAATTACTGTCAATGTATATAAAAGCTTTCTCCTATTTTCTCCTGGACATTGACACACTTTCTCTGAACAGTATTGAAATACAGACTGTCGAATGTACTGCTGTGAATACACCATATGTGCATGCTTACGCTTCTAGAGCTGGAGGACAAATGACCATTTGCACGTGCAAGCAGGTTGGCTTTGTTTGAGAAATCCTGGCTTGTGCAGACAACAGACTAATCGAATACAGTGTCCAATAGTTACAACGATTATGGAGTTAGGGCATTGCATGCCGGTAGCATTGCATGCTGGGTAAATTGAACAGGCATTTCATATCTCGTCCAAAAGTGTCTATGTTTAATGGACCACGAGAGCTTTAAAGACATTTTTTCAAGTGAACTATGCTGTTGAATGAAGGAAATTTCAATTTCCCTTTCTCCGAGATCTAACAATACTCACCATTCTATTACTTGATATACAGCTGGCCCTGACAGCTGGCTCTAGGACTATAGACTTAGAAAGCTTTACCGACTCCTTGGAACCAGGTACTCGGCTCCCAACTGCCGAGTACCTGTCTACCATGAAGCTCATTGTTTGCATAGCCACCAAACAAGAGAAACTCATGGCTTGCCTCCGTGGGGCTGGGAGGCTGGGTCCGTAATAGAATGGTGAGTATTGTTAGATCTCGGAGAAAGGGAAATTGAAATTTCCTTCATTCTCCATCGATCAATACTCACCATTCTATTACTTCTGATATACACCAGATTTGGTCAGTAGCCTGGTGGGAAGGCGCAAGCGATAACTGCTACTTTTGCCCCTTGGAGAAAGACCTAGACTTAAACTTGACTAATGGAGACCTAAAAGGACCATCAAGTTAACGGAACCGAATCACATTCGCATCACTGCCCCCACCCCCCTTTTTCCTCCTAAGAAAAGGGAGAGTACTCACGAACATGCATCTCGCCTGAAAACACAAATATGCCAAGAGGGTTAACTGCTCTTTGCATATATTAGCCTGGGAATGAGCATGAATATATAAGATGAATGATCATGATATATAGACATAATACAAAACACTCATGATATTTGGATTTCAGACCTGGAGCCTCCAACCATTCACTTGTCCGGCCATCAGTGACAATCTGGTTGATATCCTCTCGCTCGACCATGTCTGCTTCTTAATTCTTTCTTACAAATGCCAAAAAAGGAAGAGGAGCAGTGTGGTCATATAGCTATCGTCTCAAAACAGCTAAAGCGAGTGGATTGGCGAAGTCTGACACATCCCTCATATAATAATACGTGAAAGAGGACTCACAGTGCCATTGTGCAACAGCCATGATGTCCTTAAACGGAACACCATTGTAAAAGGACGGAAGAGGCGGCTATTCCTCTAACATCGTGCCCTTGCGCATTGCACTTGGTGCTCAGTCGTAATCTCACGGGTAGTCTGAATGCATTCGACTACCCAACGAGAGATAGAATCCACGGATGCGGCGCCATATGGCTCCTTATGGCAGATCCACAGATGTCTATCATTCGACCGTAACGAGTCTGTCCGCTTTGTACTTAGTCAAAGCACGGACTGGGCACCAGACACTGGCATCACGATCAAACGTACTTAGTTTCGGTATAACGATCGGTTTGCCGGGATATCTCAAAGATTGAATCTTTGACATAAACTCTGCTCTTGGCAGTAGACGCAGACCCTCTCTGGAGACAATAAATCGGTCCCTCTCTGCTGAAAGTGCATAGATCACACTGCGCCTTCTAGCTGAGGAAGCTGCCAATAGAAAGACCGCCTTTAGAGTCAAATGCTTTAGACTAGCCGAACGCAACGGTTCGAAAGGGTGCTTGGCCAGTACATTAAGCACTAAAGCTTCTATAGACTCCAGGCTGGAATGACTACCGGTTGTCTCGGTCGGAGATTGCTCATTCCCTTCACCATCACACTCAACTGGGCCACCTCTGGACTATCCCTGTTGGCTAGACAAGGGATAACTGATGCCAAAGCTGACTTGTATCCAGCAATTGTGACAGGAGCTAGTCCTGAAAAGAACAGCTCACAGAGAAAGTCTGCTATTGGCTGAATAGTGGAATGAAAGGTAACAATACCCTTTTTCTCACACCAGTCTGCAAATCCGTTAACCTTGTTGTTATATGACTTGAAGGTTGACCTCCCTCTCACAGCTGCGATGAAATCTGCAGCCTGTCGAGAAAAGCCCTCCGACGTGGAACGTTGTTTGACAACAACCACGCAGTCAATAACATTTCGGGACGCTCGTGTAGGAAGCGTCCCTTGGCCTGGGAGATTATGTTCGGAATCTTGGGTAACTGCACTGGATTTTCCACCCGCAGACCTCGAAGATCCGTGAACCACGCCCTGCTGGGCCAAATGGCGCAATAGCAGGACCAGGCACAGTTCCTCCCTGATCTTCACCAATATCTTCGGTAGAAGAATGGTGGGTGGGTACGCGTAAGCGTGCATCCCTCTCCAGCTTAACGCCAGAGCGTCTGTATCGACGGCATTAGGATCTGTAATCGGCGAGACATAAGTCATGATTTGAGCATTTTCCCTTGTGGCGAACAAGTCCACGTTGGGTTTGCCCCAATGCTTGAAGATCCTGTGAAGAACTGGAGGGTTGAGAGACCATTCTGTTGGCAGAATTCTCTGTCTGCGAGACAAAGCATCCGCCAGAATGTTCAATCGCCCAGGAATATGAGCTGCTTTAAAAACAACCGAGTAATTCCTGCACCACTGAATCAAGTGCCACACTTAGATACATAGTGTGGGTGACTTGGTCTCGCCTTGGCGATTTCTGTATGATACTACTGTCGAGTTGTCCGACCGTATCAATATCGCCTTGCCCCTGACTTTTGGAAGAAACCTTTTCCAATGCCAGTTCCACTGCCATCATATCCAACAGATTGATATGCAGCTGGCTCTCTTGGAGAGTCCATGTGCCCGAGACCTGGTGTTCTCCCAGGTAGGCCCCCCCCCCATCCCTCCAGCGATGCATCCGTGTACACGGACAGCTGGGGGTGGGGTAGGTGCAGCAGCAAAAACTCCTACTAGGAGATTCTGACGCGTTTTCCCACCATACAAGATGCGACATTGTTGGCTCCAAAACTGGCACCAGTTTTGACAGGGGTTCTATTCTCTGTTTCCACAGAGACATCAGATACAACTGGATAGGTCTTCGCATCCGAGCAGTGTACGGGTATACCTGCTACATGGAGACCATCATGACCAGCATCTGAAGAAACCGCCTCGCCTGAATGTGGTTTCCCAATCGAAACTCTTGAGGATGGCTAACAGAGATACCATTCTGGGCTCTGACGGGTAAAAAACCCTGCCCTCCACGAGATCGAATCGCATCCTTAAATAAACGAAATGTTTAGTGGTGTCAACTCAGATTTCTCATTGTTGACTATCCAGCCTAGATCTGAAAGCAACTTCAGAGTCAGAGCAGTATCCACCTCTAACCTGGCTGATGATTAGCCAATCGTCTATGTAGGTGTGAAGCGCCACGTTCTGTTTTCTGAGAAACGCTGTCACCACAAGGACCACTCTGGTGAAAACCCCTTGGAGCTGTCGACAGGCCGAATGGGAGGATTTAAACTCCCATACTAGATTCTGAACCGCAACTCTCAGAAACCTGTGACAACTCCCGTTCATAGGAATGTGGGAACATGCATCTCTCAGATCGATCGATACACACCACACCCCCTTCCTCAATCCTGCCATTACCGACCTCGGAGTTTCCATCTGAAACCGAGGCGTATGGATAAACCAATTCAATGGCCTGAGACTGAGTACGGGTCTCCATCCCCCTGTGCTCTTGGGGACAAGGAACATGTTTGAATAGAAGCCTGGAGTGTTCCGGTTTGCTGGTTTATTGCTCCCTTCAGAAGCAAACCTGACACTTCGTTTTTAATAGCTTCTAACTTGTCTGGTCCCGTTGAACGGGTGTCCAAACAGGTGCCAAAGACAGATTCTGTGGCGGAAAGTCCCACCACTCTGGTATGTACCCCTGGGATAACCATCCCAGGACCAGACTGTCTGATGTCACACCTCTCCAAACCTCGACGAAAATGCATGAGCCTTCCACCCACTATAGACGCCTCAACGCCTAACGGGGGTGTCTGGCTCGCGTATCCGCTTCCCCCCCTCTCTTGACGAGAGAGAACCATATTGGTCTTGGCTTGGCCGGTCTAACTGGCACCGCTGTTCCTGTCGCACAGGTGCGGTCCAGGCAGATGCGAAGGGAGCCCTCGTACCCTCGGGTACGATCCGCTCCCTTCTGTCCGCCCTTTGAGGACTTACCCCTCCCCTTTCCGCCTCTCGGGCGATCAGGAGCAACAATGGGGAGGGTAGAGGCCCACACAACCTTCTTGGCTTTCTTCGCCGAGGCGGCGGAGAAAACCCAGCAGAAAACAGAAGCAGCACTATGCTTTAGGCTTTCACCTTGCTTTTTCTCTGTTTCTTGAAGGTTGCCCGGTCAGCGGCCTGACTACAGTCAGATAAACCGTCAGATAAAGTCAGATAAACCGCCAACCGATTCTGCACAATGCTGGCCGTGTCCTCCAAGATGGCCAGCGCCTGGCCACCAAAGATGCTAAGGCCTGTCAGGGGCGTCCCAAGAAGACGCTCCCTGATGGCAGTAGCTGGACGCATATGGTCAAGGACCATCTGCCTCCTGGACATAGTCACACGCGCCTGCACCCTTGCCAATGTGTCCATAGACAGCACCAGGCCGTCATTAACGCACGAAAGCGCCACAGGTGGCCTGCCCCCACTTCAGCCCACCGACTGAAGAAGACTCAGTGCTGTCCTCACACCCCCATCACACAGGGACAGGACTTCATTATGGTGTACCTGAGCTTTGTCCACCAGTGGCGGGGCGGGGCCACCCGCTCCAGCACTCTGGACACCCAGTACCCAGCGGTCATCCTCAGTGACCGACGGGACAACACCATACCTGTCGTATTCCCCCCGTGGAATACAACCCCTCGCCTGCACCTCCCTGGAGGCCGCAAGAAGCTGGCCCTTGTTCATGCGGTTTGCCATAAATAGCATCAAGCAACACCATAAACCATGGATCCAGTCCAACAGACTGGATCAGGGCTGCGGGCAAGATCCCCGTCCTAATCGATGCAACCGATCGAAGGGGTACATCCTCCTCGGCCGTGGTCGAAACCACAGACGGGTCCACCCTGGCTAGCCAAGCCAGAGCCTCAGACCAATCCGTCTCCGAGGAGGACACTCCCGTGAACACGCCACCCGTTCACATGTTCACGGCCCTACCAGCAACGGCCTCCCGGCTAGGAGCCATTGCTGATATGCCAGGAACTCCGGTACCATACGGTTCCGCCGCCACCCCATGAAACACACCAGTCCATGGAGTAGGCCTGCACGGAAAACCATGCAGACCCGTAGCGGTTGAGGAACCATGGCCAAACACGGGCGCCACCGGCACCCCATGTCTGACCGCCGGACCAGGCGAGATAGGTGAGTACCATGCCTGGCCGGCCACCCCCGTCACCGTGTTGGTTGGCGGCAAACCAACCATCACGGGACCGGTGCCCGGTACCGGAGTGGCCTCAACCACGGGCGGAGCCGCTGCCCAGGACGGAATCGACCTCCATGCTCTCCACCCGCGGCATCACAGGCCGCAGCACCCTCTCCTCCTCGGCTTCCTCATCTTCAGACCCCGAAGAGTCGTCACTAGACAAGGAAAACCATGGAGCCGTCCTGGCAGACGGCTCCCATGCCTGACGGACCGGCCACCGCTACTGGACCACCCGGAGGTGGCCGCAGAGAGGCAGAACCCATCAGGCCGGAGCCCGACGGGACTGCCAATGGACCATACGAGACGGCTCCCTCGGTGGCCAGTCCAGAACCCTGTCCAAGGACAGGGTCCGAATCAAACATGGGGAGAGACTGCCCTACAACTTTTGGCAGCAGGGACGACACCAGCGTTGGCAGAACGCTATGCAAGACACCTTGCCTAGCCGGACCAAACCACGCCGGCGGTGCCATCTCCGCCACCTCCGGTTGCAGACGTGGAACGCCCCCACGGGCCGAAACGGACGCTCCACGATTTACTTTCGGACAGCCTGACCCCGCGTCAGACCCTGCCAAGTCCATCTGGAAAGGAACTTAAGCATCATATCGACCGACCACGCAGCGCAGACGTTACACCTACTGTCAAGACTACACTTAGTACAGTGGAAACAGACATGGTCCTTGCATAGAACCCGTACGATATGTGGCACTCGACACATGATGGCGGGGCTGGCTTGGCCTATAAAAAGCCAAACCTACAATAAGCCAGCGGAACGAAACAAAAATGGAATGCAGACAATTAATTTTCAAATATTTCGACCATAAATTAACTGTCACCCTCCCGCACCCCACCCCGCAATGTTACAGCAAAGATCGCATTGATTATGACGACAAGAACGAAGCGGGCAATAATACACCCATACACTGATCCTCAAGGATGTATAACGGAACCAGGAATCATATCGCATAGCATTCGGGGTATATTTACTAATAAATATGAATTATACTCCTAACGAAGGCCAAAACGATATGTAAAGAAACAACAAAATGTAAACAAACTGCTGTAGCACATGGTAAAACCGCAGACCACACATCTAAATCAAGAATTTTGAAACCACTGATCATTGCAAACAGATCGTGATAACACGCAAAACTTGAAAATTCCAAAGTTTTTCTGGTACCAATTAAAGTACGCAGCACCCAGAATCAGATGCGCGAATTAATGAAACATTTTCTTCACATAAACATCCGAGAAACACGACACGGGTGTGACGACACCCGCTCGGATCTTACGGAGAACGGCATCAGCCGATAATCCTGTTAAAACACCGATAAGCCAACACCTAATTTCATATCTGCTGATCGCCTGTTGGGGGATTTAAAGGAAGGCGATCATCTGGCATATTTCGTTGTTAACACACGTCCCAGATTGTTTGGGGTTAGAAATTGGAACATGCGACACAGACAAAATTTTAGAGACCTAAGTCTTTTAACTATGGAATAACATGGAAATATACGACCTGGTTATCATCGGAAGCGTCCATATTAATCCAAAATATCCTTTTGAGAATGCACAAGCTATCACAATTAATCACAGTAAAAAGGCTTAGGCTTAAACAATCTTAAGACTTTCCAACTGCAAAAAGCAT
Organism: Chaetoderma sp. LZ-2023a; assembly: GCA_034401795.1. Taxonomy (NCBI): domain Eukaryota; kingdom Metazoa; phylum Mollusca; class Caudofoveata; order Chaetodermatida; family Chaetodermatidae; genus Chaetoderma; species Chaetoderma sp. LZ-2023a. Next base: position 1,480,092 of record CM067364.1, read on the forward strand.
GTATTCTCTTGTCGCTATGCAAACAAGAATGAGCTTCATGGTAGACGGGTACTCGGCAGTTGGGAGCCGAGTACCTGGTTCCAAGGAGTCGGTAAAGCTTTCTAAGTCTATAGTCCTAGAGCCAGCTGTCAGGGCCAGCTGTATATCAGAAGTAATAGAATGGTGAGTATTGATCGAAGGAGAATGGTCATTCCACTCAGTAAATTCAGAACTAATATTACTAACAACACAATGTTAAACCCTACTAACACCACTATGTTAAACCCTACTAACAACACAATGTTAAACCCTACTAACAACACAATGTTAAACCCTACTAACAACACAATGTTAAACCCTACTAACAACTCAATGTTAAACCCTACTAACAACACAATGTTAAACCCTACTAACAACACAATGTTAAACCCTACTAACAACACAATGTTAAACCCTACTAACAACTCAATGTTAAACCCTACTAACAACACAATGTTAAACCATATCCCTACTAATCAACAACACAATGTTAAACCCTACCCTTACCAACAACCCTACCAGCAACACAGAAGTAAATCCTACCACCAACACCATGTTAACCCTACCCCTACGAACAACACCAGGTTAAAACGTACCTCTACCAACACCATGTTAGACCCTACCCCTACCAGCACCATCATTTTAAACCCTATCAGCAACATAATGTTATCAATACATGTTAATTTTTGGAAACTCTCAAGTCCAGATATTTCTGGTTTAAACAAGACCAACCAACCATTCCTGGTGCGTTTTAATAGAATTAGCTCAGTACATAGAGCTCAGAGTCAGCAGGCAGGTATTGGCATGAACAGTTTGTGGCTAAACAAGATACAGATGGTAATTCCTCTTTTGCCTATCACCGCTTAGTGCTCAGCTGTCATGTCTGTCAACACCGCATATTATCGCTTAGTGCTCCGCTGGCATATCTGTCAACATTGCATATCACTGCTTAGTGCTCCGCTGTCATGTCTGTCAACACTGCATATCACCGCTTAGTGCTCAGCTTTCATGTCTGTCAACAATGCATATCACCGCTTAGTGCTCTACTGTCATGTCTGTCAACACTGCATATTACTGCTTAGTGCTCTGCTGTCATGTCTGTCAACACGGCATATCACCGCTTAGGGCTCTACTGTCATGTCTGTCAACACTGCATATCACTGCTTAGTGCTCTGCTGTCATGTCTGTCAACACTGCATATCACTGCTTAGTGCTCAGCTTTCATGTCTGTCAACACTGCATATCACTGCTTAGTGCTCAGCTTTCATGTCTGTCAACACTGCATATCACTGCTTAGTGCTCTGCTGTCATGTCTGTCAACAATGCATATCACTGCTTAGTGCTCTACTATCATGTCTGTCAACACGGCATATTACTGCTTAGTGCTCTGCTGTCATGTCTGTCAACACTGCATATCACCGCTTAGTGCTCTACTGTCATGTCTGTCAACACTGCATATCACTGCTTAGTGCTCTACTGTCATGTCTGTCAACACTGCATATCACTGCTTAGTGCTCTACTGTCATGTCTGTCAACAATGCATATCACTGCTTAGTGCTCCGCTGTCATGTCTGTCAACACGGCATATTACTGCTTAGTGCTCTGCTGTCATGTCTGTCAACACTGCATATCACTGCTTAGTGCTCAGCTTTCATGTCTGTCAACACTGCATATCACTGCTTAGTGCTCAGCTTTCATGTCTGTCAACACTGCATATCACTGCTTAGTGCTCTACTGTCATGTCTGTCAGCACTGCATATCACTGCTTAGTGCTCTACTGTCATGTCTGTCAGCACTGCATATCACTGCTTAGTGCTCTACTGTCATGTCTGTCAGCACTGCATATCACTGCTTAGTGCCCTACTGTCATGTCTGTCAACACGGCATATCACTGCTTAGTGCTCCGCTGTCATGTCTGTCAACATGGCATATCACTGCTTAGCACTCCGCTGTCATGTCTGTCAACACTGCATATCACTGCTTAGTGCTCTACTGTCATGTCTGTCAACACTGCATATCACTGCTTAGAGCTCCGCTGTCATGTCTGTCAACACTGCATATCACTGCTCAGCTTTCATGTCTGTCAACACTGCATATCACTGCTTAGTGCTCAGCTTTCATGTCTGTCAACAATGCATATCACCGCTTAGTGCTCCGCTGTCATGTCTGTCAACACTGCATATCACTGCTTAGTGCTCCGCTGTCATGTCTGTCAACACTGCATATCACTGCTTAGTGCTCCGCTGTCATGTCTGTCAACAATGCATATCACCGCTGTCATGTCTGTCAACATGGCATATCACTGCTTAGTGCTCAGCTTTCATGTCTGTCAACACTGCATATCACTGCTTAGTGCTCCGCTGTCATGTCTGTCAACATGGCATATCACTGCTTAGTGCTCCGCTGTCATGTCTGTCAACATGGCATATCACTGCTTAGTGCTCCGCTGTCATGTCTGTCAACAATACATATCACCGCTTAGCATATCACCTGCCGGCATATCACTGCTTAGTGCTCAGCTGTCATGTCTGTGAACACTGCATATCACTGCTTAGTGCTCAGCTGTAATGTCTGTGAACACTGCATATCACTGCTTAGTGCTCAGCTGTCATATCTAACAACACTGCATATCACCTCTTAGTGCTTAGCTGTCATGTCTGTCAACACCTGCCTACACATTTACTTACAGAAACAGGGACTGACTTACCCATTAGCCAAACGCTAGTAAAATTGATATCTGTCTAATAGAAAGAAGGATTGATTAAATATTTGGCCAATGATTAAAATCATATCCATAATTTGTAAGCAGAGAATCCGAAAAATTAATTTTAAGAACATCTTACGATAAATATTTATGTAAGTGGTACATGTCTTACTTATACTGTTGTTATTGTCACCAAAGCTGTCATGACTAACAACACCTTCCATGAAAATTAGTTTCAAAATATTCATTTAACGTTCAGTCGCTAAATGTGATTGTGATGGATCATAGATATTGGAAAACATCAGGTAAAATAGTTCAGATTTCGCTAAGAAAAATCGTTGTTGGCTAGATTAGCGAAATCTGAACTATTGTACCCAATGTTTTCTCAAATCTATGATCCATCACAACCACATTTAGCGTCTGAACACTAAATGAATATTTTGAAACCACCATGATGACAAACCAATGAATGCGAGCTTTCAGAAAATAGAAATTTCTTCCTCAGACCTAGACATATATCATATCATCATATGAAATTTCTAAGTGATCCGCTACACAGTCATGGAGATATCACATTCAAGATGGCCGTCGGTGGCAGGCAGTAATATTGAATTTCGGATCATCGACAATTTTGAAATGTTTCTTCCCCAGACCTAGTAGACCAACACCCCTATGAAGTTTTAAAGCAATCCGATAAACGGTAATGGAGCTATCACACGGAGGCCATTTTGGATTTCTGATCATTGAGAATTTTTATAGGTTCCTTCCCCCCCCCCCCAGTCCAACCACCTTATGAAGTTTCAAAGTAATCCGATAAATAGTAATGGCGTTATCGTCCGGAAACCAATTTTCAAGATGGCCACCCTTCGCTGGTGGGTGGCCATCTTGGATTTCGGATCATCAACAATTTTGATAGGTTTCTTCTCCCCACCTAGTCCAACACCCCAATGAAGTTTCAAAGCAATCAGATAAACAATAACGGAGCTATTCTACGGAAACAAATTTCAAGATGGCCACCAGTGATTTTGATTAGGTTTCTTCCCCCGACCTAGTCCTACCACCTTATGAAGTTTCAATGCAATCCGATAAACGGTAACAGAGTTATCATCCGGAAACCCCCTTTCTAGATGGCTGCCAGTGGCCATCTTTGATTTCGGATCATCATCAATTTCGATGCTTCTTCCCCCACCCTAGTCCAACCACACTATGGAGTTTCAAAAGGATCTGATAAACAGTAACAATTATCATCCGGAAACCAATTTTCAAGATGGTCGCCACAGGACTGACTGGCTCAGTATCATATATATTCCAGGCAGAAGATTGAGCGTGAGATAGACCACAGGACCGACTGTCTCAGTATCATATATTTTGGACAGAAGACTGCAGAAGACTGAGTGTGAGATAGGCTACAGGACTGACTGCCTCAGTATCATATATATTCCGTGAGCTAGACCACAGGAACGACTGGCTCAGTATCATATATATTCCAGGCAGTTGATTGAGTGTGAGATAGACCACAGGAACGACTGGCTCAGTATCATATATATTCTAGGCGGAAGACTGAGCATGAGATAGACCACAGGAATGACTGGCTCAGTATCATATATATTCTAGACAGAAGGTTGAGCGTGAGATAGACCACAGGAACGACTGCCTCAGTATCATATATATTCTAGACAGAAGACTGAGCGTGAGATACATGTAGGCCACAGGACCGACTGCCTCAGTATCATATATATTCCGTGAGCTAGACCACAGGAACGACTGGCTCAGTATCATATATATTCTAGACAGAAGACTGAGCGTGAGATAGACCACAGGACCGACTGTCTCAGTATCATATATATTTTAGACAGAAGACTGAGCGTGCGATACGCCACAGGAACGACTGCCTCAGTATCATATATATTCCGTGAGCTAGACCACAGGAACGATTGGCTCAGTATCATATATATTCTAGACAGAAGACTGAGCGTGAGATAGACCACAGGAACGACTGGCTCAGTATCATATATATTCTAGACAGAAGACTGAGCGTGAGATACATGTAGGCCACAGGACCGACTGCCTCAGTATCATATATATTCCGTGAGCTAGACCACAGGAACGACTGGCTCAGTATCATATATATTCTAGACAGAAGACTGAGCGTGAGATAGACCACAGGACCGACTGTCTCAGTATCATATATATTTTAGACAGAAGACTGAGCGTGCGATACGCCACAGGAATGACTGCCTCAGTATCATATATATTCCGTGAGCTAGACCACAGGACCGACTGGCTTAGTATCATATATATTCCAGGCAGCAGATTGAGTATGAGATAGACCACAGGAACGATTGGCTCAGTATCATATATATTCTAGACAGAAGACTGAGCGTGAGATAGACCACAGGAACGACTGGCTCAGTATCATATATATTCTAGACAGAAGATTGAGCATGAGATAAACCACAGGAATGACTGGCTAAGTCATATATATTCTAGACAGAAGACTGAGCGTAAGATAGACCACAGGAACGACTGGCTCAGTATCATATATATTCTAGACAGAAGACTGAGCATGAGATAGTCAGATCACAGGAATGACTGGCTCAGTATCATATATATTCTAAACAGAAGATTGAGCGTGAGATAGACCACAGAAATGACTGCCTAAGTATCATATATATTCTAGACAGAAGACTGAGCGTGATAGACCACAGGACCGACTGGTTCTGTATCATATATATTCTAGACAGAAGACTGAGCGTGAGATAGACCACAGGAATGACTGGCTCAGTATCATATATATTCTAGACAGAAGATTAAGCGTGAGCTAGACCACAGGAATGACTGGCTAAGTATCATATATATTTCAGGCAGAGACTGAGCGTGAGATAGACCACAGGAATGACTGGCTCAGTATCATATATATTCCGTGAGATAGACCACAGGAACGACTAGCACAGTATCATATATATTCCAGGCAGAAGATTGAGCATGAGCTAGACCACAGGAACGACTGGCTCAGTATTATATATATTCCAGGTTAAGTTTTCAAAAATAGTCCTGGTTTGCAAGTAGCCATTTCTCAATACCAGGAATAGACTCGGCTTCCACAAATTATTAGGCACTAGATCAGGCAACTACCATTTTTCTTAGCCAAATCTGAACTATTTTAGCCAACTGAACGATACAGGCAGCAACAACTCCCAGTTCAATTTCTTTCAAACTATTGAACAGCTGGCCTATATAGATGCTTTTAATCCGAGATACTAGGATGTCACCGTTTATTTTATCACAATAAACACATCATATAAGGACTAGTTACATTGCCACTTACATATATTTATCTTAAGATGGTCTTAAAAGTTCACTTTAACACTTTAATGATCATATTTGGTCAAGAAATTTTTTATATTATCTTATTGAATGTCCATTTACAGGCCAAGAGAATACAATCTTTGTAAATGTATCAGTGGAATGACTGGCTCGGTTATCGAGCCAATCATTCAAGCGGTAAATTTTCAAAAATTGTATTCTCTTGACCTGTAAATGGACATTCCACAAAACCATTACAGAGGCCGGTATGACTGTTAGAGGGTTAATGATTCGCTCCTATTTAGCCATTCCTGCTTTCTATTAGCCAGTCCTAAATTTTACTATCATTTGGCTATTTGGTCAATGAGTAGGTCGGTCCCGAATTGCAATGCCACTGTTGATGCCCCTCTATGACCGACTTAATCACTGTTGATGCCCCTTTATGAACGACTTAACCACTGTCGACACCCCTCTATGACCGACACCCACCTATGACAGACTTAAACACTGTAGACACCCCTCTATGACCGACGCCACCTATGACCGACTTAACCACTGTCGACACCCCTCTAATGACCGACTTAACCACTGTCGACACCCCTCTATGACCGATGCCCACCTATGACTGACTTAACCACTGTAGACACCCCTCTATGACCGACGCTCACCTATGACTGACTTAACCACTGTAGACACCCCTCTATGACCGACGCCCACCTATGACCGTCTTAACCACTGTTGACGACCCTCTATGACTGACTTAACCAGTCGACACCCCTCTAATGAGTGACTTAACCACTGTCGACATCCATCTATGACCGACGCCCACCCATAACCGACTTAACCACTGTCGACACCCCTCTATGACCGATGTCCAGCTATGACCGACTTAGCCACTGTCGACACCCCTCTATGACCGATGACCACCTATGACACACTTAACCAGTAAATGGCTAAATATTATTGAGACAAACAAAAACAGTAATTCAATGTACTGATTTAAGTGATTATGATAGAAATACCTTGATCAGCTGGTTACACTTATGCAGGAGTGGTGTCTGTAAATGTCAGATGTGACGGGGATATACAAGCTTAAGGGTGATGCAAGGTGCGCACTTCAATGTACATGAATCTGTTTGGGAAGAATATTCAATGTTAAACTACACATGCTACAAAAAGAAGAATGTTGAATATTTATGAGAACATTTCATGATAATTAGCCCATGATAATCCACAAATTTTAAAGCTGAGATCACACCATGTTTTCTCAAGAACAAAACAGCATATTAAAATCCAAGACCAAGCTGCTGCCCATTATCAAACAAGAGTTTTAGTGAAACTCAACATACGCCCGCAAACATACTTGTTTGAGGAATGATAAATGTGAATAATTAGTCTGTCTGAATCTTAAACTTTGTAGAGGAGATAACACCAGTTGGTGTATGCAAGGGAGATAACTCTCGCAATTATGGGGGGATTTTGCAGAAAGGAAATCATGACACTTCGTCTATACCTAACACATCTGCCGAAAAAAAAAATGTAAATGTATAGGTTCAAACGTCTTCAAAGATCTGGCCCAGACAAGAAAATTTGGACGAATTTTAATCTTTCAAGGGAGATAACTCTCACGAATATGCGAAGATTTTGTCGAAAGGAAATCATAAGACTTCATCTATACCTAACACATCTGCCGGAAAAAAATTGTGAGTGTAGGTTCAAAACTGTTCGAGATCTGGCCAGGAAAAGAAAATTTGGACGAATTTGAATCATTCAAGGGAGATAACTCCCGCAAATATACAAGGATTTTGCCGAAATGAAATCATGACTCACGCGAATATGGGCAGATTATGCCAAAACAAAATCATGACACTTCGGCTATACGTACCACATCTTTTGGAAAAAGATTTGAGTGTGTGGGTTCAACTCTTCGAGATTTGGATCATGCCAAAACAAAATCCTGACACTTCGGCTATATGTACATCTTTCGCAAAAAAATTTGTGAATGTGGGTTCAAAACCCTTCGAGATTTGGCCGGGACAAGACAATTTTGACGAATTTTAATCTTTCAAGGACGATAACTCTGGCGAATATGGGCAGATCTTGCAGAACCAAAATTATGACACTTAGCCTATAAATAACACATCTTCTGGGAAAAAAATCTGTCCCGGACAAGAAAATTTTGACGAATTTTAAGCTTTCAAGGGATATAACTCTAGCGAATATGGGAGGATTTTGCCGAATCGAAATCATGACACTTCGTCTATAGGTAATATATCTGCTGAATAAAATTTGTGAGTGTAGGTTCAAAACTCTTCGAGATCTGCTCCGGACAAGAATCAGACGGACGGACAGACGCCGAGCGCCATCACATAATACTGTACATACATATTGAGGTGAATGCTATCAGGGAATAATAATAAAAACTGAGTGCCCTCAATGAAATGAGAATACCGATATCATTCTACTAATTTGCAAACACGGACAAATGATCACGTGTATGATGGCAGGTGACTGTCCGAGTTACATGCCCATGGCAGAACCCGCATTTCCATGAAGTGCTAGGATTTATCTAGCTCACCAAATTAATGAATTCAAATCTTTATTTCTTCATTTCATAGTACAATTCTGGTATAGACCACTTTCTTCAATTTACAAATGCAATTTAAAAGCAATACAATTTACCCTCTACGTAATAAGAAATCATACATTAATTCTAACCCTAAAAGTTGCTCAAGAAATTTTTTATTTTCTCATAGAAAATGTCCATTTGCAGCCCAATTGAAGAAATTTTGTTCGAAAATTTATCACTGCAATGACTGGCTCGGTTACTGAGCTGGTCATTACAGGGGGGTGTTCAGAATTTGATTGTTAAAGGTTTAAGTGAGAATGAAGGAAATGTCAATTTCCCTTTCTCTGAGATCTAACAATACTCACCATTCTGTTACTTCTGATATACAGCTGGCCTTGACAGCGGCTCTAGGATTATAGACTTAGAAAGCTTTACCGACTCCTGGGAACCGGGTACTCGGCTCCCAACTGCCGAGTACCCGTTTACCATAGAGCTCATATTGTTTGCATAGCCACCAAACAAGAGAAAACTATGGCTTGCCTCCGTGGGGCTGGGAGGCTGGGTCCGTAACAGAATGGTGAGTATTGTTAGATCTCGGAGAAAGGGAAATTGACATTTCCTTCATTCTCCTTCGATCAATACTCACCATTCTGTTACTTCTGATATACACCAGATTTGATCAGTAACCTGGTGGGAAGGGGCAAGCCATAAATGCTAATTTTGCCCCTTGGAGAAAGATTTTATACTTTAAACTTGACTAACGGAGACCTAAAAGGACCGTCAAGTTCACGGAACCGAATCACATTCGCATCACCGTCCCCCCCCTTTTTCCCCCTAAGAAAAGGGAGAGAACTCACGAACATGTATCTCGCCTGAAACACAAATATGCCAAGAGGGTTAACTGCTCCCTGCATATTCCATGTATTAGCCTGGGAATGAGCATGAATATATAAGATGAATGAACATGATACACATCCATAATACAAAAAAACTCTCACCATTGAATTAACTTATGATAATTGGACTCCAGACGTACCGCCTCCAACCATTCACTGTTCCGGCCATCAGTGACACAATCTGGTTGTCATCCTCTCGCTTGACCATGCCTGCTTTAGGTTCTTTTCTTACCAAAGTGAAAAAAGGGTGAAGAGCAGTGTGGTCACTAACTATCGTTTCAAAACAGCTAAAGCGAGTGGATTGGCCGAGTCTGACACATCCCTCATATAGTAATCCGTAAATGAGGACTCACAGTTCCATTGTGCAACGGCCATGATGTCCTCTAACGGAACACCATTGTAAAGGGCGGTCGAGGCGGCTATTCCTCTGACATCGTGTGCCCTTACACCTTGCACCTGGTGCCCAGTCGCCATCTCGTGAGTAGTCTGAATGCATTCGACCACCCAATGGGAGATAGTATCCATGGATGCGGCGCCATAAGGCTTTTTATGGCAGATCCACAGATGTCTATCGTTCGACCGTAACGAGTCAGTCCGTTTCTTGTACTTAGTCAAAGCACGGACCGGGCACCAGACACTGGCATCACGATCAAACCTAGTTAACTTCGGTATAATGATCGGTTTGCCGGGATATCTCAAAGATTGGTTCTTTGACATAAACTCTGCTCTTGGCAGAAGACGCAGACCCTCTCCAGAAACAATAAATCGGTACCTCTCTGCCGAAAGCGCATGGATCTCACTGCTCCTTCTAGCTGAGGAAGCTGCCAATAGAAAGACCGCCTTTAGAGTCAAATGCTTTAGACTAGCCGAACGCAACGGTTCGAAAGGGTGCTTGGCCAGTACATTAAGCACTAAAGATAGACTCCAGGCTGGAATGACTACCGGTTGTCTCGGTCGGAGATTGCTCATTCCCTTCAACATCACATTTAACTGGGCCACCTCTGGACTATCCCTGTTGGCTAGACAAGGGATAACTGATGCCAAAGCTGACTTGTATCCAGCAACTGTGACGGGAGCTAGTCCTGAAAAGAACAGCTCACAGAGAAAGTCTGCTATTTGCTGATAGTGGATTGAAAGGTATCAATACCCTTTTCTTCACACCAGTCTGCAAATCTGTTAACCTTGTTGTTATATGACTTGAAGGTTGACCTCCTTCTCGCAGCCGCGATGAAATCAGCAGCCTGTCGAGAAAAGCCTTCCGACGTGGAACGTTGTTTGATAACATCCACGTAGTCAATTTGAACATTTCGGGACGCTCGTGTAGGAAACGTCCCTTGGCCTGGGAGATTATGTTCGGAATCTCGGGCAACTGCACACGATTTTCCACCAGCAGATCTAGAAGATCCGTGAACCACGCCCTGCTCGGCCAATACGGCGCTATTAGCAGGACCAGACACGGTTCCTCCCTGACCTTCACCAATACCTTCGGTAGAAGAATGGTGGGTGGGTACGCGTAAGCGTGCATCCCTCTCCAGCTTATCGCCAGAGCGTCTGTATCGACGGCATTTGGATCTGGAATCAGCGAGACATACGTCATGATTTGAGCATTTTCCTTTGTGGCGAACAAGTCCACGTTGGGTTTGCCCCAATGCTCGAAGATCCGTCGCAGAACTGGAGGGTTGAGGGACCATTCTGTTGGCAGGATTCTTCCTTTTGAACGGCTTCTAACTTGTCTGGCTCCCTTGGTACGGGTGTCCAGACAGGTGCCAAAGACAGATTTTGTGGTGGAAAGTCCCACCACTCCGGCATGTAACCCTGGGATAACCATCCCAGGACCAGACTGTCTGACGTCACACCTCGCCAGGCCTCGATGAAACGCATGAGCCTTCCACCCACCATAGACGCCTCGACGTCTAACGGGTTGTCCGGTTCATAGTCCGCTCCCCCCTCTTTCTTAACGAGAGAGAACCATTTCGTTCTAGGCACGACGGGTATAACTGGCACCGCTGTTCCTGTCGCACAGGCACGGTCCAGACGGATATGAATGGAGCTCTCATACCCTCAGGTACGATCCACCCCCTTCTGTCCGCCCTTTGAGGACTTACCCTTACCCTTCCCGCCTCTAGGGCGGTCAGGAGCAACCTTGGGGAGGGTAGGCGCCTCTACAACCTTCCTGGCTTTCTTCACCGGCGGTGGCTGAGAAAAACCAGCTGAAGCAGAAGTCGCAACAGGCTTAGCTTTCGCCTTGCCCTTATGCTTCTTTGAAGGTTGTCCCGCTAGCGGTTTCCCCACAGCCCCTAGTGCGTGTGCTTGCCGCACTACCTCTAGCTGCAGGTTGACCGCTAACCGATTCTGCGCGATACTGGCTGTATCCTCTAAGATGGCCCGCGCTTGGCCACCGAAGATGCTAGGCCCTGTCAGGGGCGTCCCAAGAAGACGCTCCCTGACTGCCGTAGCCGGACGCATATGGTCAATGACCATTTGCCTCCTGGATTTAGTCACTCGCGCTTGCACCCTTGCCAATGCGTCCATAGACAGCACCAGGCCGTCATTTACGCACGAAGGCGCCACAGGTGGCACATGGTGGCCTGCCCCCGCTTCAGCCCACACCGACTGAAGGAGACGATACGAGTGGTTGACAGCGCTCATAGCTGCCCTCACACCCTCATCGCATAGGGACAGGACTTCCTCTTGGTGTACCTGAGCCTTGTCCACAAGTGCCGGACCGGGGCCACCCGCCCCGGCACTCTGAATGCCCAGTACCCATCGGTCATCCTCGGTGACCGACGGGACTACACCATATCTGTCGTATTCCCCCCGTGGAATACGACATCTTGCCCGCACCTCCCTGGAGGCCGCAGGGAGCTGACCCTTGGTCATAAGTTGTTTGCTATAAATAGCCTCCAACAATTCTATGAACCGTGGATCCAGTCCCACCGACTGGATCCGGGCCGCGGGCAAAATCCCCGTCCTGATCGACGCAACCGACGGACGGGGCGCATCTTCATCGGCCGAAACCACAGATGGGTCAACCCTGGCTAGCCACGCCAGAGCATCTGACCAATCTATCTCCGATGAAGACACACCCGCAAACACGTCACCCGTTGATGTGTTCACGGGCATACCAGCCACGGCCTCCCGGCAAGGAGCCACGGCTGACACACCAGGCACTCCGGTACCACACGGTTCCGCCGTCACCCCATGAAACACTCCGGTCCATGGGGTAGGTACGCACGGAAAACCGTACGGACCCGTAGCAGTCGCGGAACCGTAGCCAGACACGGGCGCCAACGGAACCCCACGTCCGACTGCCGGACCAGGCGAGATAGGTGAGTACCACGCCCGGCCCGGCCGACCCGTTACCATGTCGGCTGGTGCCAAACCAACCATCACGGAACCGGTGCCCAGTACCAGATTGGCCTCAGCCACAGGCGGAGCCGCTGCCCTGGCTTGCGCCAAGCCAGACAAATGGAGGCCGGTTCCGTCCAGGACGGAATCGACCTCCATATTCTCCACCTGCGGCATCACAGGCCGCAGCAACCTCTCCTCCTCGTCTTCAGACCCTGAAGAGTCGTCACTGGCGGACGGCTCCCACACCTGACGGACCGGCCACCGCTACTGGACCACCCGGAGGTGGCCGCAGAGAAACAGAACCCGTCTGGCCGGAGCCAGACGGGACTGCCAGGGGGCCGTACGAGACGGCCCCCTCGGTAACCAGTCCAGAACCCTGTCCGAGGACAGGGTCCGTACCAGGCATGGGGAGAAACTTCCCCCCAACCTTTGGTAGCAGGGATGACACCAGCGTGGGCAGAACGCTATGCAGAAAACCCTGCATAGCCGGACCAAAACACGCCGGCGGTGCCATCTCCGCCACCTCCAGCTGGGGACATGGAGCACCCCCACCGGCCGAACCGGGCGCTCCACGATTTACTCTCGGACCGCCTGACCCCGCGTCAGACCCAGCCAAGTCCTTCTGGGCAAGGAACGTAACCATCATATCCACGGACCATACTGCGTACACATTACACCTATGGTCTATGTTACAGAGCGAACACCTAAAACAGTCATGGTCCTTGAATACGACCGGTACAAATCTATGGCACTCGTCACATGATGGCGGGGTTGGCGTGGCCTATAAAATAAGCACAAACCTACAATAAACAAGCGGAACGAGACCCGGATGGAAGGCAGACAATTAATTTTCAAATAATTTGACTCATAAATTAACCGTATCCCTCCCGCACCCCACCAAGCCACGTTACAACAAAGATCGCATTGATTATGACGACAAGAATGAAGCGGGCATTAAACACACCCATATTAGATCCTCCAGGATGTGTAACGGCTCCAGGAATCATATCGCATAGCATTCAGGGTATATTTACCAATCAATATAAATTATACTCCCTAACGAAAGCCAAACGATATGTCAAGAAAACAACAAAATGTATAACAAACTCCTGTATCACACGGTAAAACCGCAGACCACGCATCTACTCAAGAATTTTGAAACCACCGATCATTGCAAACCGATCGTGATCGCACGTAAACTTGACCATTCTAAAGTTTCTGGTACCATTTTTAGTACGCAGCACCCAGAACGAGATGCGCGAATTAATGAAAATTTTTCTTCACCCGCTCGGATCCTACGGAGAACGACGTCAGCCGATATTCGTGTTAGAAATACCGTAGCAAACACCTATTTTCATATCTGCCGATCGCCTATTGGGGTTTAAAGAAGGCGATCGTCTGGCATATATCGTTGTTAGCACATGTCCCAGATTCTCTGGGGTCAGAAATTGGGACATGCGACACAGCGAAATTTAGAGACCTAAGTCTTTTAACTATGGATAATAAAGAATGATACAACCTGGTTATCATCGGCGGTATTCTCCATAGTATCCAGTTAAATCCTTCAAGAACGCACAAACTATCACTTTACAGACAGACTTAGATTTCTTTAACAAAAGACACTAAAATCCTCTCCCTGCAGAAAGCATGTATTGCTCTTGTTGCTATGCAAACAAGAATGAGCTCTATGGTAAACGGGTACTCGGCAGTTGGGAGCCGAGTACCCGGTTCCCAGGAGTCGGTAAAGCTTTCTAAGTCTATAATCCTAGAGCCGCTGTCAAGGCCAGCTGTATATCAGAAGTAACAGAATGGTGAGTATTGATCGAAGGAGAAGCTCTATTCTCCTTTGGATGGTCTGTTAATACGAGTGTGACTCTATATGGGTATATGTAACTTTTGAAGTTGGAAATCAATTTAACTGAAAGATGCTGCTGGCTGGTACATGTTATAATACAGTGTACAACTGTTTAACCCATTTCCTCTCAGCAATCATGAGAGTTATATATGGCTATTACAGTAATGAAAAGCATTTGAATTTGCACTTGCATTTGAACAAGTTGAAATTATTTGCACTTGCATTGCACCAATGTGAAGTATTTGCATTTAAATACTTTTGAAAGTATTTGACCCCAGGTCTGGACATACGTTACCCATTCTTAGCATGTCACTGTAATAGTTTAATATGGAAAGATGTGCCCAAGTAACTGAAGCTGTTCTTCGAAAACAAAACGTTTGTTATGTTATCTTGTCAGACAGTCCGTGATTGGTCAAAATAAACTTTTAATTGAAAGTAATGATAACAACAACCAATCAGAGCTCGCTTAAAACTATTATAATATTCATGATGTCTGACACTGTAAAACTTAAAACATAGTATCATTGTTGTAATTTAGCAGAAATTATGAATTTTGTATTGCCGATTGCATATATATATTATTTTATTTTGTCTACTCAAAACCTAACTGCCCATGAGGGCCAGTCCATTTATGAGATTGAGCTGCCCTGCATGTTTTTCAACTTCCCTGGGCATGAGCACATTCATTAAGCTACACCACTGGACTCTGTAACAAATCCTCAAGATACATTAACGAGTTAGACTAGGAGCTAAAAGAAATGCTGCTATATGAGTGCCTTACCAGAATAAGAGCCGCAGAAGCAGCGAGAGCTTAGAGGTGCAGGCTCCACGACTGCTAACACGACCGACTGCTGCCGTCATCACGATGCATAAGCACTAAAATAAATCTTAAACACTCATTAATAAGTCAGTATTCACCAACCGACAATCATATGGCCATTATGGGCATAAAGTTACATAACAAAATTGGTTGAATTATGCCAATGTTAGGGGAAGAGCCTTATGTAAACATTGCCTTGCAATCATCAATCATATTGGTAACTCACAGATGACAAACCAAATTTGGTTGGAGCCTAATGTAGAGCCTGGTAATCCACCATCATATGTGTAATTCACATAATCCGCCATCAGATGGGTAATTCACATAACAAATTTTGTCGACATTGGAAAATGGTTTCATATGGACGGATAGAGGTGATTGCAATATATACATTATTTTTCAAAATGCGTGCAGATAATTTAATCAGTTCCAATTACCATAGATGTATGTTAATACACATGTACTTTGAAGTGCCGATATGAGCTTTTAACATTAATGTAAATAAATCCTGTAAACCAGATGCTGGTGAGCTCAGAGCTGAGTCAGCTGACCTGGCTGATCTTTTAGCTCCGTGAAGTGTTGCTAAGGACCTTTGATACCATCCATCATAATGTCAATTTGTCAAACACGACTAATGACTAATCTGCATCCGTGGACATTTCATCAATAATAGTCCAGTACCACAGCTCAGGAATTACATAAAAGATACATGTAACTAAGCTCATCTCAGGATAGTTATTCAGGTGATCTAATATGCCACTAAAGAAAGATATTCAGGATTTAGTAGCTAAATGTTGGTACATTTCTACAGCTTATGATGGCTGTCATAAATCGACGGCTTATGATGGGTCATAATTTACTTTTCAACCAATCAGAAAAAACCTAGCGTGTCTGCATCGGTATAGGTGCCATCTACAGTTTGGCATTATGGTATAAAAGCAAGCATGTAGGTAAGGGGTTGAATATTTTGAAACTAATTTGACTGGAAGTTGTTGCTGCCATAGTCAGCAACACCTTCTAGTCAAATTAGTTACAAAATATTCAACAAGATAATTATTACATAATAAAGAATGTAAACAAGATAATTATTACATAATACAGAATGTAATTGATTTACACTTACATGACATCACACACTCGCTTGAGGAGACAAAATGGTGCTAATCATTGTTCAACATTTACGCAATATTACATATCAGATAATTGTAATACAGATAAGGAATGTGGCAGGATATGAAATCCATAAACCATAAGCTATCAGTCATGTCAGTGCAATATAGCATTTGTTATGGGAATAGGATCCCTTTAACATGTTTCCAAAACATAGACTTGTTGAGTATCCTGACCATAGTTGGATTGGGAGATATTGCTATGTAACCCTGAAAGTTAAATTTGTTAAAATTTTTTTTTAACTTTCTCATACAAAATGTCCATGAATCACTGGGTCGGTTATCAAGCTATTCATTCCAGTGGTAAATATTAAACGAGGCCCACAGGTGTTGCGCACATGGAACTATTGGCGACTGGCACAACCGAACAAAATGAGATGACCACTGTAAAGATTTACCAATCAAATTTCTGTGAAGAAAGTTTAGCCAAGTTTTATTAAAATTGGCCCAGTTGTTAATAATTAAGTCTTTTTATGTTTTTCTTAGAAATTTGCAGAAAATACAAGAAGTCCGCCAAAAATGTTATATTTTGATTGATTCAGGGTGGACATGGGTTTTTTTACATCAACTTTCTATGGACAAATTTTAATGGTGTTTCGGCCCCAATCATATCAGCCAAATTTCAGGCCGATCAGCAAATTATGTTCCCTCGAATAAACTCGGTTCAGCTCTTGCCCTAGATCATCTTTCATGAGGTCTGCATCAATCCTTCCAAGCAGTTCCAGAGATTTTTAAAGACGTTTCTAAAAATCAGCCAAAATTCAAGATGGCCACGGGCCCAATTGGCCGATCATCTTCATTTGAACAAATTTGTATCCCTATTCCTCTACGATGCCTCCTGTCAAATATGCTTGAAATCGGCCCAGTGGTTCTCAAGAAGACATTTTAAATTTCCCATTGCTTTAGTATGGGAGTTTTTGGCAGGAAAAAATTCCAAGATGGCCGACAAATCGCTTATCTGAGTTTCGAAAATTGCAAATCAGAATAACTAAAAACCTATCTCAAACCAATTTCGGCCTCAAAATTCATCAAATAAAAATATTAAATATGGCCGCCAAACACTACATTTTGATTGGTCGATGGTGGCCATGTTTTTAATGTATCAACTTCCCTTGAATAAACTTAAATGGCCCTTAGTCCCTAATCATATCTGCCAAATTTTGTCTCGATCCGGTCAGCGGAGTAATTTTCGTAAAGACTAGGTCATCCAAGATGGCCGCCAAGCTTTTTGGCAAATCCAATTCCATTGAACAAACTTGGTTCAGTTGTTCGCCTCTAGATCATATTTCATGAGTTTTGAATCAAACCCTCAATTAGTTTCGGAGACGTTTCCTAAAATCGGTCAAAATCCATGATGACCGCCGGCCAAATTGGCCGATTAGCTTCTTTTGAACAAACTTGAATCTCTACCCTAAGGATGCTTCCTGCCAAATATAATTGAAATCGGACCAGTAGTTCTCAAGAAGACATTTCAAATTTCTCATTGCTGTAGTATGGGAGCTTTTGGCGGGAAAATGATCCAAGGCAGCCGCCAAACCGTTTAAATCTGACAGTTTCAAAAATTGCCAGAATACCCAAAAACATATATAAAAACAACTTCCTTCAGCCTCAAAATCCAACAAAAAATAAAAATAAAAATATGGCCGCCAAATGCCCTATATTTTGATTGGCCCACGGTGGCCATGTTTTTTGACGGATCAACTTCTCTTGAACAAACTTTAATGGCGCTTAGTCCCTAATCATCTGCCAAATTTTGGCCTGATCCCTTCAGCGGTTATGGAGAAATATTTTTGCTAAAACTAGGTCAACCAAGATGGCCGCCGAACCATTTAACCAATCAAGTTCCCTTGAACAAAGACGTTTCTAAAAATCGGCCAAAATCCAATATGGCTGTCGTCCAAATGAGCCGATCGGCTTCGTTTGAACAAACTTGGATCCCTATGACCTACGGATGTTTCCTGCCAAATATAATTGAAATCGGCCTAGCGGTTCATGAGAAGTCATTTAAAGGAAAAGTCAACGGATGGATGGACACACGGCGGACGGTCGCCACAACATAATCTTAATTGGCCTTTCCAGCCAGGTAGGCTAAAAATAGTCTCTTTTGGTCTGCAAATGGACATTTCTCAAGACCACTGCAGCAGCCATTTTTGTCTGATATGAGAGTTAAAGGTCTAGAGTTAACACAGCAAATGTCTTCCAATCAATTATGTTCAAATACTCAACAGAACATCTCTTACTAATTAACATGTTTGTTTTTGTTTTGAAAACAGGTTAACAACTTATTTCTGAGCTGTACATTAATCTCTTGCAAATAAAAAAAACTTGCGAGTGAAGTGTCTGTACACAAACACCTAGTATTATATATCTGGTGATAGCAGATATCTATGCATAATAAACCGTTAATGATTTACTCAAAATAGTTACATTTTCTCACAGAAAGTCCATTTACAGACCAAGAGGCAATTTTCTTTCAAATTTACCACCAGAATGAATGACTAGATTATCAACATGATCAAGTCAGTCATTCCAATACTAAATTTTCAAAACGGTATCTTGTCCTGCAAATTGACATTTCGTTGAGACAAGCGGTGCCTGGATTTTGGCCAGCTTTCCCATTAATGGGTTATCGATTTATGCACAAGATTCATCGAAAGATATCTGAGTCTGACTTATATTACATGTACCATCTAATCTTAGTGTTGCTCGAGTGTACATTATGAAGTCTGACTTATATTACATGTACCATCTAATCTTAGTGTTGCTCGAGTGTACATTATGAAGTCTGACATATATTACATGTACCATCTAATCTTAGTGTTGCTCGAGTGTACATTATGAAGTTTGACTTATATTACATGTACCATCTAATCTTAGTGTTGCTCGAGTGTACATTATGAAGTTTGACTTATATTACATGTACCATCTAATCTTAGTGTTGCTCGAGTGTACATTATGAAGTTTGACATATATTACATGTACCATCAAATCTTAGTGTTGCTCGAGTGTACTTTATGAAGTTTGACTTATATTACATGTACCTTCCAATCTTAGTATTGCTCGAGTGTACATTATGAAGTCTGACTTATATTACATGTACCATCTAATCTTAGTGTTGCTCGAGTGTACATTATGAAGTTTGACATATATTACATGTACCATCTAATCTTAGTGTTGCTCGAGTGTACATTATGAAGTTTGACATATATTACATGTACCATCTAATCTTAGTGTTGCTCGAGTGTACATTATGAAGTTTGACATATATTACATGTACCATCTAATCTTAGTGTTGCTCGAGTGTACATTATGAAGTTTGACATATATTACATGTACCATCTAATCTTAGTGTTGCTCGAGTGTACATTATGAAGAGCTGTTATTGACGCTTACCATCAATTTATCTGAACTTTCTCAATCATGTTAATAAAGAGCACAGTAACATGCGCTTTACCTTTGACGGTTTACCAGTCATCTATTGTTGATCATGTTGACAAAGCATGGAGCTGGTTACTGAAGCCTCAACATGTATACGCATGCCGTAATCCAGCATGAGCACAAATTACTCCATTTTGACAAAATACACAACTAATTTGTATCTTTCATGTTTAGAACAAGCTCTACTCTAGTAATCTGACTTTGTACAGAATAATCTGAAAACAATTTGTTTGAAAGTTTGTCTTTGGTACTTGCATACAAATTATTTTTTTTAAATTCAACAGATCTATGCAAAACAAACATTGATCAAACATTGCCTGTTTCTGTGAATGAAATTCACGTTTCCAGATTATCCATTGATGATCTGACGTCATACTCAGTTAAGGTATGTGTAGAATGATCAACATCAAAATCCGTATGTCATAAATGATTCTTCGACTCTTAATAGTCAGCCACATTGTATGAATTGCATGTTTCTGCTATTTAATAAACATGCTGTTGAATATTTTGAAATTAATTTGACTGGGTGCTGTTGCTGCCATAGGCAGCAACAGCACCCAGTCAAATCAGTTTCAAAATATGCAACAGCTTACTTGAAATTGATAGTCAGGGAGTTCAGAGATCGATCCCAACACCAGCGAAGTGTTGGACGAGCTTAGCTAGAGATGGGCGGGGCATAGCTAAATCTGGAAAAGTCCATTAGCCTGACACTGCGCCATCACACTTACTTTCAAAGGAGGAGGATGCCCGCTTAGCACAAGAGGAACAAAACTCGACCGAAACATTTTCTTTATCCACATGTAAGCATACACCACCTGATACCGTCTTAGTGGGCCGACAGACACGTTTGGGGCTTGAAAATTTGTAGTCATGATCATGGTCAGCATTCCGTTTAAGCTCTATGTAATGGTTTGATAGTGAAATAGACGTTACATTCGGAATGTTTTTAATCAATGAAGAAATAGCACTATCGTTAGCTAGAACACGTTTCAAATAATCAAGTTCTTCAACTAAAGCACAGTTCTCTCTGTTAACTCGTCTTAATTCTTTGGTCAGACTCCCATTCTTTGATTTCACATCAGAAAGTTCTGATTCCAGTTTGTTGATATAGCTCTTCTTCTTCTCACGCTGTCGTTTCGCGAGCATCGCATTTCTACGATTCCTGTCTGCAGGTGCAGTAGTGCCTTGTTTATCTAAACTCGTATGCTGTCTTGTGCTATAATCATCGTCATCTGACAATAAGCCTGAATTTATACGGAGCCGTTGACTAGTTGCATCTACTGAGTGCGCAGTTTTATGCATACTACTGAAGCTGTGGTCAGCTGTATCAATTGAATTCATCTTTCTCAATTTTACAGTTGTTGCAGCAGTGGAATTCTGAATAGAACACTGAGTAGATGGTTGTAGATTAGACGGGAAAGTGTTATGCACATTCAAATATGGAAGCTTGTGACGACCTGTTGATGAATTACATTGATTTGCACTATCATATTTTGGTGCAGAGTTAGCAGAGACCTTTTGTACATCTGGGTCTTTATATTCGCTATCTATAGCTTGGTTGGAACAATCAATAACAGTCAATTCATCAGGTTCAATATCAAATGTTTCACTATCAGTCGTATCACTGTCAATCAGTGCTAGCAACTTCTTTTGCATTACTTTTTCTACATCGAAATTACTGACACATTTGTTTTCTTTAAAGTAGTTCTGTTCTTTGCTAAATGTAATGTCCGTAGCAGGTTCGTTATTATCCCAGTCAGTAATTTTTAATGTATTCTCTGCAGATTGGTGACTGTCACTCTGTTTATCGCACAAGTAACTTAGCAGATCCTGATCAGCTGTGGAATATAACACTGGTTGTTCACCTGAATAGACATCATCAGTAACCATATTATCCATTCTGTCATCGCTATTATTTTCATCAAATGAATTTAGCAGATCACTCTCCAATTCACAAACACTGTAGACAGGACTTGCCAAGCTCGACATACCGCTATCCGACTCATGAGATGGTGACTGGTCATGCGTCTCTGCATAGGGCAAGAGATTATCTGATTCCAGATCGCTAACAGAATTATGTCCAAGAGGAATCCTTACATCCAAGAAATCAGGAATTACGGTCGATAATACACCCTCCAGCTCTGGCATCAAATCCGCAAATTCACCTGGAATATAGGCATCGTTAAAATAGGATTCCACTTCCATTTTGCTACTTACTATATAAGCAATCTAGTGATGAAGTACAACACTTAAGCTTGAGCGAAAACCTTATTCTATTATTGGATTATTCAACCGTTCAATACTAAAGTAACGTTCAAAGTAGAATATTAGAAAATTTAATTACGGGTTTTTTCTAAAGTCAAGTAACTTAAAATCAATCATTTCGTCAAATTGCAAATAAAAGCTATGAATTCTTGAAAAAAGTTAAAATGCAACTCAAATAAACGTTCATGTTATTTAGAATGATACGAAATGAATTATTTCAAACTCAGACGTCATACGGACATATTCACTCACGCTTATATATAAAGAAAATTAATAATAATAATAAATAATTATTAACTACGTTTAACACACTAAAATTTATTTAAATGACAATTCATTTTTGAATCTTTAAACTGCACGTCTCTTCGTGATTATGGTACGAATGACTCATACTCACATGATCAAAATAAAATGATAGCGAAGATTGCGAAATCAGCACATTTCAAAACGACGTCGTCTGTACGTTTTGTAAAGTTCTTGTTGTTGTTGTTGTTGTTGTTGTTATTGTGTTGAGTAAATCCCGCTGCAGGCCCATTTTACGAACCTCCTGGAGTTGAATTGAACTGAATTGAATCTTCATTTAATTGGCTGAATGCTATTTACAATATATTGTGAATACATGGAGTCCACTAGAGCCAAAGCCTATGTACCGTGGACCACCTTACATAAACATACATCATCATCATCATCATGTTTTCAGGACTTAAGCCTTAGGCTTCTTATGTCCTGTTGTATTGTATGTTTATAATTTGCTAGTGTGGTCTTATTTGTAGTGATATCGGCTCTGGTGCTAGTCAAAATCGTACATCATTTTGTCTAAGTTTTTATCTAGTCTCTGTTTGAAATCCTCACAGTCTTTTGCTTCAACGGTATGGGTGGAAAGAGAATTCCAGGGATTTACTAATCGTTTGGTAATAAAAGCTTCTTCTAATGATTTTGTTGCCCCGGTCTACTCTTAACTTGTATGGGTGGCCTCGTGTTACATTTGTGTAAGGTTCTTGAAAAAAGTCCTTACTATTAATGTTGTATTTGTTTTTAATGATCTTGAAGACTTCAATTAGGTTCCCACGCAACCTGCGGGACTTTAATGACATTAGGTTTAGTGATCTTAATTTCATTTTGTAACTTTGATTTCTTAGTTTTGGTATAAGTTTCGTAGCCCTTCGCTGTACATTTCCCAGAGTCATGGACTATCTTTTGTATTTGGGAGACCATACAGCATTGCAATATTCCAAGACAGGTCTCACAAGTGATCTATGCAGTAAATTGAATGTGGCTGGTTGTATGTGTGTTATAGTTCGTTTGATTACACCCAAAAGAGAATTTGGTTTTTAACTATATAGTATTTATATGTGTATCACATGATAGTGTAGCTCCCTGGGTAGTGTCGGGCCGTTCAGGTGTGTTATGTCGACTCGCCGTGCCACAAGTGCACGACGAATGATGACGCTGGTTAGCATCCAGACTCGGGTGACGGACCTTTACGAGACTGCCCTGCGGGTAACAAAAACCAGCTCCTAAGGCCGGTGGAACTCAATCATTCCGGTGGGGGCCGTGCGACCATCGTCGCAAACATTAAATACAATTAACAGTCTCATCCCAAGAATTTGTGTCACCAGTATGCCTGTCCATAGCAAGTTCGTGATCTATGAACTTACAAGATTTGATTTTTGGTGACCTAAAAATATAAGTCCATACAATGATTTTACCTAAACAATTATAAATATGCTAGATAAAACTAAAATAAGAGCATACGAAAACACGAGACATAGAGACAGGTAGATGAACATTTAAACATGGGGCTCCCGAAGGTACCACACAGACTCGTAAGTCCGCAGAGGTATCCCCGCAAGGGAGGCCCCCATACACAAGACTTAACTAATTAACTTAATATAAGTTATTATACCTCTAAGCTGAAAGGAAGAAGATTATCTCGGATGTAAATTTATGTGCCTCACGCGGGCACTACTCCTAGTGCTAGTTTGGGTGAGGAGTATTATCCTCGCGTGGACCGTCGTCGCAGAATCCTTATGAGAGGCAAGTGCCTCGCACGGGCCTACGTCTCGGGAAGGTGTCGCCACTGCTTAAAGCGGGAGAAGAGTAGTAGGCAAAAAAAATGGGCCCACTAATATTTCAACCAAAAATGCTTGAGGAAGAAAAGACCATACCTAGTGAGATTATGAATATAGGGTTGCGTGCTGTTTTACGTGAAGACGGGACGATGGATTCCCTCGTCACAGTCTTATGTGATTCTTAGTATGCTGAATTAGTAGTTGCCGCTTTATTTATGCGGGCCTTCTGCTTCGCTCACTTAGCGTTTAGTTTTTCAGAACAAGGACTATTTTAGGCCGCAAATGGCTGGTATCTACCTAGCTATTAGACACGGCTGTCATTGAGAACAGACGCCCTAAGACATCAATACTGAAGACAGCACTCATACATGTTACTTAGTAAGATCTCTGAACTGGATAAGAATCCGGACATCCCACTCCGTAACCACATAAAACGTTACAGGACATTGGTTACTTTTCATGAACGCATTATTAGACAATTGTCCTATCGTTATGGTGGGGGTGAGAGAGAGAGACGAATACCCACCGTAAATGTCCTTCCCGTAAGGGCGTGTCAGATCTAAATATCATGCCCAGACATTCTTATGGAATTCGGTGGGGATACGCATCTCGCCTGTCACCGGGTCCTATGGAACTAACCGTTTAACCTGTCGTTAGGTTTATATACAAGTTGCCCAGTTTTGCAATGCGGTGCGGGAGGATTGTTCAGCAAGTAAAATAATAATTA
The DNA here is from genome assembly GCA_034401795.1 of Chaetoderma sp. LZ-2023a. Lineage (NCBI taxonomy): Eukaryota > Metazoa > Mollusca > Caudofoveata > Chaetodermatida > Chaetodermatidae > Chaetoderma > Chaetoderma sp. LZ-2023a. The sequence goes on from CM067364.1 coordinate 1,505,282, forward strand.
AGACATGTTTTCACAGTGCTTTCCTACATTGGCAAAAGTGCTAACTTCTAGGTATCTGAAGATACAGAGGGAATGTATGTGATACCACACCATGGCCATCACCGCTCGGAAACCCAACAGTTTCCCAGAGTTGGAGCAGCCCATGGTGCGGATAGGGACATCCAAACAATTAAGAAGCCACAAGGCTGAGTGGAGCATGAAGAGAGACAAAATCTTAGAATTATGAGTCTTACCGGAGTGCGGGGCTAGATTATCGCACTGCTGGAAGAGAAGAATATACTACAGATTTCTTAACGAAAAAAGTGTCTCTAATCATATTAAACCTATCCTATTGAGCTGAATAGAATGGTTTAGTCGGTAGCATGCCGGGCTAAACAGAGTTATAGCACGGATGGTGACCTCAGTGAAAAATTGTTGGTGGCGGGAGAAAGTGCTGCATATATAAGTGTCGCTCTATAGTGTTTCCTACATGCACTGCAGGCCTATATTTTCTATGAATAAAGAAAACATATGAACTGATGGCTACTGGCCATGTACATATATAAACTAACCAGAACAATGAATACAGTGTAATATGGTCAGAATTATATGTCTTAGCACATGTTAACGAACCTACTATGGTGTGGTTAGTAAGACACCTTACAGAAAATTAGAATAACTATAAACAAATACAGAAATTATAACTAGCGGTCCTAAGACAGTTACAGTACCTTTTAGTCATCGGAAAAGTTCTTACGGATACAATATAATTAGAGATATACATATAGCGAAATAATTAAAATGTAAAGTATAGTTACTGAATACTCGGTAGTCTTTCTCAAGTTAGGCTACCGTGTTACTGAAATTGATACGTTATTCCATAGTTGATGCGCGTTGATGCATTCCCAGGAAGCTGGAAAGTTCCCACAGGTTGGTTCCCGCAAGCTGTTGTCCGCAAACAAGATTCCCGCAAGAACACTCATGGTGGGAGTACATCGCTCAGCACTGTAAGCCTAATATGATGTCTAACGAGCAGTCAGCAAAAGATACAATAGTACTACTGCTGTGAAGAAAGTTCCCGTACACCGATGGCATGGATGGAAGTTGACAACAACCCGATCACAAGCGGGGGTTGTTAGATGCAAATGAAGATACAAAACAAAGCATAACGGTGCTGGGTACGTCAGCCAGCTCTGAAGATGCACCGGGCAGAGTTTACTTGCTGCAGTCGAAAGTTAGAAGAACCTACACGATATTAGTGTGGTGACAGTTGAAATACCACTTTTAGGCGTGGCCGACAGATCTGGCGAGTCATCCATCAAAGAACATCCTGCCTCTACATCTGTAGACTCACATATTCAGGCCGTAAAGGCCTCACCACATTTGTGTTCTGAAGTAGATATTGATATTCGTAAACAGTAATCAGAAAGTTCCAAATTGCTCCCACAAGTAGGGAGTTACAAAATTGTTTTTAGTGTGGTGGGTTGGCACTGCTATGGGGGAGAACCCGTCAGAAACCGAAGTTATATGCGTACTGTCTATCGCTTAATAGTAGCTAGTACAGGTTCAACCTGTTCGGCCCCTGGCCTAGGACGCTCTCGATCTCTGGATCGCGTCTCCTTTTATACTAGTTCTGCGCCCACGTGGTTATGACCTCACGGCAATATTTTGAAGCTAATCAAGAAGGGTTTTCCGTGGATAACTCAGCCATTTGTTAACCGATTTTGAAATGGTTTACAGATTTAAAAATCCCGTCGAATTATGGTCTTGAATAATGCCAGATTTAACGGGAATAGGTAATCAAAAAGGATTACAGGGTACCATCTCGGTACACTAAAAGCGTCATCCTGTCATGGTCGTAAATTATGTGCTCCATCAAAAATAGCATCTAAGCACGCGTATGCACATTATGTGCTTTAACGAACTTAGTCATTTTCGCAATGCGATCTCTCTCATAGGCCCATATACGCTTATGGTTCTACCCAGTGGGGCGTGTTCAGGGAACGAATCCAGGATGGGCGGCGCGTACCCAGCTTAGCTGGTACGGCCGGTACCCGACCGGTCGATCCGAACTACACCACCCCGCTCCTAGGTTGACATCCGGGGCAAACGATCGCGCATGGCGGATCGACGCATGGACATATGCTAGACGGTAATTATAGACTTCCCGGGCAGGCAGATCCTTATTAACATGAAGGGTGCGGTCAGATTTTCTCGTAAAAGTTCTGGTACAGGGCTCTCTGCCAGCTAATAACGAGCTGCACGAGAACTGTTTTGGAACTGGTACGGATTCTTCTTCAGACGAATCTGATAACACTAAATCTTCAAGGAGTGACATCTCGTTCCCGCATGGTAGTTGGCTGCGGGAACCTTATTCAAAACCTAATGCCCTATCTCTTCATTGTATTTAAACTTTCCAGGCCAAGTATAATGATGAAATAATAATAAAACAGCAGAATTTGGTTTGCGACACGAAAGAAGCTCAGTGCTATCTGTTCTTCCTTGGTGTCAAGTTTTGACGGGAAGACAAACTTTCAGAGCGCGCTTCCTCCTTTTATACTATTTGGTGACGTCACAGGTGGCGGACGATCACACCTAAAAGTTTTAACAGGTGATTCGGTCATTCTTATATGAAAGTTTCCTCTTTTTTCGACCTCGACGTCTAGGGATTAATTCTTCCCGTATAAAGGGAGTACTTTTTAATTATAGGAAGAATGGCTCGTTAACCTTGTCTTAATTTTGCGCATTTAACAGCCTTCGATCAACATAGAAACGTGGTACTACTTTTTCTTTGCGGTGCCTCAGCTTTTAATTAGTGTGAGGCGGTTCTCCAGATTGGATGCTTATAAACTTGCCTGTTTTAATTTTAGGCTGGAGCGCTCGATGGGGTGTGTGGGAGCCAGGTGACGTCAGCGGTAATTACCCGGACTCACCCTCGCCACTCCTCCATCACGTTGTGGTAGTCGCATCTTTGGGCGGCTCTTGTGTTTAAAGCGTTTGATCAAATTTACTGGGAATAGCAGTAAATGTCACGTGGCTCTAAAAAGCACATGTTTTGATCGTAAACATATATGCTGTTTATGACGATGGCTAAAATGCTGTTGCTGAGGTGCAGTCTTGTTGCAGATGTGAGAGATAGAAATATATACGTTACATCAAGATCTTTATAATGTCCCTATTTTGCGCGAGTTCTTTAACATGCGTCTTGCTATGTGTCTGTAATAGGTAGTTCTCAGCCTGTGTTGATTATAGACTGGAATGCAAGGAAGAGAATTTTTGAAATTCTCTCTGTAATTATACTGTCAGATTTTTGATGCCACTTTATCGGCCCGTGCGCTAATGATTTGTAGCATGGTAGAGCAGTTGTGTTCTTGATAAAAAAATTTAACAGTAAAGTTGTAAGTAATTTGATGTGTGGTTTAAACAGATCTAGTCAGGCGGCAGATCAACGTTACTGATCCCGCCAAGATAGCTGTGTTTTCCGAGCGGGAGGGCTGTCCAAGCATTCTCCTCAATGGGTAGAACTAGGTCGGTCCCGGCCTAGACCAGGCACATTAATACCATTTAATAATGGTTAAATTACAGTACAACTCGAAAAGTGTGTGCCACAGTTATTACAATTTTACAATGCCGTCGTTCGGAGATTGTGAATACAGTCAACCTGAGTGTCTGTGTTTCTGACATGTTGGTGATTTGAATCTGATACGTGTGACTGGTTATCTGTGGATAATACTTGCGCTGTGGTGACGGTGCCAGCTGCGGGAGTGGGTAGGGAGAGGCGGCGTGAATGTCAACTTTATCGAACCCTGAGGGTATTTCACTCTGTAATGGCCGAGCCCGTGGGCGGGACAGAGTTATTTTAGAGCGCAGATTACCTTTCAGATGCTGTCATAACTTTGATCAATCCATTTTCGAATTCAACTTTTCGGTAGTAAAATCCTACTCGTGACTGACGACAATGCGGGCATCTTGCTCTCTTGATAATATTGACTGTTATTACGGGTGGATGATGTATGTAGATTTAGCTGTTTCCGTACGACGTCGGAAAAGGGAAAAAGGGAGGATCGTTGGACAAATGCTCCTTCCGTAACACATACTGTAGATGGCTGTAATGCATTTCTTATATCCAAATGATCAGTTCTCCCGTAACTGGATAAGAAGGTGTGTGCGGGAGAGTTGTCGGCTGTTGTGTGTTGATAATAATGCTGTTGTTTGGATGACCGGGCTGCTGTATGATGCCGATGTTATAGGCGTAGTGGGCGCATTCCAGTTTTCCATGCTGGTGAATGCCAAGTCTGTTGTTATTGCAGGGAGGTGTGGGTCTGCAGTAGATATTATTTCTCCCGCAATTTTGTGCGGGAGGAACTGCTGCGGGAATTTTTATGTCTCTATCGGGAATTAATTAATACCGGTAGGTGCTGCTAAATGATGTTGTTGCCGATGTTGAATATCTCTGTTATGCTGGGTGTAACTGAGTAAGTATGTGATGTATGCGCAATGATGAATTGATGTATCCAGTCTTGAAGGCAGGTGTGTTCTGTAGGTGTTCACGTTCTGTCTGTTGTGTGATGTCCTGACTGCTCGCGGGGGAGTATGGTAGGCCAAGTAGATGGGGTGGCCTTTGGAGAGGGGGATGTGGTCATCTCCCATTACATGACGGTTGGTGACTTGTCGTAATTTTTAGACACCCGGAAAATTCGAGCCGAGAGTCTGCTGAACAGGCTGCTTCCCTGCCCACCATGGGGGGGGGGGTTGGATGGGGGGGGGGGGGTAATGTTGGTCGGTGCGGTCCTCTGTTGCAGCAGTCTCTCTCATATCTGAAGATTGATGGTCAATAGATGACGAGTGGAGTGTGAAATGGACTGGGCTGGTGATGTCCGAACTTGGTGTATAGATAAGGATAGCATGAAGTGGGTGGGAATGGGAAGAGATCGGAGGAACAACTTTTCCATCCGGTCCCTTGGAAAAACAAACACAAAATTCTTCAGATACGACTTCCCAGATCGAGTAGACCCGTGCTGAGGAGGGAGAGGGCGAGTACGTATCTCGTCATCGTCGTCAGCGTTAACCGCTTGTTCACCCATGTTCTGGCTTGGTAGAACTGGGGCTGAACTGGCACCGCGGTGCTCTGCGCTAACTGTTGGAATACTAATTTCCATAGAAATATCTGTCTGGGTACCGGTGTCATGAAAAACGCCCAGTCCGAGCTCTGGTGCTGGGTCATCACTGACATAAGGTTTAAGTCGATCGAAGTGGATGACTGAGCTCAGGCCATCCGAAGCATGGATACGGTATGTCACGTCCGACGTCTTACCTACTACCACATAGGGGCCTTTCTACCATGCAATTTGCCGGGACGGTGAACAATGTTAAAGTTATAGGCCTGCAGGGATTCCTGCCATCTCGCTACCTGGCCCTCCAGATTTTTAAAGTTCCTTAGCCACCGTAGTGAGGCATGGTCTGTACGGAGTGTAAAAGGGCGCCCGTACAGAAAGTGTTTATAATACTTGATGAAATGGACCGCTGCCATTTTCTCCATTTTATTCAGAGTACGCGAACCATAACCCAATACCTGCTCTGTTCCGTCTTCCATGACCTGAGATAGAACTGCACTGATAGCGTAAGCTGACGCGTCAGTGTCTAAGATGAAATCGAGGTTTGGATTAGGGTGAGAAAGAATCGGGGCCATCATCAAGAGTTCTTTCAGCGCCCTGAAGGAGCCTTCACACTCACTCGTCCACTCAAATGGTCAATCGTTCTCGGTGATCTTGTAAAGGGGTGAAGCAATCTCGCTGAAATGCCAGATGTAACGGCGATAGTACTGGCATAGGCCAAGAAAACACTGTGTCTCCGTAACTGAAGAGGGCTGAGGTCACTCTGCTACTGCCTTAGTTTTTTACGTGACCGGATAATGTGTCCCAGTAATCCAACTGTGGCACGTAGATACAAATCATGTAAATGTTCGGGTAAATCATCAGTCATATGTGGTGGTGTGTCAGCAGGTGTTGGTAATTCCAATGAGATTATGTCCACTAAATGGGCGCAACGTACTCCAGGTTCTAGAGTGATGGGATCTGCGGTAATGACGCCGCCGGTCCAAGATGTATTCGTCGGCCGTGTATGTCAAGTTCCTGTTGTTTGCAATGGATGATGGCTTCGCTGGCACTCAGGAAATCAGAGCCAAGTAGGGCATCGTTATGAATAGAGGCGATGATAACTCGCTGTATGAATTGCATCTCCTCTATTTGGATAACTAAATTGACTACACCGGCTACAGGCACATCAGCTCCCATAGCCGTCTGTAGGTAAATGTTTGTAGGCTTAAGGGGAGGCTTTTTATGAGGTGGGATGCTCTCATATAAGCGCTTGTTAAATACTGTGATAGAAGCACCAGTGTCGACAGTGGCACTTGTGGAAACGCCACTAAACAGACAGGCACATTTGTATATTACTTTGCAGTGTACCTGTGGAAGAGTTTCCAATGATGCCGTCTGCGACAATGGCGTTGGAACGGCATCACTCTGTATGTATTCTGACTGTTTCCGTATGGCTTCATGTAATGTTGTGGATGGCTGAGTGAGGAAAGGGCCAGTTCGTCATCGCCGCTGCTGTGAGGGCTGCGGTGAAGACGGAGCTGGGGCTAGCAATGGTGATCTAGATGTTGCTGTTTCAGGATATGCTGTATTGTTGTAGACAGCGGTGCACACGGGATGACGGATAAGCTCTACCTGCGCAAGCCATTTCCTACAATACTTCATGGGATGATTTGGTGAAGCACAGAAGAAACAGTGCTGGCACCAGGGGCGTGTTTTCCCCTGTTTACGTCGGCGCTTGCGAATCCATGAGGCGGAGCGAACCGCTTCTCCTGTGTCGCTGCTGTCTGTGGATGTGGGAGATGATGCTGGATGGGGTGGTGTTCTGCATACCACCAAAGGACACCGAGAATTTAGTGTCTTGGTGGCGGGACGTGGTGCTTGCAAAAACATTGTTTCAGCGGAGGTGCTACAACCTACCACTGCCGTTTTATAGAGGCGGATTGTTGTGAAGATTACGCGGACGTTCTCCCCGAGGTGAGGACTGATATTCCTCATATTTTGGTGGTGCAGTCGGCTGACGGTCGTGATGTGTGGCGTGACTGATGTACCGGCGAAACGGTGGTGCCGATTCCTCTCGATAAAGCCACGGAGTTCCCCTTGAGTATAGCGTTGTGCTAGAAGGAGGTGGTGCGGGAGGTTGTCTGTAATGTGGATTACCACCCGGCCATATGGTTTCGGTAGATGACACGGGTGAACAATAGTAGTCTGAAGGACTATTGAGATGCCCGTAATCGGGTCTTTGTCGGGGTCATCCACGATTCGGCCCTGTTGGTGGTGGCCTGTCGTGGGCGTCCGATATGGTTCTGAACTCTGTTCCCACCTGTGAGGCATCCCGAAAGGTGCCATCGCTAACAGGCGAAAACAGGTTATAGTGCAGTGTTGTTGATTCCGCTGAATTTCTGGCATAGTCGGTGAGCATGTGAGCTGAAAATACATCGTATGACGCCACCTCTTGATTGAGGGAGTCGTCGCTAAATGGAGAAGGTATTGAACTGAGCTCACTATATGGTGTGGGCATGAGTTCACTGCATGTGGTTATTGATGTTCTTCGAGCCCCACATCGGGCACCACTTGTAGCTCGCCGGGTAGTGTTGGGCCATTCCAGTGTATCATGTCAACTCGCCGCACCTCAGTGCACGACGATTCATGACGCTGGTTAGCATCTGGTCTCGGGGGTGACGGACCTTTACGAGACTGCCCTGCGGGTAACAAAAACCGGCTCCTAAGGCTGGTGGAACTCAATCGTTCCGGTGGGGCCGTCCAACCATCATCGCGAACATTAAATACAACAGTCTCATCCCAAGAATTTGTGTCACCAGTATGTCTGTCCATAGCAATTTCGTGATCTATGAACTTACAAGATTTGATTTTTGATGACAGGTAGATGAACTTTTAAACATGGGGCTCCCGGAGGTACCACACAGACTCGTTAGTCCACAGAGGTATCCCCGCAAGGGAGGCCCCCGTACACGAGACTTAACTAATTAACGTAATATAAGTTATTATACCTCTAAGCTGAAAGGAAGAAGATTATCTCGGATGAAAAGTTATGTGCCTCACACGGGCACTACTCCTAATGCTAGTTTGGGTGAGGAGTATTATCCTCGCATGGACCGTCATCGCGGAATCCTTACGAGAGGAAAGTGCCTCGCGTGGGCCTCCGTCTCGTGAAGGTGTCGCCACTGCTTAAAGCGGGAGAAGAGTAGTAGGCCAAAAAAAAGGGCCCACTCTAATATTTCAACCAAAAATGCTTGAGGAAGAAAAGACCATACCTAGTGAGATTATGACTATATGGTTGTGTGCTGTTTTACGTGCAGACAGGACGAGCGATTCCTGATGGATTCCCTCGTCACCGTCTTATGTGATTCTTAGTATGCTGAATTAGTAGTTGCCGCTTTATTTATGCGGGCCTTCAGATTCGCTTACTTAGCGTTTAGTTTTTCGGAACAAGGACTATTTTAGGCCACAAATGGCTGGTATCTACCTAGCTATTAGACACGCCTGTTATTGAGAACAGACGCCCTAAGACATCAATACTGAAGATAGCGCTTATTCATGTTACTTAGTAAGATCTCTGAACTGGATAAGAATCCGGACATCCCACTCCATAACCACATAAAACGTTACAGGACATTAGTTACTTTTCACGAAAGCATTATTAGACAATTATCCTATCATTATGGTGGGGGTGAGAGAGATGAATACCCACCGTAAATGTCCTTCCTGTAATGGCGTGGCAGATCTAAATATCATGCCCAGACATTCTTATGGAATTTGGTGGGGCTACACATCTCGCCCGTCACCGGGTCCTGTGGAACTAACTGTTTAACCTGTCGTTAGGTTTATATACAAGTTGCCCAGTTTTGCACTGTGGTGCGGGAGGATTGTTCAGCAAATAAAATAACAATTAAGACATGTTTTTTCAGTGCTTTCCTACATTGGCAAAAGTGCTAACTACTAGGTATCCGAAGATACAGAGGGAATGTATGTGATACTAAACCCTGGCCATCACCTCTCGGAACCCCAACAGTTTCCCAGAGTCGGATCAGCCCATGGTGCGGATAGGGACATCCAAACAATTAAGAAGCCACAAGGCTGAGTGGAGCATGAAGAGAGACAAATTCTTAGAGTTATGAGTCTTACCGGAGTGCGGGGCTAGATTATCGCACTGCCGGGAGAGAAGAATATACTACAGATTTCTTAACGAAGAAAGTGTCTCTAATCATATTAAATCTATCCTATCGAGCTGAATAGAACGGTTTAGTCGGTAGCATGCCGTGCTAAACGTAGTTATAGCACGGACAGCGACCTCAGTGAAAAATTGTTGGTGGCGGTAGAAAGTGCTGCATATTTAAGTGTTGCTGTATAGTGTTTCCTACATGCACTGCAGTCCTATATTTTCTATGAATAAACAAAACATACGAACTGATGGCTACTGGCCATATACATATATAAACTAGCCAGAACAATCAATACAGTGTAATATGATCATAATTATATATCTTAGTACAGGTTAACGAACCTACTATGGTGCAGTTAGTAAGACAACTTACAGAAAATGAGAATAACTATAATCAAATACAGAACTTATAACTAGCGGTCCTAAGACCGTTACGGTACCTTTTACTCATCGGAACCATTCTTACGGATACAATATAATTAGATATACATATAGCAAAATAATTGAAATGTAAAGTATAGTTACTTGAATACTCGGTAGTCATTCTCAAGTTAGGCTACCATGTTACTGAAATTGATACGTCATTCCGTAGTTGACGCACGTTGATGCATTCCCAGGAAGTTGGAAAGTTCCTGCAGGTTGGTTCCCGCAGGTTGGTTCCCACAAGCTGTTGTCTGCAAACAAGATTCCTGCAAGAACACTCATGGCGGGAGTACATCGCTCAGCACCGTAAGCCTAATAGGATGTCTAACGAGCAGTCAGCAAAAGATACGATAGTACTACTGCTGTGAAGAAAGTTCGCGTACACCGATGGCATGGATGGAAGTTGACAACAACCCGATCACAAGCGGTGGTTGTTAGATGCAAATGAAGATACAAAACAAAGTGTAATGGTGCTGGGTACATCAGCCAGCTCTGAAGACGCACCGGGCAGAGTTTACTTGCTGCAGTCGAAAGTTAGAAGAACCTACACGACATTAGTGCGGTGACAGTTGAAATACCACTTTTAGGCGTGGCCAGCAGATCCGGCGAGTCATCCATCAAAGAACATCCTGCCTCTACATCTGTAGACTCACATATTCAGGCCGTAAAGGCCTCACCGCAAATTTGTGTTCCGAAGTAGATATTGATATTCGTGAACAGTAATCAGAAAGTTCCAAATTGCTCCCGCAAGTAGGGAGTTACAAAATTGTTTTTAGTGTAGTGGGTTGGCACTGCTAGCTATGGGAGAGAACCCGTCAGAAACCGAAGTTATATGTGTACTGTCTATCGCTCAATAGTAGCTAGTACAGGTCCAACCTGTTCGGCCCCTGGCCTAGGATGCTCTCGATCTCTGGATCGCGTCTCCTTTTATACTCCTCGTGACGTCACAGGCACAGGCTCCAACCAATCATCGTTCGAGCCACAGCCAATCAGCGCGTAGTTAATAATAGCACAGTCGAATGTTCTAGAACATTCTAGAAGTTCTGCGCCCACGTGGGTATGACATCACAGCAATATTTTGACGATAATCAAGATGGGGTTTCCGTGGATAACTCAGCCATTTCTTAACCGATTTGAAATAGTTTACAGATTTATAAAGCCTGTGGTCTTGATTAATGCCATATTTAACGGGAATAGGTAATCAAAAAGGAATACAGGATCCCATCTCGGTACACTAAAAGCGTCATCCTATCTTGGTCGTAAATTACGTGCTCCATCAAAAATAGCATCTAAGCGCGCGCACGCACATTATATGCTTTAACGAACGCAATGCGATCTCTCTCATAGGCCGATATACACTTATGGCTCTACCCAGGGGTGTGTGTTCAGGGACCGAATATAGGACGGGCGGCGCGTACCCAGCTTAGCTGGTATGGCCGGTAGCAGACCAGTCGATCCGAACTACAATAGTTTGCTATCGATGTAAACCCCCAAATCCTTTTCACAATCAGTGGACGTAATTGGGGAGCTTAAGCTATTTCCTAATGTATTATATCATCGGCCTGGATTGTTTGTACCTAATGGTAGAACATGTATTTCCTCTTGGTTAAAAGTAAGCTGCCAATCTTCTGCTCATTTGTAAGCCTTGTCAATATCCTGTTGCAGATCTCATAAGAAAGGATTGCCAAACACCTTTGTATCATCGGCGAACATCTTATAATCATTGGTTAGGTTATCTGGTAGATCATTTATATAGACCAGGTACAGAACACGGCCAAGAACACTGCCCTGTGGTACTCCACTGCCTACAAATAGCCAGTCTGATTTGGCTTTGTTTATGTTGACCTTCTGAGTTCGATTGGTTAAGAAGCTTTCAATCCATTTTATAATGTTCTCACCTATACAATATGATTTAAGTTTTGAAAGTAATCTTCTATGCGGAACGCTATCAAAAACCTTTTAAAAGTCTAGGTATATTACGTCTACAGGTTCATTTTTGTCTAACATTGATGTTATGGTGTCAATGAATTACCATAATTGAGTATTGCATGATCGGTTTGGTCTAAAGCCATGCTGGCACTGTGATAAAAGATTCTAGGTGAGTCATAATTGCATCTCGTATGAAAGATTCCATAACTTTACACAGAGTTCAATTCAATTCAAATATTTTTTTATTTTATAGTAGCATTTCACATTTATATTACAAAGGACATGTAGCAAAGCCTATGCGGTGATGGACCCCTACCATATATTAGACAAAGAGACATTACAACATTAAATTAGTGTACATATTACTAATAAAAAAATTACTACACCACATGTAACACACACAAAAACATAACTAAGTTACTAGTAGTTAATTATAATAATATAAGAAGATGTGGATTTTTCCACTTGCACCCACAGTAAATATGCATTATTTTTAAATTTTTAACATTTAGTGCCAGATTGGTAAATCCATCAGACTTTCACAGCCATACTCCCTCCTCATGTGTTCTTCTAAAGGGGTCTACCTATAGGTGATTAACCCTTTCCCTGATGAGTATACTATATCTCGCCCAAGTCCAGAGGCAACAATTTATGAAAACTGTTGAATATTTTGAAATTACTCCGATTGGAAGCTGACAGATGAACAGTACAATGTTTCGAAGGATCCAACTATTGCACATTACAAATATAAATATATAAATAACAGATGACTTTGGTTACTAAAAAAATACACCGACATACATCATTCCATTTACATCCACAGCTAACAACATGATTCCAGTCAGACCAAATTCAAAACACCCAACAGAACTAGATGTGGTATCATAGGCAATGAATTGTGTCAAGGACTCATCAGCAGAAGAGTTTGTAGGCTTCTATAATAATTGTCTTGAGGTTCTTTTTGTATGATTTTTTGGTGATAATCTGTGTGCAGATGTCTGTTTCTGTGTTGTTACATAGATGTATTGCTTTTGTTGATGGCTTTTGTCTGGAGGCTTCTGTGCGGCAGAAGGTTGTATTAAGATTTTTTCGTGATCGTGTGTTGTGCGAGTGTATGTCTTCATTATTCTTGAAGAGGTTTAATAATGGGGTTGGTAGATTACTGTTATAGAAGTCTCTGAGGACGGAGTGTAGTTGGAGCATTCCTATATCTTCAAGCCTCAATAGTTTTTCTGTTTTAAAAACATTTTGACCCGATGTTGTTTGTGAAAATATCTTTATAGCATTTTTCTGAAGTGTCTTTAATTTTTTTAGTTTTGATGAGTAAGTGTTAGTCCGAATAGGGTTGCAGTATATGATTTACGGTAATATTAATATGCTATATAGCGTTTTTGTAAGGTGTTTTGGTAAGTAGCTTCTTAGCCGACACATAATACCAATGTTCTTTGCAAGCTCCGACGTTACAATTTGTATATGTTTCTCCCGTGTGAGTTTTTTGTTCAAACAGACACCTAAGAATTTTGCAAATTGTGCCTCACATATTTCTTGATTATTTACATGAATTTTAGGGAGATCAGTACTTTTCATTTTTTTAATTTGTGAATAAGATGTAATTTGTTTTTGCAACATTGAGCGATACTTTGTTAACTGTAACCAATGAATTACTTTTTCTATTTCTTCATTTGTGTTATTGTATAAAGTATCAATGTTTTTATGGCTGCAAAAAGCATTGGTATCATCTGCAAAGAGAATTAATGACAAGTGTTTACAAACATTTGGTAGGTCATTCATATAGAGTAAGAACAACAGCGGGCCAAGAATTGAACCCTGAGGAACACCACAGACTATTTCTCCACTCTTAAATAGGACTCTATTATACTGGACATACTGTGTTCTACTGGATAGGTAGCTTTTTATCCAGTCCAGTGCAATGCATCGTATTCCGTAGCTTGAGAGTTTTTCTATTAAAATGTTATGGTCTATTGCTTTAGATAAATCTATAAAAATTCCAGGAATATGTTCTTTTTTGTCCAATGTATTTACTATCTTTTCCATTATATCTATAACAGCTAACATTGTGGAGCATTTTTCCCGAAACCCGTATTGTGACTGGTAAAGGATAGAGTTGTTATTTAAGTAATTCGTTAGCCTGTTATAATAGAGTCTTTCCAAGAGCTTCGAGAACAGTGGTAGTACTGAGACTGGCCAATAGTTAGTGAAGTCAGAGGAGTCTTTTGCTTTGTAAATTGGGGTTACACGTGCAGTTTTGAGTCGTGATGGAGAGATGCCTTGTATTAGTGATAGGCTGCAAATGTGATTTAGTGGAGTCATTATATCTTGGATGCAATTTTTGAATACCGCCCACTTAAAGTTATCAATTCCTGCACTTTTGCTAGGATTAATTTGCATTAGTATCTTTGAGATCTCCTCTGTGTTAGTAGGGTTTAGAAAGATTGAGGATTGATAACTGCCTGAGAGATAATCTTGCATGCTAGGACTTGCATTGGTGTCAATTTTCTTGGATAGTTCTGGGCCAATGATAATAAAATATTCATTAAACTTGTCAGCAATTTCTTGATTATCAGTAATGACTTTGTTGTTGTATACACATTTGGATCCTTCTGTTTTACAGTTCTGTTTATTCAGCAGTGCCTTTATCAGTTTCCAAGTCTTCTTTATATCATTTTTATGCTCTGTGAATTGACTTTGGAAGTAATTTGTTTTTGCATTTCGCAGAATTGATTTAATTTGTTTCGATATTTCTTAAATTGCATTTCATTGAATTTAGTAGAAAATTTGATATAATTTAGGTATAAACTGTTTTTCCTGTGGCAGAGTGCATGTGGGACTGATGGGTATGTACTTTCCAGGATCGTGATTAGCTCCCTTTTTGTAAATACATGCAATATCGGCCTTCTTCCAAATTTCTGGGATAGTTCCTTCCACTAGTGATTTATTGCATAGTGTGTACAGCGGTTTACTCAGGTCTGTTACAGACTCTTTTAATACTCTAGGCGGGATATTGTCTGGTCCATGACTTTTACTTGGATTTAGGGATTTAAGGGATTTCTCAATGCTAGCTTGTGGTATTTGTACATCTACAAGTCAGTTGCCTAGAATTCTAGGGGGAAAGTTAGGTATTTTGGTGCAGTGTTCTTTTGTAAAAATGTTAGCAAAGAAGTTATTTAGGACCTCTGCCTTTTCTTCATCTGACACTATTTCTAGCACTCTCTGATGCAATTTTATTTTCGAATTCTACTTTTGTTGATCTAATTTGTGATGTAGTATTGTTTCCCGCTCGTTTGTACTCATGATAATCTCTAGTATTTGTTGTCCTTTTGTATTTTTGAAGGCTCCTCGCTTTACGTTTATAGTAGAAAATAGAAATGATGTTTCTCGTACACGAAGGCATTTTCTTGCCTTTGACTTTATTAGTATTGGTCTGTGGTATATTATGAGCTATTGTTTCGTTAAGCATATGATAGATGTACTCCCATGCTTCTGTAGCTCGTGGGGGTACGTGCTGGTCTGCCATGACTTTCCTATCCATCGCGCCGCAAATGCACAATGTACGGGAGGGCTGGTTAGCTGCGGATCTCGGGGTTGCGGATCCTATATCGCATCTCTGCGGAAGGTACAAAAACCGGCCTCTAGAGCCGGTGGAACACTGATGTTCTAGTGGGGCCGTGCAACCATTGCCACAGAGATTGAACTACACAGTGTCATCCCAACTATTTGTGTCACTGGTATGCCTATCCATGCTAATTTAGAGATATGGAATAAAGAATAATTAAACAATGAGAAATTTAATATACTATACAAACAGTTTTATGCGTTTGACAGTAAATGAGCACAATAATACACAACATAGAGCCATCCGGTGTTCTTTCCACGTGGTTTCGCTGGAGGTACCACACAGATCCTTGAATCCGCAGAAGTATCCCCGCAAGTGAGAGATTCCGCAACGAAATCACTAGATAGTTTAATATAAACTAGTATACCCCTAACACACACACACACACACACACACGCACGCACGCACGCACGCACGCACGCACGCACGCACACACTCACTCACTCACGCACGCACACAACACACACACACACACACACAAAGAAAATATTGTTGTTGCGAGAGGAAAGTGCCTCATGGCAGGCCTCAGTCACAGGAAAATGCCTTCAACGCCGAAACTGAGGGAAAGAGCTGCCAAAAAGGGCCACTCTTTTGTTCAACAGAAAATGCCAAGTGCTGAAAATCCTAGTGAAGCTACTGTTAAGGTGTTGCATGCTCGGAACGAACGATTTCCGAAGAATTCCCATGACCGTCTTATGTAGTTCCAAAGTTACTGCATTGGTAGTTGGCGCTTTATTTATGGGTGCCTTCTGCTACATCCTAACCTAGCAATTGGTTGTTAGTAAAGGAAACAAGCTTTGGCCACAAGTGGCAGGGTTTACTACCTAACTTTTAGATACGTTTATCCATTGGGTACAGATTCCTGGCTTCCCTAAGGTTGCCCCATATAGCATCTACCTTCAAGGATGGCGTGCGTACATGTCATGGAACAAAGCTCCAAATCAAATAACGATCCGGCTACCCGGCTCCGCAACCACATATAGCATCACTAAACGAGTTTTCACAGTTCACACAAGCAAATTTAAATACTGACATGTCATTATGGTGGGGAGAAAGAGATGGATATCCATCACGAGCGTCCTTCCCATAAGGGTGTGGCAGGCTCTACGGCCTCACCCAGACACTACCACGAATTGGATGGAGATCTGCGTCTCATCTGTCACCACGTGCTACAGGGCTAACATTTGACCTGTCGCTAGGGTTATTTTCCAGGATGCCAGGAGATGCACTGCATGCCGGTATTACAACATAAATTAATATTATTATCATTCGCAGTGCTTCCTACTTTGGCGGGTGATCTACCTAATAAGTATCCGAAGACACAGGGAGGGGGGGGGGCATATATGTAAATCGACACTTTAACTATCACCCCTCGGAACCCTCCGATAGTTTCCCTGGGTTGGATCCGGTCAACATGTTGATTGGGAATCCAGACAATTAATAAGCCAAACGACTGGTGGATCGTGGAAAGAGACAATCACTCAATAAATATACGAGGCCCTATAGGTAACTGGCCAATTTTACACAACATTGCCGGTGCGTGGGGCTACATTACCACAACACCTGGAAAAGAGGTGTACACTATGCATCTCTAATGCAGAAATTGTCTCTAACCACTTTAAACCTATCCTATCGAGCTGAATGGACAGGTTTAGTCGGTAACATGTCAGGCTCAAACATTTAGAGCATGATCAGCGACCTCAGTGTAAAATTGATGCTGATGGGAATCGTGATGTGGATATAATTTTGCTGTATATTATTTCCTAGCATACTGCGGTCCAGAGTTTTTATAAATAAACAAAATATACTAACTAGATGGCTGCTTGCCATATACACAACTAACCAATACACAATTTAGTGAATATAATGATTATAAAGTATCACAGGTCATTGGACCCTTCGGTGCGGCTGGTTGAAAGCGCCCACACAGTAAACAAGGATAATATTCACAATAACACAAATTATAAAGATGCCGGTCCTAGGACCGGTATGGTACCTATTAGTCATCAGTACCATTATGTGAAAATAATAATTAAAGGTTCAATAGTATAGCTACTTGAATACCTAATAGTCATCAGTATGGAACAAGCTCACGAGTTACTGAAATTGAGGTGCTAACATATGAGTAGCGCGAGATGGCATGATCTCTAAAGCTGGAAAGATTTCCACAGGAAGACATCCGCAGGCAGGTCTCTGCAAGCAGGTCTTCGGAAGCTGACTTCTCCACGCAGGTTGGATACAGCACATTCTCTGGACAGATAACGGAATGGTTCAAGAGATGTCAATTATATAGTCATTTCACTCATACAGGATAGAAACGGTTTATTGTAAAGTTTCCGTCCAGTGACGGTAATATGAAAGTTGAGAGCAACTCATTAACAGGGAGGGCTGCTTATATAATTTATGCATGTACAATAACTGGCACACGGTGCGGGGTCTGTCGCATAGCTCTTGCGGCGCACCGGGCAAAGTTCACCAAGCCTGGTCGAAAAGTTAATTATTACACACCTGACATGCAGTGCGGATATTGAAGTCCACTTTTCAGCGTGCTTGGCAGATCCGGCGAGTCATCCACCAAGAATCACCATCAGCTATACATTCCGTAGAATTATATTTGGGCACACATGCAATCCCGTAATCGTGTGTATGCATAAATAGATAAAGCATGTGCTGTGCACATGATAGCCACGTCACCACTTCTAGCTGCACGCTGATTGGCTACTGCTCGGCCGCTGATTGACTGAGGCGCCTGGCTCTGACATCACGAGTAGTCTAAAAGGGGTGAAAAATTGAGAATCAAGAACATCACCAGCATGGAAGCCGGCTCGTGCAAGACTGCTGGACCATCGGGATTGACGTGTTTAACTGCTAACCGACGGTGATTCCTGCATCATCCAGTGCCATTCAGATTTCAGTTCCTCCATGGTGGTAAGGAGTCCTCGGCTTCCACTGGTTTTTTTATACCCCCGGATGGCCACCCAGGGGTAAAATAAATTAAAGTAATAACTCCCAATCTGAACATTTCTAAGGGAGCCTTTCCGCAGAAGGGCCCTGTGGGCCCATATGTAATTCTACGGAATGTAGAGCCCATAGTGATTCTTGGTGGATGATTCGCCGGATCTGCCACACTGAAAAGTGGACCTCAACTTCCGCACTGCATGTCGTGTGTGACTTAATTAACTTTTCGACCACTGTTTGGGTGGACTTTGCCTGGTGCACCGCAAGAGCTATGCGATGTACCCTGCACCATGTGCCAGTTATTGTATATACATGCATAATTATTATATAAGCAGCCCTCTCTGTTAATGGGTTGCTTTCAACTTTCATATTACCGTCGCTGGACGGAAACTTTACAACAAACTGTTAGATTCTGTATGAGTGAAAAGACTATCTAGTGGACATCTCCTAAACTGTTCTGTTTCACTGTCCTGAGAGTGTGCTGTATCCGACCTGCCTGGAGAAACCAGCTTGTGGAGACCTGCCTATGGATACCTGCCTGCAGATGTCTTCCTGCGGAAATCTTTGCAGCCTTAAAGATCGTGCCACCCCCGCTATTTATATGTTAGTGCCTCAATTTCAGTCACTCTCAAACTTGTTCCATACCGATGACCAATAGGTACTCAAGTAGCTATACTATTGAACATTTAATTATTTCCGTGTATGGTACTGATGACTAATAGGTACCTTACTGGTCTTATGACCACATTTTTATAATTTCTGTTTTACTGGGAAAATTATCCTTGTTTTCTGTGTGTGCTTTCAACTAGCCACACCGTAAGGTCTAGTGACCTGTGATACTTTATAATTATCATATTCATTATCATCGTGTCCGTTGGACTGTGTATTGGTTAGTTGTGTATATGGCAAGCAGCCATCTAGTTAATATGTTTTGTTTATTTATAAAAACTCTAGACCGCAGTATGCTAGGAAATACTATACAGGAACATATATATCCGCATCAATTTTACACTGAGGTCGCTGATTGAGCCTGACATGTTACCGACTAAGCCTGGCTATTTAGCTTGATAGGATAGGATGTGGTTAGGGACAATTTCTCCATTAGAGACGCATAGTGTATGCCTCTTTTCCGGTTGTTGTGCTAATGCAGCCCCACGCACTGGCAAAGTTGTGTAAAATTGGCAAGTTACCTTTAGGGCCTCGTATTTATATTGAGTTATTGTCTCTTTCCACGATCCACCAGCCACAAGGCTTATTAATTGTCTGGATTTCCCATCGACACATTATCAGGATCCGACCCTGGGAAACTATCGGAGGTTTCCGAGTGGTGATAGTTAGTGTTGATCTACATACATCTCCCCCATATCTTCGGAGATTTGTTAGTTAGATACCCCGCCAATGTAGGAAGAATTGCGAAATAATAATTATTAATTTTAAAATGTTGTAATACTGACATGCAGTGCATCTCTGGGCATCATGGAATGTAACCCTAATGACAGGTCAAATGTTAACTTTGTAGCATGTGGTTACGGGCGACATGCGGATCTACATCCAATTCATTGTAGTGTCTGGGTGAGGTCTTAGAACCCATCACGCCCTCACGGGAAGGATGCTAGCGGTGGCTATCCATCTCTCCATCCCCACCATAAATGACATGGTGCTTTCTAATATTGCTTATGTGAACTGTGAACCGTGTGTGTGTGTGTGTGTGTGTGTGTGTGTGTGTGTGTGTGTGTGTGTGTGTGTGTGTGTGTGTGTGTGTGTGTGTGTGTGTGTGTGTGTGTGTGTGTGTGTGTGTGTGTGTGTGTGTGTGTGTGTGTGTGTGTGTGTGTGTGTGTGTGTGTGTGTGTGTGTGTGTGTGTGTGTGTGTGTGTGTGTGTGTGTGTGTGTGTGTGTGTGTGTGTGTGTGTGTGTGTGTGTGTGTGTGTGTGTGTGTGTGTGTGTGTGTGTGTGTGTGTGTGTGTGTGTGTGTGTGTGTGTGTGTGTGTGTGTGTGTGTGTGTGTGTGTGTGTGTGTGTGTGTGTGTGTGTGTGTGTGTGTGTGTGTGTGTGTGTGTGTGTGTGTGTGTGTGTGTGTGTGTGTGTGTGTGTGTGTGTGTGTGTGTGTGTGTGTGTGTGTGTGTGTGTGTGTGTGTGTGTGTGTGTGTGTGTGTGTGTGTGTGTGTGTGTGTGTGTGTGTGTGTGTGTGTGTGTGTGTGTGTGTGTGTGTGTGTGTGTGTGTGTGTGTGTGTGTGTGTGTGTGTGTGTGTGTGTGTGTGTGTGTGTGTGTGTGTGTGTGTGTGTGTGTGTGTGTGTGTGTGTGTGTGTGTGTGTGTGTGTGTGTGTGTGTGTGTGTGTGTGTGTGTGTGTGTGTGTGTGTGTGTGTGTGTGTGTGTGTGTGTGTGTGTGTGTGTGTGTGTGTGTGTGTGTGTGTGTGTGTGTGTGTGTGTGTGTGTGTGTGTGTGTGTGTGTGTGTGTGTGTGTGTGTGTGTGTGTGTGTGTGTGTGTGTGTGTGTGTGTGTGTGTGTGTGTGTGTGTGTGTGTGTGTGTGTGTGTGTGTGTGTGTGTGTGTGTGTGTGTGTGTGTGTGTGTGTGTGTGTGTGTGTGTGTGTGTGTGTGTGTGTGTGTGTGTGTGTGTGTGTGTGTGTGTGTGTGTGTGTGTGTGTGTGTGTGTGTGTGTGTGTGTGTGTGTGTGTGTGTGTGTGTGTGTGTGTGTGTGTGTGTGTGTGTGTGTGTGTGTGTGTGTGTGTGTGTGTGTGTGTGTGTGTGTGTGTGTGTGTGTGTGTGTGTGTGCTAGGGGTACACTAGTTTATATTAAACTATCTAGTGACTTCCTTGCGGAGCTCTCTTGGGGGGAGGGGGGGGGGATACCTCTGCAGATTCAAGGATCTGTGTGGTACCTCCAGCGGAACCATGTGGAAAGAACATCGGATGGGTCTATGTTGTGTATTATTGTGTTCATTTACAGTCAAATGCATAAAACTGTTTGTATAGTATTATAAAAATTTGTGACTGTTTAATTATAACATCTCATCCATTGCTCTACATTAGAATGGACAGACATACTGGTAACACAAATAGTTGGGATGACACCATGTGGTTCAATCTCGCCGGCAATGGTCACATGGCCTCACTGGAACATCAGTGTTCCACCGGCTCTAGAATTCGGTTTTTGTGCCTTCTGGAGAGACGCGATACATGATCCGCAAACCCGAGATCCACAGCTAACCAGACTTCCCACACATCATGCACTTGCGATGCGATGGAATGGAATGACATGGCCGACCAGTGCATACCACCGCGAGCTACAATAAATCATAATAGTCTAACTGTAGTTCACTGTCTTTAATAGATGAGTTTTTGCTTTTTGGCTATACTTCTGCAATGCAAATGATTGCTGGATAGGTGGCATGGACGATTGCTTCTAATTCCATCTTCTTATTCATGTAACTATCACTGTTTGTGTATATACATAACGGGGCAAGATTTACGGGGGAGTATTTTTGTGCTTGGTGGTTTGTCGATGTGGAGGTTGGTAGCAGATTTGTGTGGTCAGGTATAGTTGGGCAAGTACTATTTACACTAGCCATATAATTTGCGTGGGTGTCTTCATTGTTACCGTTTTCACATTTGTTGTTCTTATGGTTAATTCTACCCGTGTTATGAAAATAGCTGCTAGTTTCATTATTTTCGTTATCCTCGTCATTGTCATCCTCTACTGCTTTTATGTAGGAAGCAGGTAGACCTTTTCGTGTTGTTAGCTGTTAAAATGTGATAATTATCAAGGTAACCAGATTTTCCTGAGCTATATACAATATTTACATGTAAGGGAGCAACATGATTATTTTATATCAAAAATTTTTAATATTGAATTTCAGGACGGATGCCAGACCAAAAGGAAAATTGTCAATTCAAGACGGGGACTTCTAAATGAATTCCTAATCTACTTTTAAATGGATGGAGTTTCAAAATGTGTTTCTCCTAATACAAGAGGTTCTTTGAAGATTATGACGATTAAATGATATTATGATATTAAAGTAAATACAATCAGCACATTCAGAAAATGGCAGAATAAAGAACAGATACGTACTTTTTAAATTAATTTCATTTCTTTATGTAACCAATTAATTTGGGGGTTTTCTCGCAATACAATACAAAAAGTATATATAATAACTACATTCTTTTACGCCATTCGTCTGCCCATTAACTGAAATAGCTAGGGGTCACATTGACTGTCGAATCAATTGATTTATTGTTATCTTGACAGATTAACTCTCTGATGTTCATGACCGAAACCGAATTTCAATCCCAAATGATCTACCATGGATCAACTTCCCCATGACTGACGCCTAATGACCATACAAAATAGAATACAAAACAAAATATAGATTAAAAATCAATATAAATCACACAAGTTATATGGCACATATCTAACACATATCTATGATTGTGTACGTATGTGGGAGATACATACACATCCATAGCCACAGCCAATTATACCCTATTCCCTATTTCTGAAAACACAAGACAATGTCTGCCCAAACATGCTCACTTAAATTTAGATCTATAAGATCTTTTCTCGAAATCAACTAGATTCCATTGCACTACACAAAACAGTATTCTTGCAAGGATTGTGATTATATTTTCCATTATATCGATTCTACTCCAGATTATGACTACCTTGGTGTACCTCATAACATGGCATCAATATCAATCAGAGTAAATCATATCCCTAATAATCATGACAATTCTGATCATATCTTGCCATCAAACATCTCCACATAAACAAATATGAAAGCAGTTTTAATTTATTAACTCCTACACTATACGAATAGTGATGAAATCAATTAATGACAACTGACCTCACACCAGAGAATCCTAAGTAAATTAATCGACACAACAGGAATCAGATGTTCAATAGAATTTTTCCATAAGTCAAAGTAAGTCTAGGTATATGTGAAACAGTAAGTCAATATAGATAGAACAGGTACATATTAACACAACTATCATAGCAGGAATAACACTAAATTGTGTATCACTTATTTATACATTGCGCTACATATATTTTATATATATTTGAAATCTCTTCATCAACTTGAATTCGGCAAAAATCATTTCATTTCACAGTACGGGTAATGTCCGTTCAACATTATTCAAAATGATGATTGAAAATGTACAAATTCGGTATATGAAATTTTATCAATGACAACCAATGTCTATTTGAAACGAATTATTCAATATCCAAACTACTGGACTGATAATGAACAAATTTCGTATCTCAGAAAATAGTTACAATTTCCTATTTTTCACTTTCACATCCAAGTATTACCCACCCATGATATATCCTTTCATTCTAACCATGAGGCCGAGAAAAACACGTTTCTTTGCAATCAAATTGAGACTTCATTGTGCAAAATGATTCTGTTGAATCCCGTTCTTCCAGATAACTGAATAACTCATAAACCATTCCACTCCAATGAAAACCAAACCTATCGCTGTGTCATTCCATGTAAAGCGCTGTCCTAACCTACAACTGTCTTTAGTAAAATATTTGAAACATTTTGAAAACAATTTGACTGGAAGCCTTATCCATCCAATTTGAAATGCCTAAAACCCGAGCAAATTGTTTAATAAAAAATAATCAGTTCTGACCTACTTTTCCATAAATATAGATTAAAGATATATAATTAACCACAGTTCTGCTGAAAATCATTATTTAAATGACCCCCAGACGAAATGTGATAAATTTCACATCTTCTCCATTTTGACAGCTTCCTACATTGAACTTTATAACAGATACATTATGCTACCTGTCTTACCCTGAAAACAAGGGTTTCAAGGACTCGGCATCACCGTTCGCACTATCATCTCTATTTCAGCACTTGCACCTTTCATGCACCTCTAGAATAACATCACCATTTGTCCTGCACAGAATAAAATTATACATTATATTCAGGTTCATTGTATTCCTATAGACTTCATTAAATTACATTTTCCTTATCATGGACAGCGACTAATGACCTCAAAAATAAAAATTGGGTCATACCTGCATACTGTTGACTATTATTCAAACATGATTATTTTCTTATGACATGGTATGTACCATAGACATTAATCAATAAGTTAAAAAATATAAATTGGGTCAAACTGACCTACTTTCGCCATAATCATATACTGTTATGACGTTCTTATTATGACATGGCATGCTAATGAAAAGGTATTTAAACATCTGAACCAAATTATTTTGTGACACACTTAATTTGCTTACCTCCCAATATGGCGAGAATCCTATCGTTATCAATCTATAGCGGTTGTCATATGTAACATATACATGTATAACATGTCATATGCCCATGACCGTGAAAAATGAATTTCGCTTATATCACTTCATATGTGTAAGAAAAATAGTTCCTCAAAAATCCTGGCCAAAACCTAATGACGTCATTAACCTACGGCATAACAGCATTGACAAAATTAATCCCAACCGCAATAAACCGAATTACTCAGATCTGCTCCCAGCTATGATTTGCATAACAATCCATGCACAATCTATGCATGCACGCCAAGACCTGCTTTACAGTGGCGCATTGCGCATGAAGATTGTAGTTCGGATCGACCGGTCGGATGCGGCCGTACCAGCTAAGCTGGGTGCACGCTGCCCGTCCTGGATTCGTTTTTTGAACACGCACCCCCACCCCAACCCCCCCCCCCCCCTGGGTAGAGCCATAAGCGTATATAGGCATATGGGAGATAATGTGTCGAAAAATGACTAAGTTCATTAAAACGCATGATGCGCATGCACGCGCCAGGATGCTGTTTCGAGGGAACGCGTAGTTATGACCAAGATAGGATGGCGCTTTTAGTGTACCGAAATGGTACCCTGTAATCCTTATTGATTGCCTGTTACAGTTAAATCTGGCATTAATCAAGACCAGAATTCAACAGGCTTTTCAAACCTGTAAACCATTCAAATCGGTTATCCATGGAAAACTCTTCATTATTATCTTCAAAATATTGTCGTGACATCATAACCACGTGGATGCAAAACTTCTAGAACAATCGGCTGCGCTATTATTAGCTACGCGCTGATTGGCTGTTGCTCGAACGATGATTGGTTGGAGCCTGCGCCCGTGACATCATGAGGAGTATAAAAGGAGATGCAATCCAGTGATCGAGAGCATCCTCGGTCAGTGGCCGAACAGGTTAGAGCTGTACCAGCTACTACCAAGCGCGACAGACAATACACGTTTTCCTTCGCTATGTGTCGGGTTTTTATCCCATAGCTTGCAGTTGTCCAACCCACCGCACTAAAACAATTTTGTAACTCCCCATTTATGGGAGTAATTTGGAACTTCTGATAATTGTTCACGAATATCAATATCTACCTCGGGATACAAATTTGCGGTGAGGCCTCACGGCCTGAATATGTGAGTCTACAGATGTAGAGGCAGGATGTTCTTTGATGGATAACTCGCCGGATCTGCTGGCCACGCCTAAAAGTGGTATTTCAATCGCCGCCACACTAATATTGTGTAGGTTCTTTCGACTTTCGACCGCAGCAACTCTGCCCGGTGCGTCTTCAGAGCTGGCTGATGTACCCAGCACCGTGAAGCTTTGTTTTGTATCTTCGTTTGCCTCTAACAACCCCCACTTGTGATCGGGCTATTTACACCTTCCATCCGTGTATGGGAACTTTCTTCATCATGTAGTATTATCGTATCTTTTGCTGACTGCTCGTTAGACATTCTATTAGGCCTACAGCACTGAGTGATGTACTCCCGCCATGAATGCTTTTGCGGGAGTCTTGTTTGCGGAAAACATCTTGCGGGAACCAACCTGCGGGACCTTTCCAGCTTCCGGAGAGCGCATCATCTCACGTCGACTACGGCGTGACGTATCAATTTCAGTAACACGGTAGCCTAACTTGAGAATGACTACCAAGTATTCAAGTAACTATACTTTATAGTTTAATTATTTCTCTATATAGGTTTTGCTAATTATATGAGTAAGAATGGGCCTGATGACTAAAAGGAACCGTAATGGTCTTAGGACCGCTAGTTATAATTTCTGTATTTGTTGATAATTATTCTCATTTTCCTCAATGTGTTGCTAACCGCACTATAGTAGGTTCATTAACCTGTACTGATATATATATATATCTTGATCATTTGACACTGTATTGATTGTTCTGGTTAGATTATGTATATATATATATATATGGCCAGTGGCCATCCGTTCATATGTTTTGTTTATTCATAGAAAATATAGGACTGCAGTGCACGTAGGAAACACTATGCAGCAACACTTATATATACAGCACTTTCTCTCGCCACCAACAATTTTTCACCGAGGTCGCTGTCCGTGCTATAACTTTGTTTAGCCCGGCATGCTACCGACTAAACCTTTTCTATTCAGCTCAATAGGATAGGTTAAAAATGATTAGAGACACTTTCTTCATTACATACTGTGTAATATACTCTTTTCTTCTGGTAGTGCGATAATCTAGCCCCGCACCCCGGTAAGACTCATAAGTAAGATTTTGTCTCTCTTCACATTCCACTTAGCCTTGTGGCTTCTTAATTGTTTGGATGTCCCCATCCGCACCATGGGCTGATCCGACTCTGGGAAACTATTGGGGTTTCCGAGCGGTAATGGCTAGGGTGCAGTGTCACACACATTCCCACGTATCTTTGGATACCTAGTAGTTAGCACTTTAAGCCAATGTAGGAAAGCACTGCGAAAACACATATATTAATTATTATTTTATTTAGTGAACAATCCTCCCGCACCGCAGTGCGAAACTGGGCAACTTGTATATAAACCTAACGACAGGTTAAGCGGTTAGCTCCATAGGACCCGGTGAGAGGCGAGATACGTACCCCCAACGAATTCCGTTAAAATGTCTGGGCATGATATTTAGATCTGCCATGCCCTTACGGGAAGGACATTTACGGTGGGTATTCATTTCTCTTACCACCCACCATCATGATAGAACAATGGTCTAATAATGCTTTCGTGAAATGTAACCAATGTCTTGTAATGTTTTATGTGGTTACATGGTGGGATGTCCGGATTCTTATCCAGTTCGGAGATCTTGCTACGTAACATGTATGAACGCTGTCTTTAGTATTGATGTCTTCGGGCATCTGTTCCCCGTGACAGCCGTGTCTAATAGCTAGGTAGATATCAGCCAGTTGCGGCCTAAAATAATTGTTGTTCTGAAAACAACTAAAAATGAATTAAGCAAAGCAGAAGGCCCGCATAAATAAAGCGGCAACTACTAATTCAGCATACCAAGAATCACATAAGACGGTAACGAGGGAATCCATCGGGAATACCCCATCCCGTCTTCATGTAAAACAGTACACACCCCTATAGTCATAATCTCACTAGGTATGGTCTTTTCTTTCTAAAGCATTTTTGGTTGAAATATTAGTGGGCCCATTTTTGCCTACTATTCTTCTCCCGCTTTAAGTAGTGGCGGCACCTTCCTGAGACGAAGGCCCGCGCGAGGCACTTGCCTCTTGCAATGATTCAGCGACCACGGTCCACACCAGGATAATACTCCTCACCCAAACTAGCACTAGTAGTGCCCGCGTGAGGCACATCACTTTTCGTCCGAGATAACCTTCTTCCTTTCAGCTTAGAGGTATAATAACTTATATAAAGTTAAATAGCTACGTCTCGTGTACGGGAGCCTCACTTGCGGGGATACCTCTGCGGACCTACAAGTCTGTGTGGTACCTCCGGGAGCCCCATGTTTAAAAGTTCATCTACCTGTCTCCTATGTCTCGTATTTTCGTATGCTCGTACTGTAGTATTATCTAGCATATTTATAATTGTATAGGTAAACTCATTGAATAGACCTATATTTTCCAAATCAAATCTTGTAAGTCCATAGATCACGAAATTGCTATGGACAGGCATACTGGTGACACAAATTCTTGGGATGAGACAGTTCTGTTTAATGTTCGCGACGATGGTCGCACGGCCCCACCGGAATGCAGGGCAGTCTCGTACAAGGTCCGTCACCCCGAGACCGGATGCTAACCAGCATCATAACTCGTCGTGCACTTGCGGCGCGGCGAGTTGACATAATACACCGGAACAGCCCGACACTACCCGGCGAGCTATAAGATCTGAAAAGTTAACCCTTTTATGCCTAAACTCCCAATGGCACGTATTACTTCCAATTACTAATAAAATAAATTCTATAACCAATATCTTTGAAAATGAATAGCTTAAAAATTAAGAAAAGAATCTTTGACTCTTTCCGGTCCCTGCTCATTAATAATATAAAAAACTTATACTATAAATATATGTTGTCATACCACATACACGTATATCAATGAAAGGGAGACAATGATGTAGAAAAAAACCTCATTACATCTGTTGACAAAACAGAATTACCTCCCATACAATATACCTTACTTACAATACATATCACTTAAAGATGTGATCAAATTCACACCTTTACATACAGTATTTGCCTCATATTGATCACTTGGATTATTTGTATCATAGAGACGACGATCTAAGTTTTCTGAATTATATACACAATTTATATTATTTTCCCTGTGGTCAGTAGGAGACTCTGATTGGTCAGTAATGGTTTGGTGCCTTGGATTATTTGTATCATAGACACAAATTTAAATTTTGTAAGACCGTCATTGTATTGTACATATTCTTATATCAAATAGTATATAATATATCTATATAGAAGACAAAAGAACAGTATACAGGCAGCCAACATTATCACATATTGTAATACTTTGCGGTGGATGTTCACATGTATTCTGATATTGTGGAACGATTTAGCAACAATCCTAATCAAATATAATAGTTTGATACTCGTATTATGCAAGTACCAGCGGTTTTCACCGTACGATGCGAAGTTGTTGGTTGACCTATTCGATATAGGGGAGGGACTCACTCCCAACACACCTTTCCGAACAAGAAGAGGAAATACTTGCGTAATGTTGCCTTTCACGGTCAAATACAAACGTATTCAGCATCGCACTGATGGAAAGAAACATGTATATTTGACATACCCATTCACTTAAAAGCCCTTAAAATAATGCTTGAGCAAGGAAAGAACCGATTTTAAAACACGGAAATGTGCATAGTAAACCACACCCATGACGTCATTTATCTGGGTCGGCCATTTAAGATGTCGGACTGACATGCTAGAGGGAAACATGGCACCTTTTGTATTTATCATAGCTCATTTCAGGCCATATGAGAATAAGAATGGTATATTCTGATGCCGAAAAATAGTATCTATTTGATGTAAATACACGAAAAATTCAAGAGAACTGTTGTAACCCACCGCTTGACATAATTCAAACATGGGAATTTTGTTGCGCCCTCTTGACTAGCCACGCCCTGTTGGGGTGTTCACAACTTTATCCAGCAATGAAAACTTAATTCTGAACGAATTTATAACACAGACAGTCGTCCAAACAAACATTCGTAGCCATATATTGATAAAATCAGTAATTAGGTTATACATGTGATTTATAGACATGTCAAATTAGAGAGTTTTCCCAAATAATACTACGTCATTACGCTTCTGGCCAATCAAAAGTTGATGTAAAAACAGCAGATATGCTCTCTCTCTCTCACCACTGCTGATTGGGCCGACTGTGTCTAATAGACATTAGCACCCAGGCATAATAACCTTTCAGAGTGCAATACCCTGGCATTCCTCGTGCACACTCTACCTATGCCTCTTTATATGCTGTCAAGTGTGTGCACGTTAGACTGATGGTAGTCCGAGTCTGCTCTGACTCAACCCGCCCCTGTGACAGATATTTGGACAGACTGACGGGCCGGGGAGAGTCAGAGCAATTAGTATGTTCAAAAGTTGGAGAACTCCGCCACCGCTTCGTAGCACACCTCTTAATCGACCTTAGCTACAATATTCGACATAACCCCCGGTTATTGCTTCGTATAATTCACATATCCATTCGCTCGCACCTTAAATCATGTTAAATATGTCCTATATCACACGTTATTTAACTTTTTAGCTCATTGTTGACGAATTCTTATCGAATTTCAAGCGAACAGCCATTGCAAAAACAGTGATGACGTAGTACACAACTTTTCTCCTCGAAAATCAGGCAATTTCGTCCCGAGCAAATTCGAGCACTGGGGTGATTAAATTAAACTGGAAAGAAAAGGAGGGATCTAGATTGCGTCAGTTTTGTTGGTTAGATAAGATATTCAATTATTTATGCTGCATTCATTATCCTCATTTTACATCCGTGGGTGGTTAGGTGTGTGAGGGTGGGTGGGTGACAGGGAAGCGGGTGCGTGGGTGAGTGGAAAAATTAAGTGAGTAATTCAGTGACTATGTGATTCGGTGAATTAATGGGTGTATGGTCGGTTGGTTGGTCGGTGGGTTGGTCAGTGGGTCAGTCGGTGGGTGGGTCAGTCCGACCTCGGTCAGTCCGACCTCGGTCGTCCGACTGGTGGTCGGACGGTCAGTCGGTGGGTGGATTGGATGGTCGGTCGGTCATTGGGTGGGTCAGTCAGTGGGTGGGTCAGTTTGTCGGTCGATGTTTGAGTGGGTGAGTTGGTCGGTTGGTCACTCTGACCTCGGTCGGTAGGTGGGTGGGTGGGTGGGTGGGTGGGTGGATCAGATCGGTCATTGGGTCGGTCAGTGGTTTGATCAGTCAGTCAGTCGGTCGGTCCGACCTCGGTCGGTCAGTTGATCAGTCGGTGGGTCAGTGGGTGGATCTGTCAGTCGGTTGTTGGGGTTGGTCGGTGGTTTGGCTGGTCAGTCGGTCAGTCCAACCTCAGTCGGTGGTGAGTGGGTGGGTCAGGCGATTTGGGTGGGTGAGTTGGTCAGTCGGTCGGTCTGACCTCGGTTGGTCAGTCACTGAGTGGGTGGGTAGGTGGGTTGGTCAGTGGGGTGGTCGGTCTGATCTCAGTCGGTCCAAACTCGGTTGGTCGATGGGTGGTGGGTGGGTTAGTGGGTCAGTCGGTTGGTCAGTCAGTCGGTCCGACCTCGGTCAGTTGGTTGGTCGGTATTCTAGCCTACATGCCTAGTCTACCCGCTTACTAGCCTACAGTCCTAGTATACTAGCCTACGAGCCTAGTCTAGCCTTCATGGTTAGGCCATAGCTCTGCCTTAGTCAGTCTTGTCTAGGTCTTAATCAGACATTAGCTAAGCTATGTCTAGGCCTTATTGGGTTTGAATATGCCTTATCTAACCTTAGCTTTGGCTACCTAGTCGTTACCTAAGTCTTAGCTAGTCTTGGTTAGATCTTCCTGGCCTAATCTGCGCCTTATCTACGCTTCGTTTAGTCTTACCTAGGCTTAAGCTATGCTTACGTAGTCTTTACTTTGACCTTACCTATCCTTATTAAGACTTGGCCAGATCTTAGTTAGAC
>CM067364.1:1537355-1761000 GCA_034401795.1 Chaetoderma sp. LZ-2023a
CTGACATTGTGGTGACTGACATCGTGATGACTCTGACATCGTGGTGACTCTGACATCATGGCGACTGACATCATGGTAATTCTGACATCGTAATGACTCTGACATCGTGATGACTCTGATATTGTGGTGACTCTGACATTGTGGTGACTGACATCGTGGTGACTCTGACATCATGGTGACTCTGACATCATGGCGACTGACATCATGGTAACTCTGACATCGTAATGACTCTGGCATTGTTGTGACTCTGGCATTGTGGTGACTAACATTGTGATGACTCTGACATTGTGACGACTCTGACATTGTGACGACTCTGACATTGTGGTGACTCTGGCATCGTGAGGACTGACATCATGATAACTCGGACATCGTGATGACTCTCTGACAAATTTGGCTATAAGGATGAAGTGGCCACACCCTTAAATAAGGGCCATAACTCTGGTTCATTAATGCATTTTTTTAGCTTACATGCCCTTCAGGCCATGTGAGCTTATGCCATGGCGACCATCCGTCCGTCGTCTGTCAACTTTTGCTTTAAAACACCACTCCCCCTTAACCAATGGACAAATTTCGGTCAAAGGATCCTATTGGCCTTGGCTCCAGAACTTCCGTTCGAAATTTTGATTCCTCAATTTTTTGGGTTAAAATCATGGATTTTATTATAAATTTACCGGAAATTGTCAAAATGCTTCTCCTTACCATTTTGACCGATTTCAACCAAATTTAGCTGAAAGGACCTAATGGTCGTAAGCTCCTGAATTTCCATTTGGAATTATGATTCATCAATTTTTTGGGTTAAAATCTTAGATTTTATGAAAGATGTACCAGAAATTGTCAAATGGCTACTTCTTACCATTCTAAGCGACTTCAACCAAATTTGGCGGAAAGGATCCTGTGGTAATGGGCTCTAAAATTTCCATACAGAATTTTGATTCATCAATTTTTTGGGGTGAAATCTTAGATTTTATTTTAAATGTACTTGAAATTGTCAAATTGCTTCTCATTACCATCTTGACCGGTTTTAACCAAATAGGCTGAACAGATCCTATGGCCATAGGGTCTAGAACTTCCATTCAGATTTTTGATTCATCAATTTTTTGCGTGAAAATCTGATATTTTATGAAAAATGTACCGGAAATTGTCAAATTGCTACTCCTTAGCTGCTTGACATATTTCAACCAAATTTCGCTAATGGATTCTATGGTGGTAGGCTCTAGAAATTCTATTCAGAATTTTGATTGATACATTTTTGGGTGAAAATCTTAGATTTTATGAAAGATTTACCAGAAATTGTCAAAACACTGTTTCTCCTTAGTTGCTTGACATATTTCAAGTTTTTCAAGCAAATTTGGCTTAGAGTGACCCTATCAAAGTAGACTAGAATTTCTATTCAGAATTTTGATTGGTAAATTTTTTGGGGTGGCCATCTTGGATTTTCTGAAAATTATCCATAATATTTATTTAAATGCAAATGTTCAAATGCTAATGGTCCAGGTGAGTGTCACAGGCCCTTAGGCCTTGTGTCTAAGTATTGAAGCCTGTGGGGAAAATAAGTGGCACGTTTCATCGGCAATATCTAATATGAACTGGCCATGCCTACAAATATCAGAGTTATGTCCATTGCTATGTCCCTTGCAAGTATTGAAACCCATGGGGAAAATACGTTTGTTGCCCGTTTCGTCATTTATTAATGGATTACAAATAAATTTAGTAAATATGTTCCTTTAGGCAACATCTATTGGAGCTATGAATATGAAGTAACCACAACAAGGGCCAGAACTCGGGTTCATTGAAGTGTTTTTAAGTATTGAGCCATATGGGAAAAATACATGTTTTCGCCAATTGTTGATAAATTAAAATCAAATTTAGCAGATGTGTTTCTTCAGTCAAATATCTATTTGAACTATGAATATAAAGAGGCCGCACATTTAAACAAGGGCCATAACTCTGGTTCATTAATACTTGAAACTATTGAACCCTTTGGTTAAAATACATTTGTTTTGTCAATTGTTGATGGATTAAAAACGTTTAGCAGATATGTTCCTTCAGGCGATATCTATTCACTGTATGAATATGAAGAAGCCACCACTTGAAATAATAACCATAACTCTAAAAGTATTTTAAGTATTGAACACTATGGGGAAGATAATCAGTGTCACGTTTCATAAATTGCTAATGGACTAAAACAAGATTTGTCAGAAATGTTGCTTTAGTACACTTCAATCAAATGTCGGACGGCGGCCCCATTGATTAATGCTACTCTTCCTGGTTTTCAATCATTCCAATATTCTTGCATTTCCCCATCCAAATTTGTTACTGTGACCTCACCATTGCCCCTTTGGTAAATGTCAGTGTTGTGACAATTGAACTATTGATCAGTAATGACGGCTGCCCATTGATCAATGCTACTTTTCCCATTGGTAAATAATGTCAATAGCACCAATATTCCTGCGTTTTTTCATCCACATTTTTTACCGTGATGATTGACTGGTTGGTAAATGTCATCTGCTTTGTCAATAATGTCAGCGATGGTTGGCCCATTGATCAATGGTACCTTTCCCATTGTTCAATAATGTCAATGACACCAATATTCTTGCATTTCTTCATCCAATTTATTTGACTGCGACCATTATCCCATTGGTAAATGTCATCTGATAGGTCAATAATGTCATGGATGTCTGGCCAATCGATCAATTGTACCTTTCCCATGGGTCTAGGATGTCAATGACATCAATATTCTTGCATTTCCTCATCCAATTTTTTACTGTGACCATTGTCCCATTGGTAAATGTCATCTGCTGGGTCAATAATGTCAGGGATGGCTGCCCCATTGATCAATGGTACCTTTCCCATTTGTCAATAATGTCAATGATACCAATATTCTTGCATTTCATCATCCAATCTTTTTTACTGTGACCATCGACAGTTGGTAAATGTGAGGGGTTGGGGTTGGGGTAGGGGGTGCGGGGATACTAACAACATACTGATGGGCCTATGGTTGAGCGTGTGTCAGGGAAGAGGGGGTCTTTCCAGCCATACAGGTTGGTGCCTATGCCTATGTTCTTGAATGCACAGTTTAAATGGGTGCGGTGTTCCTCCTATGTACTGTTTGTGGCATTTGCTGCATGTGAGAAGATTGTTTGGCAGTTGTTAAATGTCATCTGCTGGGTCAATAATATCAGGGATGGCTACCCCATTGATCAATGGTATGCTTCCCATTGGTCAATAGTGTCAAGGACACCAATATTTTGGCTGGATATTATTTGATGGCGCCATCCAGATAGGTGGTAGAGTGGGTTCTGGATGATAACTCTGTTACCATTTATCGGGTCACTTTGAAACTTCATAGGGTGATTGGACTAGGTCTGTAGAAGAAATCCTTCGAAATTGGCAATGATCAGAAATCCAAGATGGTCGCCAGGCACTGGTATATGGTGTTTGGACTAGGTCTGGAGAAGAAACTCATCGAAATTAGATGATAATCTAAAATACAAGATGGCTGCTAACCAAGGATGTCTATCTTGAAAATTGGTTTCCGGATGATAACTCCATTTGGACTAGCTCTGGAGAAAGAAACTTTTGAAGTCGACGATGATGCTAAATCCAAGATGGCCCCTAGCCACTGGTGGCCATCTTGAAAATTGATTTCTCCATTCTTGTTTAGCGGATCACTTCGAAACTTCACGGGATGACAGGACTAGGTCTGAGGAAAAAGCTTATTGAGATTGTAGATGATCTGAAATCCAATTTGGCCACCAGCCACCGGTGGCCATCTTGAAAATTGATTTCTAGACGATAACTCCATGACTGTTTAGCTGATCACGTTGAAACTTGATAGGATGACTGGTCTATGTCTGATAGCTCTCATTCATTGATTTATCATCATGTGGTGGTATTATGCACCGTTTGCGGAGCTCTTGTTGGATTAGTGATAAGAATGATTGCCACGTTGGTCAATAATGATAAGGACCATTGCCATGTGTCTATGGCAACAGTTATGGTTGCCTGATGGACCAATGATGCTTGTTGTGCATTAATTGATCTAAACATGTTTACAGTTCCTCATCAGCTAGGTGAGCACTATGGCCCTTTGGCCCTTTTTTTTTTTTTTGGGCCATTTTTTTTTTTTTATTTGTTTATGTATTTATTTATTTATTACCATCTTGCAGGAACTAGAATACATGTTGACTACTTGAATGCCGTGTGTGACATTGTGTTCTCTAATTCTGTAGGAAGACGCTTCAAGAACACATGGCATTGCTCAACACAGACAAGCTATTGGACCTAGTGGCGACAATGGGTACGTTCAGATTAATTTCTTACAATTGTTTCATATTTAGCTAAACTGGCTTCAAAGGCCAAGTGATCTTATGTCATGGGGAGGTCTATCCATCTGTCGTACGTCTGCCATCCACTTTTCCTATATCTATCTTCCCAAGAATCATGGGGCCCATTTCATCCTGTCATGAAGCATCCTAGGGGCATAGCGATCAAAGATTGTTCAAATGAAGCTGATTGCTCAATTTGTGTGGTACCCATCTTATATTTATGCTATTTTTGGAAAGCATTTAAAGATTTTGTGCTTGATTGATTTAAAACTCAAGGAACTTCATCTAGAAGAACTCCTAAACCAAGTTTGTTCAAGAGAACCTGATTGGTCGATTTGTCTGGCAACCAGCTTGGATGACCTAATTTTCGCAAAAATGGCCTCTAGAACCGCTGAACGCATCGGGCCAAAATTTGCTTCGTATAAGTTTATGACTATGTCTATGACTCAACTTATTTTGTATCAAATTTGTTAAATAAACCGTTTGGCAGTCATTTTGGATTTTTTTCACCATCTAAAGCCGTATAGGACATTAATGGGACAAATGACTTCCTTACAAGAGCCACCAAGATGGATTTGGCAGGAAGTATCAGAGGGGCATAGGGATCTAAAATTGTAAAAAGGAAACCGATCGGTCAGTTTGCCTGGTGGCCATCTTGTATTATTTTTCTGCCAAAACTTTCATATGAAAAGAATTGGAAGCTACAAAGTACAATTTCAACAAAATTTGTTGGGAAGCCATATAAAACCGATGTGTTGATTTGGGCAGTGGCCATCTTGGATTTTGCATTGTTTTTGTAAGCACATTTAAACATCTCCAAAACCACCTGGCCGCTTGATTTAAAATTCCAGAACCTTTGTCTAAAAAGAAAGACTGAAACAAGTTTGTTCGAGAGATCCTTATTCAGGTTGATTTGTCTGGCAGCCTTCTTGGATGACAGTTTTGCAAACATTACCTCTAGAATCACTGAATGTATTGTGCTGAAATTTGGAAAATATTATTATGGCCTAAGGGCTACTAAAGTTTATTTAAGGAAAGTTGATACATAAAAAAACCATGGCCGCATGGACCAATCAAAATGTAGTATTTTTTATTTGATGTCAAACATTGTTTTATGTATGTTTAGGGATGTGGATATGTCAAATTTTACATTTTAGGTTATAAATGGATAACCGGCCTTCTTGGATTATTTTCCCGCTAAAACTATAGGAAACAACCAGAAGCTTCAAGCGGCTCAGGAACCGCTAGGCCGATTTCAACCAAATTTGACAGGAACCAAGCGAAGATGATTGGTACATTTTTTCAGTAATTATTTTGGATTTTTTCGTTGGAAAATGGCCCGATTTTAAGGAAACGTGTGTGGAATGATCCTATCATGGTAAGCTTCGAGAGTTTATTTGGCCAATTTTTTCGGTGACTATCTTGGGCTCTAAAAATGTCCAGAAATTAGTTAAAAGACCACGCATTATCCGCTTGGGCAGTTTTAGACAGATTTGGCTGGAATGCCCATGGTGTGGTACTGCCTTCAGCTGGAATGCCCCAGTGCGGTATATCTCAGCAGAAATGCCCCTAGTGCGGTACATCTTAGCAGGAATGCCCCAGTGCGGTACATCTCAGCAAGAATGCCCCAGTGCGGTACATCTCAGCAGAAATGCCCCATGTGCGGTACATCTTAGCAGGAATGCCCCAGTGCGGTACATCTCAGCAGGAATGCCCCAGTGCGGTACATCTCAGCAGAAATGCTCCAGTGCAGTACTTCTCAGCAGGAATGCCCCTAGTGCGGTACATCTCAGCAGGAATGCCCCAGTGTGGTACATACTTCAGATGGAATGGCCCTAGTGTAGTGCGGTACATCCTTTGGCTGGAATGCCCCTAGTGTGGTATCCTTCAGAAAGGTTACACAATTTGATTCATCAATTTTTCCAGCGCTCATCTTGGATTATCCGCTTGGGCAGTTTTAGACAGATTTGGCCGGAATGCCCATGGTGTGGTACTGCCTTCAGCTGGAATGCCCCAGTGTGGTACATCTCAGCAGAAATGCCCCTAGTGCGGTACATCTTAGCAGGAATGCCCCAGTGCAGTACATCTCAGCAGGAATGCCCCAGTGCGGTACATCTCAGCAGAAATGCCCCATGTGCGGTACATCTCAGCAGAAATGCTCCAGTGCAGTACATCTCAGCAGGAATGCCCCTAGTGCGGTACATCTCAGCAGGAATGCCCCAGTGTGGTACATACTTCAGATGGAATGGCCCTAGTGTATTGCGGTACATCCTTTGGCTGGAATGCCCCTAGTGTGGTATCCTTCAGAAAGGTTACACAATTTGATTCATCAATTTTTCCAGCGCTCATCTTGGATTTTCCGAAAGATGTCCAAAAGTTGATTCAAAGGCTATTTAACTTCTTTTTTTGGCCAAAAATGTTCTACGCCACAGATTCCAGACGATCACAAAACCGTCCACAGACAATGGCGGATGTCAGCCTGT
Organism: Chaetoderma sp. LZ-2023a; assembly: GCA_034401795.1. NCBI lineage: Eukaryota > Metazoa > Mollusca > Caudofoveata > Chaetodermatida > Chaetodermatidae > Chaetoderma > Chaetoderma sp. LZ-2023a. Next base: position 1,544,167 of record CM067364.1, read on the forward strand.
AAGGAAACTTGCTTACAGTACTAGGTTATTGTGGCCTCACAAACTCTAATTGTCTCGTCTGCGAAGCAGAAATCTAGACATAGGTATCACTTTTCCGATGTCGGCGTCACCGTTAAAGACTTACAGATTTGTTCTGTCCAATGATTAGAACTACTCTGCATCAAAATGAAATTTCTAATTTCTTCCAGATTTTTACGTAGTTTGGACTTAGTTTATTTCTGGGCTTTTGTGAAAAAACTTAACCTTGCTTAAGTTTTTTTTCAAATGACAATGTACTCACTATAGAGTTATCAGATTTCTATAAACCTTCACAGATTTATTCTATATGATCATTAAGACTGTATCAAAAAGAAATAGATTTTCAAAAATCTTCCATTCTTTTTCTGCTTTTTGAACTTAGATAATTTTATGCCTTCAAGGTTAACGATTTTTGCTGCGGTTATGGTTTTTTCGAGCAACATTTTCATCAACTTTACAGATTCATTCTACATGATGATTGGAACTAGTCTGCATCAAAGTGAAATTGATTTTCTAAATCATTCCACACTTTTAGCGTGTTTGAACTTGGGTTATTTCATGGTCCATTTTCATTCATGTTAAACTTTTTTCAAATGACAATTCGGTAAACAAGGATTTATCTGATTTGATTAACACCTCACAGATTCATTAGCTCACCTGGCCTGAAAGGCCAATTGAGCTTATGCCATGGCGGCCGGTCGTCGTCCGTCCGTCTGTCAAATCACTTCTTCTTAATGGTTTGACTGATTTCAACCAAATTTGGCTGAAAGGATCCTATGGTGGTACCCTCCAGACTTTTTTTCAGAATTTTGATTGATTAATTTTTTTGGTGAAAATCTTAGATATTATGAGAAATCTACCGGAAATGGTCAAAATGCTACTCCTCCATAGCTGCTTGACATATTTCCACCAAATATGGCTAGATCGATTCTATGTTGGTATGCTCTAGAACTTCTATTCAGAATTTTGATTGATCAATTTTTTGGGTGAAAATCTGAGATTTTATGAAAAATCTACCGGAAATGGTCAAAATGCTACTCCTCCATAGCTGCTTGACATGTTTCAACCAAATTTGGCTAGATGGATTCTATAGTGGTAGGCTCCGGTACTTCCATTCAGAATTTTGAATCATCAATTTTTTGGGTGAAAATCTTAGATTTTATGAAAAATGTATCGGAAATTGTCCAAATGCTTCTTTTCCTTACCAGTCTGAGCGATTTCAACCAAATTTGGCTGAAACGACCCTGTGGTGATGGAATTCGGAATTTTGATTCATAAATGTTTTGAGTGAAACTCTTAGATTTTGTGAAAAATTTACCGGATATGGTCAAAATGATACTCCTCTATAGTCGCTTGACATATTTCAACCAAATTTGTTAGATGTATTCTATCGTGATAGGCTTCATAACTTTCATTCAGAATTTTGATTGTTCAATTTTTCTGGTGGCCATCTTGTTTAATGTAAAGAATTGTGTATATTTAAATGCAAATGTTTCAAATGCTAATGGTGCAGGTGAGCGTCACAGGCCCTTGGGCCTCTTGTTTTTAAATGCGATGATCCCATGTCTAGTCTGCATTAAAAAGAAATAAACTTTGATTAGATTTTGACATAATTTTTCTGGGTTTGGACTCTGATATGGACTCATCTAGGTTCTGATTAGTATGCTGCGGTTAAGGTTTTTAGCTCACCTGGCCAGAATGGTCAACTGAGCTTATGTCATGGCGCCCATCCATCTGTCCATCTGTCGACTTTTGTTTAAAAACACAACTTCTCAATAACCGCTTGGCGGATTTCAAATTAATTGTTCATGAATGATCTTATAGGGGTAGGCTTTAGAACATGTATACAGAATTTTGATTGATTAATTTTTTTGGCAGCCATCTTGAACTTTACTAAAAAATGGCGGGAAATCGTTTAAAACGCTACACCTCATTAACTGCTTGGGAAATTTCAACCATACTTAGCTGGGAGGATAGTACGCTGATATGTTTCCGAACTTGTATACAGAACTTTGGTCAATTTTTCTGGCAGCCATCTTGGATTTTCTGAAAATTTCTGGAAATCACTTAAAAGCCTACTTGATAACCACTGGGCAGATTTCAATCAAACTTGGATGGAAGAACCCAGGCATAGTCTGCATCAGAACTTCTATACAGAATTTTGATTGGTCCGTTTGTCCGGTGGCCATCTTTAATTTTCCACAAAATGTCGGGAAATTGTTTAAAACACTACTCATTAACTGCTTGAGCAATTTCAACCAGACTTGGCTGAAAGGATACTAGACTGGTAGGTTTCAGAACTTCTATACAGAATGTTGATTGGTCAATTTTTCCACCGGCCAGCTTGGATTTTCTGAAAATTCTGGGAAATGAGTTAAAAGGCTACTTAGTAGGGCAGATATGTGAAAAAGATGTTCCATTCTGGCAGAAAGAATGAAATTTGGCATATAGGTGGTTTAGGGTATCCTGATCATAATTAGATGCGGTGCCACGTGATTCTACCAAGGGAACCCATTCAAAATGGCGGATTCAAAATGGCCACCTTCCCAGCAGAAAATTTGCATTGCTCAAGCTCTAGACGGAGTAGAGATATGGGATTAATGTCAAATTAGGGGTTTCATGGGTCAATCGTTATAATTCTACTCACTACAATACTCTAAATATGTAAATATCAATCCTTCCATAGCGACCACCTGTGTTTGATGTCAAAAGACGGTGGCTCTTTAAGATGTGTTATCTAAAAGATCCATCTCTTGAGAACAAAAGCAATATAGCATCTAGAAATAGTTTAAATTACTTGATTTCTTAATATCGAACCAAGTAATGGTCGTTATAGATGCGTTCAATTATGCTATTAGGGTATGCAAGGCTATACATGATGCTGTTGATTGTTGAATCATGATTTACAGACGTCACACGTGCTGTGCACCGCATGAGCACAACTGTGTACAAGGTAAGTTGGATTTATAGCATTTGCATCTGCCAGTGCAATTACTTTTGCAAGCATATTTCACGAGTTCCCGTCATGCCTTAGCTGTGTCTGCAAGCAAACTCCATTGCGGTGACCAAGTGTCTCCATCTCTGATCCAACCCCAGTCAGCTGGCGATGGCATTTTTGCATTTGCGTGGAATGATTGGCCTGGAACGCAGCACGTTTGGTGTGTTGCAGCTGAGCTGCACTGGTCGGAATGTTTTCTAGCTGCCTGTTGCCAAAAGCAAAAAGCCGTTTTCGTGCCTCATTAACCTTTGACAATGGTGATGTGCGTTTGTACAGTAGTATGACAAACCTCTCCAGCGTTTCCATGTCATTGTCACACAAAGACGCAGGGGCATCAGACAGTCTCCTAAATAGTGACTTGAATAGATCTGAAGTCCTCCAAACTTCCCATGCTGTCTTCTTGCCAATCCCACAAAATGCAGACACAGTGTCACACCCAGAGAAAGCATGCATAAATAGCAGTCCTTGTGACGCTTCTGCACCCAAAACTGTTGCAATGCCATGAGCTGATACATAGCGGAAGGTCTTCCCATGGCCAAATGCGACCCAGAGATCACACCCATGAAGAAAGTTTGCTGTCTGTATGGCTAGGACTACGACGTCTGTATCTGTAGCATGAATTATTATTGTTCGATAACCTTGATGATATGCATGGAAGGCGTGGAGCAACATTCTACCATCTGCTTCATCTTGCATGCATGGCGCGAGTTGTAAGACGTCATGCTCTGGCCTCATCAGCACGTTTTCCTCACATGTTGTGACGAGCATCTTTCCTTCTTGTAGCTCGAATGACTCCAATGTATGTGTGAGAAAGGTGAAGAGGCCTGTTTTGTTTGCATCAACTCGTAGGAAAGTTTTCCAGTTTTGAGGGAGTCTTGTACTTGATGCAACACGAAGAGCTTCACCATGTCCCCGTAATTCTCTAGCATTTCTCTTCAATCTTCAAGCTTCCCGCCTTATACACGTCCCATACAACATCCAATCTTTTAACCGTCTGTAGTTGTCTAGCAATGTGTGGGAGGAAGACGTGCTCTGCAAAATCTCCAAATGTGTTCACAACCATGTTTGATTTCTTGGGATCTAGATTATGCATCATAGCTGCTCCGTCAATGATCTTCACTTCAACCTCTGGACAATCAGCTGCACAAGCTACTAATGCTTCCAAACATCTCATCAGATCTGATTTGCTGCCTTGGCGCATTGCATTGCTCTCAGCAAGTGATGGGGGCCATGGATGATTCTCATGATCAAAGAATGAATCAAGGTCTACGTCTCTGGATTGGCAGGAAATGTACAGTCTAGAGAATAACTGTACATCTCTCTTCATTGCAACAAGCTTCTTGTTGGTTCTGGTACTCTTCCTCTGTTTTGATTTGAACAAAGCCAATTTGTTCTTTTGTATTGGGTCATATACCGATTTTGATGATACAGATAGTCGATCTGCAATGAATGCGTGGTACTGTCTGATGCCTAGTTCTTCAGCTGTCCAGATCGGATTCACTACAGATTGCGTGATTGCTATGCAGCTATGCATTCTCCTGATATATTTAAATAGTCAGTGTGAGTTTAGGAAACTACAATAATTATATGGAAACTCGCAACGAAATAATGCTTGGCGAAGCGAGGGGCTGGCATACAATTACTTTTACTGGAGAAAATGTGTAGACCAATTGCTTTGAGTAGCGAAAAACTTGTTTCTAAAATGTTCCGCCCGGAACATGTGTGTACAAATGTTTAGCAAAAATACTACTAATTTACAAAAAGTTACAACAACAACGACAATGATAATAATAATAATTTATTTTTCAGCATGTTTATTTATTTAGAGTATTGTAATGGGTAAAATCATAACCAGTGACCCAAGAAACCCTTAATTTGACATCAATTCCAGCCCTCTACTCCATCTAGAACTTGAGTAATGCAGATTTTCCGTTGGGAAGGCGGCCATTTTGAATGGGTTCCCTTGGTAGAATCACGTGGCACCGCATCTAATTATGTTCAGCATACCTTAAACCACCTATATGCCAAATTTCATGCTTTCTGCCAGAATGGAACATCTTACCTCAAATTTGTTACATATCCACCCCAGTAACTCATTAACAGCTTGAACGAGTTCAAGCAAACTCATCTGGAAGGACCCTAAAGTGGTATGCTTCAGAGCTTATGTACAGAATTTTGATTGGTTAATTTGTTCGGTGGCCATCTTGAATTTTTTCAAAAAATGGCTGAAAATCGTCTCATTAACTGCTTGGGCAATTTCAACCAGACTGCGTTGAACTAGCCTAGGGCATTAGTGTTCAGAAGTTGCATGCAGAATTTTACGGCTTGATTTTAATGGTGGCCATTTTGGATTTTCCGAAAATGGGAATTCGTATAAAATGCTACTCATTAATCGCTTGGGAAATTTCAACCAAATTTACCTAGAAGAATCCTATTGTCATAGCCTCTAGAAACTCTATTGGCCATCTTGGATTTTCCAAAAATCATCCATCATGTCTATTTAAATTAATATGAAAATAGGCGTTGCCTATAAGCGAACGCAGGCATCGTTTGTGGTTTTAAAAAGTCAAGCGAATTTGTTTAGGGTCGAAATATATATATGTATATACATTCGAAGCTAATATTTCATCATATACCGGTACGCTTGGAGGGCTTTCTGAAAAATCTAGTCCACTACATGTATATTCGCAATAATACTTAGGCGTATTGGCAGTGCTATCCATAAGCATCTTTTAAGTACGGTCTATTTGGCCTAATATACACCTGTGCAAAAGTTAAGCACCAGCCTATTTTTACGCACATGCGAGGGTATATTCATGTGCTATGAAGAAAGCAATAGCATAAACATTTATGTACCCATCCATCTTAGTGCAAGAGGTAATAATGCAACTAGAGGAATGCTGATTATGATGGTGGGGAAACACTGTATGTTTTTGTTTGAACTTGAAAACGAGGCCTGAATATGGTTACGTTGACACAACTGACAACTATTGCCCTACAGTTGACACACGTGGCTAGATTGTCATTAATGGTGTCTGAAAACGAAGTTTAACATCTGTGCACGAGTTTGAGACTGTCATTATTAATACCGGGTATATCCACCTTGTGCCTGGATGACGGCCTGGACACGACGTCTCATGCTGGTCACCTACCGACTGATACGCCATTGTGGTATTCGTTGCCATTCAAGATGGAGTGCGTCTGTTAATTCCTGTAGGTTCTGCACAGGAGGATCCCTCCTTCTCACCATGTTTCCCAGAATGTCCCAGATATGCTCAATAGGGTTCATGTCAGGGCTCCTTGCTGGCCATGGTAGGGTTTCGATGGCATTCTGGCGGAGGTATTCATGCACAGCTCTAGCACGATGTGGTCGGGCGTTGTCATCCATGAATATAGGGTGGGTTCCAGGTGCATGATTTACAAAATGAGGGACCACAACTCTATCCAGTATGGAATCTTGATATCTTTGTCCATTTAGTGTTCCAGGTACAGTCAACAGATCCAGCTTACAATCAAATGAGATGCACCCCCATATCATAACGGAACCTCCACCAAATGGAACTTCTTCCATGATGTTACGTTGGTCGTACGCCGTGCGTCTGGACCTCCATACACGAGTTCGACCATCTGTGGCATGAAACAGGAACCGACTTTCATCGGACCAGTGTACCCGTCTCCAGGATCTCATGTTCCAGTGTCTTCTTTCGTTGCACCACCTCAGACGCTCCTCTTTGTGGTGTGCAGTGAGGAGAGGACGTCTGACAGGTCTCCTAGCTTTCATGCCAGCAGCATACAGTCTCCTTTTGACGGTAGACATTGACACTATTGCACGTTTCCCATTGCTGGCTGAGCACTCTGCTGTTGGTGAATGGAGATCTCCTAACAAGGCGTACTAGGGCTCGATCATCACGGGCAGTAGTCTTCTTCGGTCTTCCAGATCTAGGCCTGTCCTTCACCTCGTTAGTTTGCCCATGTTTTGCAATCAAACGACTGATTACAGTATGGTTAATGTTCAGCTGTCTGCCAATCTCTCTGCATGACATACCAGTGGTATGCATGCCTATGATTTGCCATTTCACACTATCACTTAACCTTCGTCTTGCCATAGCGGTTCACAATCAAGAGCTAATTCTCTCTGTACAAATCAACCACGGTCATGAACACAAAATTCCTAATCTTGTCGCCTAAATCTGTATGTAATGTTCTACACCTCAAACTGGACTTTTACATAACTGAACACGTGTGCTGTTTCCCGCCACGCACGGACATCAAGCGGCGTGAAGTCATGCATGCATGTGCATTTCGTACTTGGAATTATGTCAGCTAACGCGGGGACAAAAAGTATGGCAGCCTAGTTGTACCATCATGTTTCTACGTTCTATTGTTTTTGCTGGTGCTTAACTTTTGCACAGGTGTATATAATTACACCAGTCCAATGACGTTATAAAATTTGTAGCGACGTATCGCGGTGCTCCTCGTTATTGGGGTGGAAATGCAAACAACAACGTTCTTACTAAGAATGATGTCATAACGAAATGTCGTCCGCTAGGATTTCTAAATCACATTTATCCAGACATAAGCTACAAAAAACTGGAATTAATGCATGTTTGCGAGTAAATACATGAATGTACATTCCATCTGGGTGCGAATGGCGTGGTACCCGACCTTGAATTTCCTGCTATCAATGCTAAATACATACAACATTGACAACAACGACTTTCCACTGCCATGGGTCTTAAAAATAATACGAGCTCGACAGTCAAACAAAGCTCATATTCCATTTACAGACGCATAAATAGGAATAAATAAAGTTTTTACCTGGCCTGCTTCATACTATTTAATCGTTTTACATTCTGAAGTAAATGTACGCTATTTCGTGTTAACAGTATCACACAAATGTTGGACATTGAAAATGCGCAGTAGGTTGCCCTAAAATAACTAGGGGAGCATACGCATAATGAAGAACCATATCCCATAATGCAATGGGGGCCCATGAAGAAACCACAAAAGCTATATCATAAGCCGAAACCAGAACCAAAAAAAAGCCTGGTTCCCTGTCTCATTTTCTGTAGATTTTCCCCCATTTTACACGTACGTACATGTTATCTATATACGCTCACTTCGTTCGCTATAATGGTTTCAATGCCAATGGTCCACGTGAGCACCACAGGCCCTTGGGCCTCTTGTTTCAAATGACAATTTAATCAGAAAAGACTTAGCCAATTTAGATCAAATATTTTGATTTGCTTTATAGGCTGTTTAAATCTAGTCTGCATTATATATATATATTAATGCACTTGATTTTGAAAATGTTTCTATTTTTTTTAGGTTTTGAATTTTGCTTCTGTTTGAACCAAAATGCCTTTCAGTCAGACTTGGTGTGCCAGGAGTCATTGTACTGCAGGTTGCTACCAGGCAGTGAGGCTTTATTGTTCAGTCTTAAAGCTATGCTTCTCCAGAGCTATACTTACCTGTTGTGTTGTAACATGGGTACTTTGCTTTGACAAGCAGACTCATTTCAAAATGAGACTCCGGTGGTCCATCATATCCTATAGCAATTAGCATATATACAGTTTAGCTATTTGCTATCTTCTAGTAGTTTTGGTTCTATAAATGTACATGTATGGCTTGGTCATTATTTTTTCACTGAATATTTAGTCCAGGGCAGGCCAAGTTCTGCCATAACATGGCAAGATATTTGGTAACTTCTGATATCTCTTGTTGCATTTTGCGAAACTTATCAGCTTATGCCTCACGATTTGTTAACCCTAATGAAACTTGGGTATATGATTGCATATGCCAAGTGGATGCAGGATAGTGACAGCATAGTGACCAGGTCAAGAGTCCATGTCACTCTGACCTTGCTATTTGACCTCCACTCTTTCAACGTTAAATTTTTCTGTTTAGCAAATCATTTGCATTTATATTTCAGAAGGACGTAATACTACCAAAACTAATATTGGACACATGGTACACTATACAATAAGGAAATGTGTGCTGATAGTGATATCATTAGGTCAATGCTCAAGGTCATTGTAACCTTGATATTTGAACTCTGTCATGTCTGTACTTCCAATGTTAAGTATTTGTTTGCTTAAATTTTAGGATTGCTTAATCCTACAGGAAGCAAGCTTGGACGCCTGGCTTCATATACCATAGCGAGGCATCATGGTGACCGTGAGATCAATAGGTCATGGTCAAGGCCATTTTCGCATTGCTATTTCACCTCCGCTCTTTCAACTTTAATTTTTTCCGCTTAACAAATCATTTATGTTTCAGGATTGGTTACTCCGTGAACTAAGCTTGGATACCTGTTACCTATAATTTTAGGAAGCAGCATGATCACATTGAGGTCAGAAGGTCAAAGGTTAAGGTAACTGTGACAAACAGGAGACAGGCAAGACATTTAATTCTGCGGAATTCTCATTTTAAGTCTAAGAATTACGCCCCGTATCATGGCATCACAACGACTTGATCATTACTAGGACCTATGATATCATAAACATCGCCAACTAAAAAGAAAGAAACCAACCACTTTGCCACTTGCAGAAAACCTGTGCCTCTGATGAGTTCTACACATGAACAAAATACCACAAAGTCTGAATCAAAAGAAAGCTACTAAGGATGTGATGGTGTTTATACACAACTTGGCAAGTTTTTTGGACATGCAATGCAAAAAAACATTTTGCACCGCCAAAAAAACTATGCATCTCCAAAAAGCCAGGAGTGCACCACCAACAAACAACACTCCAAATATAACGGTCCTGTGCTGTAATATTTACTATGGTAGCATGTTACTGGTGGCTTTATGGCTCCTTAAGGAAACCTATGGTAACCTAACCATTATCACCTCATTGCTCATCATACTAAAATCCACAAATAAGGTAATGCACTTTGGGTACCCTAAAACTGAATTAAGGCAACATCATGGAGACCCATTTCAACTAGTTTCCACAACAGCACAGGCCTGATGCAGAAATCTGATTGGTCTATTTATTCAGGCATGTCTTGGAATTTCCAAAAATTGGCGGGAAATCCTTTAAAATGCAACTACTTACCCCATCGCCCACAATTCAAATTTGGCTGAAATGATTCTATTAGAACGTGTATACAGAAATCTAATTGCTCTATTTTTTGTGGACATCTTGGATTTTCTCTTTAATTTGTTTAAAATCCTTTAAAATATCCTCTTTACCCAATAGCTAAATTTCAGCCAATTTTGGTTCGACGCACTATGTCAATAGCCTTCAGAACTTGAATACAGAATTTTGACTTTTTAATTTTGTGATGCCCATCTTGGTGTTTCCCATAGGTTATCGAAAATCTTTTAAAATGCTACTACTACTCATTAGCCACATAGTTGATACAAACCAAACTTGGCTGGAAGTATGCTATGGTGGTACAGGAATTTTTTGTTTTTTAACTCCGCTTGTATGCAGGTATCTGATTGGTACATTTGTATGGTGGCCATCTTGGATTGTCCACAATTTTGAGGAAATTCTTTAAAAGCCTAACCATCATTAAGCGTGCTTTTAATTTTAACCAAACTGGAAGAACCCAACAGTAGTAGGCTTCCAAACCTTTGTTCAAGCATTTGATTTGATAACTGTTTTGGTTGTCTATCTAAGTTTTCAAGAAATAATTTAAGACTGATTTTACCTGAATTGGGTTACAGGCTTTTTGATTGTAATCGAGTACAATTGTATGCATAGAATATTTTGTATTTGATGCTTTATTTCAAAATTTAAAGGGCCATATTTATTTAAATGTCAATAGTTTACCCCCTCTTGTGTCAACAGCTCATTAAAGCATCAAAATAGATTTTATTTCAATTAACCATTTAATTGCCAATATTTTTCAAGGAAATTTTTGATTTTTGCAGCCAAAAAGAGTATTTTTGTTATCCTTCAAATGGACATTCACCAAAAGTCTAATGGTTAAGAAAATTCAAATTTCTGCTTAGCCAGTGTCCAATTGCAGACCAAGAAGAGTATTTTTGAAAATTTACCTCTGGAATGACTGGCTCGGTAACCGAGCCAGTCATTCCAATGGTAAATTTTCAAAAATATTCTTCTTAGCCTGCAAATGGACATTTCTCAAGATCAGTGCAAAGGGCGTTTTTGACCAACTTGACTATTAAAGGGTTAAGTTGATACAAGAGGGTTTAAATGTTTGATGTGAGCATCAGCAGCCTCTGCATGTGCCTCTTGTTACACTCATGCTGCCTGAATGTACACACGATTCTGACTAGTACCTCTTGTTACACTCATGCTGCCTGAATGTACACACGATTCTGACTAGTACCTCTTGTTACACTCATGCTGCCTGAATGTACACACGATTCTGACTAGTACCTCTTGTTACACTCATGCTGCCTGAATGTACACACGATTCTCACTAGTACCTCTTGTTACACTCATGCTGCCTGAATGTACACACGATTCTGACTAGTACCTCTTGTTACACTCATGCTGCCTGAATGTACACACGATTCTCACTAGTACCTCTTGTTACACTCATGCTGCCTGAATGTACACACGATTCTGACTAGTACCTCTTGTTACACTCATGCTGCCTGAATGTACACACGATTCTGACTAGTACCTCTTGTTACACTCATGCTGCCTGAATGTACACACGATTCTCACTAGTACCTCTTGTTACACTCATGCTGCCTGAATGTACACACGATTCTCACTAGTACCTCTTGTTACACTCATGCTGCCTGAATGTACACACGATTCTGACTAGTACCTCTTGTTACACTCATGCTGCCTGAATGTACACACGATTCTGACTAGTACCTCTTGTTACACTCATGCTGCCTGAATGTACACACGATTCTCACTAGTACCTCTTGTTACACTCATGCTGCATGAATGTACACACGATTCTGACTAGTACCTCTTGTTACACTCATGCTGCCTGAATGTACACACGATTCTGACTAGTACCTCTTGTTACACTCATGCTGCCTGAATGTACACACGATTCTCACTAGTACCTCTTGTTACACTCATGCTGCCTGAATGTACACACGATTCTCACTAGTACCTCTTGTTACACTCATGCTGCCTGAATGTACACACGATTCTCACTAGTACCTCTTGTTACACTCATGCTGCCTGAATGTACACACGATTCTGACTAGTACCTCTTGTTACACTCATGCTGCCTGAATGTACGTACACACGATTCTGACTAGTACCTCTTGTTACACTCATGCTGCCTGAATGTACGTACACACGATTCTCACTAGTACCTCTTGTTACACTCATGCTGCCTGAATGTACGTACACACGATTCTGACTAGTACCTCTTGTTACACTCATGCTGCCTGAATGTACACACGATTCTCACTAGTACCTCTTGTTACACTCATGCTACGTCTCAGAGCCATTGGACGAATTAGAAAATACCTGAGCTTATAAAGCGCTGAAGGGTCTGGCTCCAGAATACATTACACAAATGATAAGCCTCTACGAACCAAGCCGAAACCTACGCTCAGTCGTAAAACAGCAACTTAAAGTTCCCAGAATCCACCTCTCCAGCTTCGGTGACAGGGCATTTAGCACTCGTCTGGTGGAATGATTTGGCAATAGCTCTCAGAACAATGACACATGTTAACGGTTTTAAGAAAGGACTAAAAACCCATCTTTTTTAACTTCAGTATAATTGGTAATTTTTTAACTATATTGCTATTATACTATTTTTGCCTAAGGCTTCGAGTCAAATTAGTTTCAAAATATTCAACAAAATCAGTTTTATATCATAAAGAATATACTTTTTCCAGGATTTATGGGTGAAAAGGTTAAGAGAGACCACCTGCCTTAAAGACTATTTTCTTCATTTGCTAAGTCCAATTAAGAAATGTATTTGAACCTTTATTAGCCCTTTAATGGTCAAGCTGGCCAAAACCTGTCTCTGCAGTGGCCTTAAGGAATGTCCATTTGCGGGTCAGGATGAAATTTTGAAAATTTACCACTGGAATGACTAGCTCGATAATCGAGCCAGTCATTCCAGTGATAAATTTTCGAAAATGTCCACATCTTGGCCTGTAACTGTACATATACTAAAAATTTCAATTTTACTGAAAAATCTTGACGATTAAAGTGTTAAGAAACCAGCTCGCATAAAACATTGCCTTCTGATTCTCACTTGAGTGGTGTCTTAATACAAGTTTGACTGCATGTCATCAATTTCTGCTATTAGCACTGATGTCTTCTATTTTCACTTAAAGGGCCCACCTTGGCTATAAAAGGCACCAGATGGCGCTGGTGTCACATCTATCAACATCTAAACACATTTCACATCTAGGGAGCATATTAAAAAAAAAATGGTATAAAACCCTTACACATTACTTAGATATTTGCACAGTACATTCTTGCTATAGCACTGGTACTGTCTTCTCGAAGAAGGGGGTGTGGGGGTGTGGAATGCGCTAAATGATTTATGAGTGTAAACAGCTGATAGCAACCACATGTATTATCCCATGTCATATGTGGAGAGAGAACATGCAGTAATAAATACATGAACACATTATCTTGATAAGAGGTGGGGTCTTATTGCCACCTATAACTGGAAATAAGGGTGGTGTAAGCTGTTAGGCAGCAACAGCCTTAAGCAACAGCGTTTGTAAACTGTATACTAGCCTTTTATTTCTAATACTGCCTTTGTAGCATTTAATCTTTTGATATCAGTATGACAAGTGATGCAGAAAACTGTTTCTGTTTTTGACAGTAACAGATATCCTCATTACCATTTTTTTAAATGACCACATTAAGAATACTACATACATCATCATCTAATAAAATTTGCTAATGCTGCAATACTGAGCTAAATGTATTGCTATGTATATTGGCCTAACTGTGTGGGCTGCTGAATTGCTGCAGACAACATTTTTCAGGGAGTTAGAAACACATGGCTCTGGATATATGCTGAATATTTTGGAAACAATTTGACTAACATAGCCACCAACAACTTTTAGTCAAATTGTTTTCATAATATTCAGCAGTTCCAGAGTTATTGTCCATTGAAATTATTGTCTGATGGCTTGCAGCAGTCAGACAGTGATGAATTAATTAAATTTGATGGAGTATGTGAACATAGTACACATCTTTATAGTGCTACTATGCTTAGATTGGACTGTCCTACTCTATAGTAAACCAGTCATCATGCATGCACCATACCCCTCATCACAGAGGCTCCGCCTCATAGGGTATTAATTTCATCTCAACCCAGGGAGTGAGACTTGCTGCTTTAATTAAGTATTGTTCAAAAGCACCTTTGCAAAAGCAATCCACAGATTGTTGTCAGTATCTCGAAAACTAAACCATTTTACTGAAAGTCATTAGAAGTGGCACTTATTGATGTAAAACTGAATAAAGATTAGTTGAGTTGCCAATGTTCCAGGTGAGAAACACAGGCCCCTTGGGCCTCATGTTTAAAATTACATATAATTTTTTAATAACTAACTAGTGTAAAGCGCTTAGAACAATTTTTTGGTAAGCGCTATATATCGTTAAAATTCAACTAAATGACACAGGTTTTTTGTCATATTACATGTTCTAGGAAAGGGGTGCGTCCTATAATCGAGTACAGTCTTTGAGCACATTTCTTTTGTCAACTTTCGTAAAAAAAAAAAAAAATGATACCACGGAAATTGAACGGTACAAATTCTCACCGCTTTACGACTATGTTTAATGTATACCTCAAAACATCGCGGAAGTGAAATTATTACATTGGAGCGGCGAAATATTTTGTATCCATTAATAAATATCATTTATTACATCAAAATTAATCCTCAATTTGACAAAATGGCGTCCAGAAAAGATATAAATCACGTGATTCGCCTCCAAACGCAAAAGATTGTTTTTGTCTCGCCTGCGAAGCAGGATCGAGACATAGGTATCACTTTTCCAGCGACGGCGGCGGCGTAAACTTTTAAGTTAAGTTTATATCTCAGCAATGCCTGATCCAATTGGAACCAAACTTGGGTGCATGGTAATATACATCGAAAGGAAGCAGCCCGCCGATAAAAAGGCCATGAGGTCAAGGTTACAGGGGTCAAAGGTTACAGTATAATCTTTGTTAATATTTTACATTAGGTTTTTGCGTTAAACAAAAGTTATTGCCTTATATCTCAGCAATGCCTGATCCAATTGGAACCAAACTTGAGTACATGGTGATATACATCAAAAGGAAGCAGCATGCTGATGCAGACATCATGCGGTCAAAGTTATGGTGGTCAAAGGTCACGGTATAATCTTTGTTAATATTTTACGTTAAGTTTTTGCATGAAACAAAAGTTATTGCCTTATATCTCAGCAATGCCTGATCCAATTGGAACCAAACTTGGGTGCATGGTAATATACATCGAAAGGAAGCAGCCCGCCGATAAAAAGGCCATGAGGTCAAGGTTACAGGGGTCAAAGGTTACAGTATAATCTTTGTTAATATTTTACATTAGGTTTTTGCGTTAAACAAAAGTTATTGCCTTATATCTCAGCAATGCCTGATCCAATTGGAACCAAACTTGGGTACATGGTGATATACATCAAAAGGAAGCAGCATGCTGATGCAGACATCATGCGGTCAAAGTTATGGTGGTCAAAGGTCACGGTATAATCTTTGTTAATATTTTACGTTAAGTTTTTGCATGAAACAAAAGTTATTGCCTTATATCTCAGCAATGCCTGATCCAATTGGAACCAAACTTGGGTACATGGTGATATACATTG
Organism: Chaetoderma sp. LZ-2023a; assembly: GCA_034401795.1. Lineage (NCBI taxonomy): Eukaryota > Metazoa > Mollusca > Caudofoveata > Chaetodermatida > Chaetodermatidae > Chaetoderma > Chaetoderma sp. LZ-2023a. The sequence continues at coordinate 1,559,923 of CM067364.1, forward strand.
AATGAAAGCAGCCCACTGATAAAGCGGTCATGATGTCAAGGTTATGGGGGGGGTTCAAAGGTCACAGTATAATCTTTGTTAATATTTTACATTAAGTTTTTGCGTTAAACAACAGTTATTGTCTTATATCTCAGCAATGCCTGATCCATTTGGAACCAAACTTGGATACATGGAGATATACATCGAAAGGAAGCAGCACGCTGATGCAGGTATAATGAGGTCAAGTTTATGGTGTCAAAGTTCATGGTATAATCTTTGTTAATATTTTATGTTAAGTTCTTGCATTAAACAAAGGTTATTGCCTTATATCTCAGCAATGCCTGATCCAATTGGAACCAAACTTGGGTACATGGTGATATACATCAAAAGGAAGCAGCATGCTGATGCAGACATCATGCGGTTAAGGTTATGGGGCCAAAGGTCACGGTATAATCTTTGTTAATATTTTACGTTGTTTTTGCATTAAACAAAGGTTATTATTACCTTATATCTCAGCAATGCCTGATCCAATTGGAACCAAACTTGGATACATGGTTACCTATAATGATAGGAAGCAGCATGATGATGTTGGGGTCACAAGGTCAACGGTCACTGTGACTTTGATACAGAACTCTGTTATTTCAACATTGTTTTTGCGTTTAGCAAAACCTTTCAGCTTATATTTCAGGATTGGTTAAGCCTATTGCAACTAAACTTGGATACATGGTTACCTATAATGATGGGAAGCAACATAATGATGATGTTGTTTTCACAAGGTCAAAGGTCACGGTCACTGACCTTGATACAGAACTCTGTTATTTCAACATTAAGGTTTTGCGTTTAGCAAAACTTCTCGGCTTATATTTCAGGATTGGTTAAGCCTATTGTAACTGAACTTGGATACATGGTTACCTATAATGTTAGGGAGCAGCATGATGATGTTAGCGTCACAAGGTCAACGGTCAAGGTTACTGTGACCTTGATATAGAACTCTGTTATTTCAACATTAAGTTTTTGCGTTTAGCAAAACTTCTCAGCTTATATTTCAGGATTGGTTAAGCGTATTGCAACTGAACTTGGATACATGGTTACCAATTGATGTTAGGAATGAGCATGACGATGTTGGGGGAACAAGGTCAAAGGTCATGGTCACTTTGAACTTGCTACAGAACTCTGCTTTTTCAACATTAAGTTTTTGCGTTTAGCAAACCCTTTCAGCTTATATTTCAGGATTGGTTAAGCTTATTGCAACTAAACTTGGACACCTGGTTACCTATAATTTTGAAGCAGCATGATAACATTGAGGGCAGAAGGTTAAAGATAAAGGTAACTGTGACAAACAGGAGACAGGCGAGACATTTAATTCCGCGGAATTCTTGTTAATTAGAGCGAGTACTCAGATAAAATATTCTGGACTCGGAACTCTGAATACTATATATTATCATTGCGCGATAGGAACTAAGTATTGTACTTTAGGTCGGATCCATACCCGTTTGATAACAAACTCCCGTTAGCGTATAAGATCTCGTGCGAACATGGCGCCTCCAATCGCAAAAGAGTCAGCGGCTCTCCAACGTAAGAAGCGCTTTATTTCATTTTAATTCTGATTCCGTTTTGAATCATTTAATGTTGGTCGGCATTACAAAATTAATGCGCAATACGAGAGTAAACACTGTTCTATTATTAATTTTTACTGAAGAGAAATGTTATTTCCCTCATTCTGATTGGATAAATTCTCCCGTACAAGCCAATGAAAATAGAGAATGGCAGATATTAGAAGAATTCTAGGAAACACAACTCCTGATCTGACCGCATTCCTAATATCACATGATTTCCATAATTTCAAGGCAAAATTTTATGTCAAAAGTAACATTGATTTTAATGTAATAAACGATCTTTATTGAAAATACATGATATTTAGGCTGTCCCATTAATAATTTCACTTCCACGATGATATTTTTGAGGCGTACATTAAACATAGTGGTACAGAGGTAAGCATGTATATGGAAATTGCGTTCAATTTTCGTGGTAGGTTCTGAGTTTTAACTATTTTAGAGAATGGATTTCAATTTCTCTATGCATCCTTTCTATGAGTATAATGATTTTTGGGGAGGATTTGGGCCAAAATTTAGCCTGCGTCCAACACATGCTAGCAGCATCCTTTCCTGGAATAAAAACAGTAAATGAGCCATATAATAATGCTGCCTGAATATAAACACGATTCTGGCTATTGTCTAATATCTGCTTGATATGGCAGTTGACTAGTAAGATGATGTATTGATACTGTCACAGCTAACACTCCTCACTAGTGTTCACTTAATCTATTGTGCTCTTTAGTCAGTGTATCTTAGCATGAGCATTATGCAGCAAAACACACTGATTGCTCTGCATTATGCAGCAAAACACAGTGATAGCTCTGCATTATGCAGCAAAACACACTGATCTGCATTATGCAGCAAAACACACTGATCTGCATTATGCAGCAAAACACACTGATTGCTCCACATTATGCAGCAAAACACTGATTGCTCCACATTATGCAGCAAAACACACTAATTGCTCTGTATTATGCAGCAAAAACACTGATTGCTCTGCATTATGCAGCAAAACACACTAATGCTCCGCATTATGCAGCAAAACACAGTGATAGCTCTGCATTATGCAGCAAAACACACTGATCTGCATTATGCAGCAAAACACACTGATCTGCATTATGCAGCAAAACACACTGATTGCTCCACATTATGCAGCAAAACACTGATTGCTCCACATTATGCAGCAAAACACGGATTGCTCAACGTTATGCAGCAAAACACACTGATTGCTGTGCATTATGCAGCAAAAACACTGATAACTCTGCATTATGCAGCAAAACACACTAATTGCTCTGTATTATGCAGCAAAACACACTGATTGCTCTGCATTATGCAGCAAAACACACTAATGCTCCGCATTATGCAGCAAAACACACTAATTGCTCCACATTATGCAGCAAAACACACTGATTGCTCCATGTTATGCAGCAAAACACACTGATTGCTCCATGTTATGCAACAAAACACACTGATTGCTCCATGTTATGCAGCAAAACACACTGATTACTCAGCTCAGTAAATGCACCCAGTGATAGCTAACAGATCTGGGTGTGTGCTATGTATACACGGCCTTACATCTTAATCTCATGGCTGTGTGTGCTCTGCATGTAAACATGGTCTTGCATCTTGATCTCATGGCTCTGTCGGCTCTGCATGCATACAAGGCCTTGCATCTTGATCTTGTGGCTGTGTGTGCTCTTTGCATGTATACATGGCCTTACTTCTTGATCTTGTGGGTGTCTGTGCTCTTTGCATGTATACAAGGCGTTGCATCTTGATCTTGTGGCTGTGTGTGCTCTTTGCATGTATGCAAGGCCTTACTTCTTGATCTTGTGACTGTGTGTGCTCTTTGCGTGTATGCAAGGCCTTACTTCTTGATCTTGTGGGTGTGTGTGCTCTTTGCATGTATACAAGGCCTTACTTCTTGATCTTGTGGGTGTGTGTGCTCTTTGCATGTATACAAGGCCTTACTTCTTGATCTTGTGGGTGTGTGTGCTCTTTGCATGTATACAAGGCCTTACTTCTTGATCTTGTGGCTGTGTCTGTGCTCTTAAACTTTGCATGTATACATGGTCTTACTTCTTGATCTTGTGGCTGTGTGTGCTCTGTCCGTGTATACAAGGCCTTACTTCTTGATCTGAGGCCAGTTTCACAAAGGGTTCAACGTTTTAGAGTACAAAAAATGTATAAGTGCCTAAAATTGTAAAAAGCATTTTATATATGGCATAACCTACTTGCAGATTGCTTCTCAACTAATAGAGCATGTTTTTATCCCTGATAGGAGTGCTCACCTAATAGGGTATCTTTTTATACCTGATGAGGAGTGCTTCTCAGCTGATAGAGTATGTTTCTATCCCTGATGAGTGCTTCTCAGCTGAGAGAGTATGTTTTTATTCTCAGCTGATAGAGTATGTTTCTATCTCTGATAAGGAGTGCTTCTCAGCTGATAGATTGTTTTTATCCCTGATGAGGGGTGCTTCTCAGCTGAGAGAGTGGTTTTTTATCCCTGATGAGGAGGGCTTCTCAGCTGAGAGAGTATGTTTCTATCCCTGATGAGGAGGGCTTCTCACCTGAGAGGGTATGTTTTTATCCCTGATGAGGAGTGCTTCTCAGCTGAGAGAGTATGTTTTTATCCCTGGTGAGGAGTGCTTCTCAGCTAATAGAGTATCTCTTTATATCTGATGAGGAGTGCTTCTCAGCTGAGAAAGTATGTTTCTATCCCTGATGAGGAGTGCTTCTCAGCTGATAGATTATGTTTTTGTCCCTGATGAAGAGTGCTTCTCAGCTCTATCCCTGATGAGGAGTGCTTCTCAGCTGAGAGAGTATGTTTCTATCCCTGATGAGGAGTTTTTCTCAGCTGAGAGAGTATGTTTCTATTCGTGACGAGGAGTGCTTCTCAGCTGAGAGACTATGTTTCTATCCCTGATGAGGGGTCTTTTCAGGTAATAGTGTATCTTTTGATACCTGATGAGGAGTGCTTCTCAGCTGATAGAGTATGTTTCTATCCCTGATGAGGAGTGCTTCTCAGCTGAGAGTGTTTTTATTCTCAGCTGGTAGAGTGTTTCTATCTCTGATGAGGAGTGCTTCTCAGCTGATAGATTGTTTTATCCCTGATGAGTGTTTCTCAGCTAATAGTGTTTTTATTCCTGATGAGGAGTGCTTCTCAGCTGAGATAGTATGTTTCTATCCCTGATGAGGAGTGCTCCTCAGCTGAGAGACTATGTTTCTATCCCTGATGAGGAGTGCTCCTCAGCTGAGAAAGTATGTTTCTATCCCTGATGAGGAGTGCTTCTCAGTTGAGAAAGTATGTTTTATCCCTGATGAGGAGTGCCTCTCAGCTGATAGATTATCTTTTTATACCTAATGAGGAGTGCTGCTCAGCTGAGAGAGTATGTTTTTATTCTCAGCTGATAGAGTATGTTTCTATCTCTGATGAGGAGTACTTCTCAGCTGATAGATTGTTTTTATCCCTGATGAGGAGTGGTTCTCAGCTAATAGTGTTTTTATCCCTGATGAGGAGTGCTTCTCAGCTGAGAGAGTATAATCCTCAGCTGATGTTTACAGTAGCAATATATCAGCTCTCAAATATATCAGTCACGGAAAACTTGTACAGTATTTATGCCACTATGTTAGTGACATCAGTCAGTGTTCTATATTGTAAGCAGACTTTGCAGCTTTTGCATGCCATGTTAAGCCCTCTTTATAGCAGTCTAACTACTTTCATTCAGTATACTAGCATCAAATTTCCTGACAGCTAAAATAACACTGAAATCCATGTTCTGTGCATTAAAAGCTATATCCACAGCAATGTATGAATCTATCATGACATGAGACGGAGGACAGTGGCAGTCGTGAAAACCAATACACAAGACCTTGACATTCTCCTCTCGGCTATTATGTATCAAATAATGTCTACAGAAGACATGACAGATACACACAAGACCTTGGCATTCTCCTCACAGCTATTATGTATCAAACAATGTCTACAGCAAACATGAAAGATACACACACGACCTTGACATTCTCCTCTCAGCTATTATGTATCAAACAATGTCTACAGCAAACATGACAGATACACACACAAGACCTTGGCATTCTCCTCACAGCTATTATGTATCAAACAATGTCTACAGCAAACATGAAAGATACACACACGACCTTGACATTCTCCTCTCAGCTATTATGTATCAAACAATGTCTCCAGCAAACATGACAGATACACACATGACCTTGACATTCTCCTCTCAACTATTATATATCAAACAATGTCTACAGCAAACATGACAGATAGACACACACAAGACCTTGACATTCTCCTCTCAGCTATTATGTATCAAACAATGTCTACAGCAAACATGACAGATACACACATGACCTTGACATTCTCCTCTCAGCTATTATATATCAAACAATGTCTACAGCAGACATGACAGATACACACAAGACCTTGGCATTCTCCTCTCAGCTATTATGTATCAAACAATGTCTACAGCAAACATGACAGACGCATTATTCAAGTTCCCACAAGGTCAACCGTCATATATTATCCAAGTCTGCACATTATTAGCTCACCTGGCCAGAATGGCCAAGTGAGCTTCGGCCATGCCATCTGTCCATCCGTCTGGCCGGTGTCCATCAACTTTTGCTTTAAAATACTACAACTCATTAACCGCATGCCGATTTCAAATTAATTTGGCATGAATGATCATATGGGGTTAGGCTTTAGAACTTTTATAGAGAATTTTGAATGGTCAATTTTTTCGGTGCCCCTCTTGAAATTTCTGAAAAATCATTTAAAATATGACTCCTCATTAACTGCTTGGACAATTTTAACCAGACTTAGCTGGAAGGATAGTACGCTGGTATGGTTCAGAACTTGTATACAGGATTCTGATTGGTCCATTTTTTCGGCGACGATCTTTAATTTTCCGAAAAAATGGCGGGAAATCTTGTAAAACGCTACTCATTAACTGCATGACCAATTTCAAACAGACTTGACTAAAAGGTTACTAGCCTCGTAGGTTTCAGATCTTTTATACAGAATTTTGATTGGTCAATTTTTCCAGTGGCCATCTTGGATTTTCTGAAAATCGTTTAAAACACTACTCATTAACAGCTTAAACGAATTCAAGCAAACTCGGCTGAAACGAGCCTATGGCGGTTGGCTTCAGAACTTGTATACTGAATTTTGAAGGCTTTATTTTGATGATGGCCATCTTGGATTTTCTGAAAAATGGGAATTCGTATAAGATGCTACTCCTCATTAATCGCATGGGCAATTTCAACCAAACTTGGTTGGAAGGATCCTATTGTCGTAACATCCAGAATTTCTATTCAGAATTTTGATAGATCAGTGTTTTGGCAGCCATCTCTGATTTTCTGAGTTTTCCGGAACTATTTAAAAGCGGTACTCCTTCAATCAATATCCCAATCTCAACAAAACTTGGGTGGAACGATCCTATGACGGTAGGTTTCAGCATATTAAATGAGAATCTTGATTGGTCTACTTTTTGGTGGCCATCTTGGACTTTCCGAAAATCATCCATCATGTCCAGTTAAATGCAAATGGTTTAAATGTCAATGATCCAGGTGAGCGACACAGGCCCTTGGGCCTCTTGTTATTTTGTGTTTTATTTTGTATTTTTAGTTCACCTGTTTGTTTTAAGTGATCATGTCTGTACTTTGACAATAATAATGATACGTGTCCATTTTTCCACTTGTAGGCCGTGAGCTCTGTAAGCCAGATTTAGTATAGTACCAGTCATCTAGTTAACTTGCTGCTGCATGTCTTTGTATCGAGTTTATCCTTTAACCGTGTTGTAGTATTATTAACAGCTAATATTAATTGTATTAACAGCTTTATTTGCATGTTGTTGTACAAACACATTTTCTCACTTCTAATCCATCATTCGTGTTTTATTATTGTTTATTAGACAGTCTACTGTAATTTCTCCAACCTCTATCTATTGTAATGGGATTCTCTCACTTCATGGTGCCTTGTTAACATGTTGGTGTTTATTTCATTAAATAAATTTAAATAAATAGACATATCATGTGTCTTTTTTAAAACAGTGTCGGCCAATCAGATCTGTTTGTCTGTCAGTTTTCTGCCTCTGGGCTAGCTGTAAATATCATGGCTATAGATCAGTTATAGATCAGCTCTCAGATGTGATAGTAACTGGCTTAGTTATAGATCAGCTCTCAGATGTGATGGTAACTGGCTTAGTTATAGATCAGCTCTCAGATGTGATAGTAACTGGCTTAGTTATAGATCAGCTCTCAGATGTGATAGTAACTGGCGTAGTTATAGATCAGCTCTCAGATGTGGTAGTAACTGGCTTAGTTATAGATCAGCTTTCAGATGTGATAGTAACTGTCTTAGTTATAGATCAGATCTCAGATGTGATAGTAACTGGCTTAGTTATAGATCAGCTCTCAGATGTGATGGTAACTGGCTTAGTTATAGATCAGCTCTCAGATGTGATAGTAACTGTCTTAGTTATAGAACAGCTGTCAGATGTGATAGTAACTGGCTTAGTTATAGATCAGCTCTCAGATGTGATATTAACTGGCTTAGTTATAGATCAGCTCTCAGATGTGATAGTAACTGGCTTAGTTATAGATCAGCTCTCAGATGTGATAGTAACTGTCTTAGTTATAGAACAGCTGTCAGATGTGATAGTAACTGGCTTAGTTATAGATCAGCTCTCAAATGTGATATTAACTGGCTTAGTTATAGATCAGCTCTCAGATGTGATAGTAACTGGCTTAGTTATAGATCAGCTCTCAGATGTGATAGTAACTGGCTTAGTTATAGATCAGCTCTCAGATGTGATAGTAACTGGCTTAGTTATAGATCAGCTCTCAGATGTGATAGTAACTGGCTTAGTTATAGATCAGCTCTCAAACATGATAGTAACTGGCTTAGTTATAGATCAGCTCTCAGATGTGATAGTAACTGGCTTAGTTATAGATCAGCTCTCAGATGTGATAGTAACTGGCTTAGTTATAGATCAGCTCTCAGATGTGATAGTAACTGGCTTAGTTATAGATCAGCTCTCAGATGTGATAGTAACTGGGTTAGTTATAGATCAGCTCTCAAACATGATAGTAACTGGCTTTCCAAATCTCTGTACTTAACATTCACCCATCATTCCATCCATGAGCCTAATTGTTAGCACACCTTTCTTGAAAGCCCAAGTGAGCTTATGCCATGGCGACCATCGGTCATCTGTCGTCAACTTTTCTTTTAAGCGGTTTCTCAAAAAATTCCTGGACCCAGCCAAATTTGTCAGGAAGGTCTAATTTGTGAAATCCATTTAAACATCTTCAACATGTCCAATATAGCTTGTCCGATTGATGTGAAAGTCAAGAAATTTCATCTATAGCAAGAGCTGAACCAAGTTTGTCTGGGAGAATGTGATTGGTCAATTTGTCTGCCAGTCATCTTGGAAGACCTACTTTTTGCAAAAACTAGTCTGGAACTGCTGAATGGATCAGGCTGACATTTGTGAAATATGATTAGGGACTAATGGCCATTAAAGTTTGTTCAAGGGAAGTTAATACTTAAAAAACAGGGTTGCCAGGAACAAATCAAAATATAGAGTTTAGGGGCCATATTTGATCTTATTAATTGATGAAATTTGCTTTATATATGGGTATGGTGACATCAAATCACCAGACATCAAACATAGACTCATCAGGCCGGCCACTATTTGTACTTTTAAAACTGAAATTTCTGTGATTCTGGCCAGAAATGTTGGATTTTTTAGAAAAATTCTAAGTATGATTGCTGTATTCTGTGGCTGTACTAGTAGAAACATCCTACATCTGCATAGATTCCTCAAGTCCATTCTTGACTTGAGTGTACCGAGTCCTGCTTTCTTGAGGTCACCTCGTAGCACGCTTAGCAGATTTATACAATGACTTCCTCTCCTGGCTTTGTATTTGCTGGCTCCGAGTAGGGCGAATTCCAAGACTCTATGTGCTGGTGTCTCTTCTGGCATCCTTAGCACATGGCCAAACATGGACCATCTTTGCTGGGCGACTTCTACAGACGGCGGCGACGTATTACACATCTTGTATAGTGCATCATTGGAAATTATGCTGTCTGGCCATCGGTGTCCATTGATGGCGCGTAGATGTTTGCAGTGGCAGGCATCAAGTTTGCCTAGAGCTGCCTTTGGAGCTGCCCATCTGTTACAGTTATACAGCATCAAGGGTACACAGTTTACGTTGTATAAACGTAGCCTTTTAATCAATGGCATCTTTGATCTATGAATCCATAGCTTCCAGAAGGACTGGAAAGCTATGTTCCCCATGATGCAGTGTGCAGCAATATCCGCAGTACTGCAAAGCAGTGAGCATAGGATTGTACTTTTCCTCCATGGTTCGCTGCCATGAAGTAGATCAGCATTTTCTTTAGTTTCATGCTTTGTAGATAGGGTATATGTGGGTGAACTCTGTTTTGGATTCATTCATAAAGAGATTCTCAATTTTTAGTTTGCTTGCAGCTATTGGAAGAAGTTCGTCAACAGGTTTCTTTTCCTCGTCTATGAAGTCCACCTCATCAGCATATTCTATCTCTAACAGCATACCCAGAATTGACACTGGGGTGGGGGGGGGGGGGGGGGTTGTTTGGTCTTGTGGAACTTTCCTGCATGGATTTCAATGCAGCAGTAAGGTAACAGGTGAAAAGCACCGCGCTAGACCATCTCCCTGTGATTGATGTCTCAAACTCTACAGATTTCACTGACTTGACTTGTACTGTCAGCTTGGTGTCTGCAAGCAGTTGTATCACTGGTCGTCGTTCATCTTCATTTCAATTGGCCTTGCATAGAACATCTATGATCTTTGAGCGTCTAATTGTGTCAAAGGCTCATGACATGTCAATGACCATTTTGTGGGAATCCCAGTGTTTGAACTTGACTACCGACACAAGCATGCGTTGAGCCCATACAATGTCTGCGCAGCTGCGTCCACGTTTTGAAGCCACTGTGCCATGATCCAGTGAAATCATCGATCTTGTCTCAGATGCAGCATAGAGTAACATTGGATAGGATTTTTCGTATGCTGTTCAGGAGCACAATGGGCCACAGATTGGCTTGGGGAGAGGGGGGGGGAGCAGGTGACTTCTTGGGCTTGGGTAGTGCGATAAGGGTGCCTTGGCCTACAGCGTCGATGGGAAGGTGGTCCATAAAAGCTGAATTAATTAGGTGCGTGATCGGTTTTGAGATAATGTCACTTGCATATTTGAATAGTTCATTGCTCATGCCATCAGCTCCAGATGCACGTCCATTTTTCAGGGCTTTAAGTGCCATCTCAACTTCTGGTGTTTTCATTGGTGTTATTAATGGCCTGGGGTCCCCTGAGAATGGGTGCAAGGGCTCATCATCGTGGTCAGTGAACTGCTCCTTGAACCATTCTCGAATCGCCTCGCCTTTACCATGGTCAGTCCCAATAAAGCGTCCTTCAGAGTTGTGTACAGTGAGTGGTGGTATGTAGTTAGTAACTCTCAGGGCTGCCCGATACATTTTGTGACAGTCATCCATGGCAGTGATTTCACCTGCTAGGGAGTCTGGTTGTTGAATAACAAGATCTTTTAAGCATTTGCTAACGTGGTGCAGAATGTTATTGCGCTCCCGACGTAGTTTGTTGCGGTCTTCACTTTGATATATGCACAGCCGTAGCGCTTTATTCTCCGCTGACAGTCTTACTACTAGAAGGTCATCAGTATACCTAGTTTGGTTGTTTTGAAGAACACCTATGGTGCTGGTAGCTGATGATTCCATAGATTTCAGTTTTTTGGTTAGAGCTTCGTTTGGATTGGAGCTGACATTGATGTTAGCTATCTGCTCCACGAGGGCCTTTTTGTATGACATTTGAGTATCAGTGTCGCTGATGAGCTTGGGTATGTTGTAGGTGACTCTACCCTCTTGCCAGGTATGGTTGGTCAAGGGAAAACATGGCCGCCATGGACCCATCAAAAAGTAACGTGCTTGCTTTCATTAAGTAGAGATTGTTCATCTGAAGCCCTGTAATGACATATTTTGTATAGAGCTCTACATGTAGAACATGGCCTTTTGGTTGAAATGCCATGGTTCCAGCTAAGCGATGCAGGCCCTTTGAACCTCTGCTTCTTTCTGGCCAGCTTTAGTATTCTGCTTGGTCAAGTTTGTCCATTATTAGCTCACCTGGCCTTAAAGGTCATGGGAGCTTATGCCCTGGCGACTGTCTGTCTGGCATCCATCCATCAACTTTTCCTTTAAATGACTTCTCAAAATCAGTTATATTTGGCAGGAAGCATTCTTAGGGCAGGGTAATCTATGTTTCTTCAAAAGAAGCCGACGGGCCAATTTGGCCCGATCTCAATTATATGTGCTAGGTAGCATCCTTACAGCATGTTTGTTCAAAGGAAGTCGATCAGTCATTTTGGTTGCGGCCATCTGATTTTGGCAGATTTTTAGAAACACCTTTAAAAATCTTCTCCGAAGGAACTTGGGGAATTGATTCAAAACTCATGAAACATCATCTACAGCAAGAGCTGAACCAAGTTTGTTCAAGGGAACTTGATTGGCCAAATGGTTCGGCAACCATCTTGGATGACCTAGTTTTCACGAAAGTGACTTCAGAACCGCTGAATGGATTGGGTAGAAAATTTGGAGGTATGGTTACGGACTAAGGGCCATTAAAGGTTGATCAAGGGAAGTTGATATGTAAAAAAAAAACATGGCCGCCATAGACCCATCAAAAAGTAACGTGCTTGGCGGCCATAATGGATTTTTTTTTATTTGATCAATTTTAAAGCAAAAAATTGGTTTTATGTATTGGTTTTTAGGTATGCCGATTTCAAATTTCTACTTTCGAAACTGTTGGATAAATGGTTTGGCGACTATCTTGGATCTTTTTTCTGCCAAAACATCCCATACTAACATTCTTGAGAACCACTGGACCGATTTCAATTATATTTGTCAGGAAGAATCTTTATGGTATAGAGATCCCAACAGGGTTTTCCACGAATTTCTAAACACATGAAGTCCGGACTTCCCTGTGTAGTAGTGTTGGGAGGTGAAGCAGGAAACATGAAAGACTAAAATGGTTCCCATTTATTAAATTTGCTTAAAATCATAGCTTTAGTGGTGTCATGGACAGAAAAAGAAGAAGTTCAGGACTTTCTTGGTCTTTGTTTCCAAACATGAACTTTGGGAGTATAGTACTCCTGGACATCTACTCGTGGAAGCCCTGGATCCCAGTTTGTTCAAAGGAAGCCGATCGCCCTTGGCCCATTGATTGTGGCCAATTTTTTTTTAAATCTAAGATCTCTGAAACTGCCTGGGGATCAATTCAAAACTCATGAAACATTATCTTGAACAAAGTTTGTTCAAGGAATTTGATTGGCCAAATTTTTCTGTGGGCATCTTGGATGATCTAGTTTTCGTGAAAATGACTTCTCCAGAACCGCTGAAGGCATTAAGGGCTGTTAAGCATTGTTCAAAGCATGGCCACCTTGGACCAATCAAAATGCAGCGTGTTTGGTGGCCATATTGGATTTTTTTTTTTATATATAGGATATGTTGATTTCAAATTTGCCACTTTTGAAACTGACAGAAATTATGGCCATCTTGGATTTTTTTATCTGCAAAAACTCCCATAGTAAAGCAATGGGAAATTGAAAATATCGCCTCGAGAACCGTGTGACTGATTTTAACCAAATTTGGTAGGACACATCCTGCATGTAAGTATGTTCTTGTTGAGTTTCTCGCAATACCTTGATGCTCTCCAAAAAGGTGATGTTCTAGTTGAAATGCATATGTTCCAGGTGAGCGATACAGGCCCCTGGGGCCTCTTGTTGACCAGGTTTATCCATTATTAGCTCATCTATCCTGAAAGGTCAATTGAGCCTATGGCATGGTGACTGTCCATCTGTCGTCTGGACATCAAATTTTGCGTAAAAATCATTAACTGCTTGGATCCTACGGCGATATAAAGAATTTTGATTTGTCAATTTTTGTGAAAAAATCTGATGTTTTACGAACAATTTAATGGAAATTGTCAAAATGCTTCTTCTCATTAACCTCTTGGCAGATTTGAAGCTGATTTGGCGGGAAGGACCCTATAGTGGTAGGCTTCTGAATTTGTATATAGAATTTTGATTGGTGAATGTGGGTGAAAATCTTAGATGTTATGAAAGATTTACCAGAAATTGTCAAAACAGCTCTCCTCATCTTCTTGACAGATTTCAACCAAATTTGGCTGAAAGGACACTATCATAGTCAGCTCCAGAACATCTATTCAGAATTTTGTTTGGTTAATTTTTGGGGTGAACATCTTTGATTTTATGACAAATTTAACTGAAATTGTCAAAATGCATCTCCTCCTTGGGTGATTTCAAGTGGACTTAGCAGGAAGAAAACTGTCTCCAGAACTTTTATACAAGATTTTGATTGATAAATTTCAGCCAAACTTGGCTGGAAGGATTCTATGGTGGTAGGCTTCAGAAATTGTATACGAAATCCCTATAGTGATAGGCCTCAGAACTGTTATGCAAGATTTTGATTGGTCAATTTTTACGGTCTTCAACATGCATTTTCCGAACATTTCCAGCCAACCATTTAAAAGATGTATGTACAATGACTTCAAAGGCCAATCTTCCAGGTGAGCATCACAAGATTTTGGGCCTCTTCTGCCTGGCCATGCTTATTATCTAATATAATCCAGTCATTTATGAAGCAAATGTTTGAGTGAGTCATCAGTCCTGTTTCCTGTGTACTGTTTGAGTGAGTCATCAGCCCTGGTTACTGTGTACTGTTTGAGTGAGTCATCAGTCCTGGTTCCTGGGTACTGTTTGAGTGAGTCATCAGTCCTGTTTCCTGGGTACTGTTTGAGTGAGTCATCAGTCCTGGTTCCTGTGTACTGTTTGAGTGAATCTCAAGTCCTGTTTCCTGTGGACTGTTTGAGTGAGTCATCAGTCCTGGTTCCTGTGTACTGTTTGAGTGAGTCATCAGTCCTGGTTCCTGTGTACTGTTTGAGTGAGTCATCAGTCCTGGTTCCTGGGTACTGTTTGAGTGAGTCATCAGTCCTGTTTCCTGGGTACTGTTTGAGTGAGTCATCAGTCCTGGTTCCTGTGTACTGTTTGAGTGAATCTCAAGTCCTGTTTCCTGTGGACTGTTTGAGTGAGTCATCAGTCCTGGTTCCTGTGTACTGTTTGAGTGAGTCATCAGTCCTGGTTCCTGTGTACTGTTTGAGTGAGTCACCAGTCCTGTTTCCTGTGGACTGTTTGAGTCAGTCATCAGTCCTGGTTCCTGTGTACTGTTTGAGTGAGTCATCAGTCCTGTTTCCTGTGTACTGTTTGAGTGAGTCATCAGTCCTGGTTCCTGTGTACTGTTTGAGTCAGTCATCAGTCCTGTTTCCTGTGTACTGTTTGAGTGAGTCATCAGTCCTGTTTCCTGTGTACTGTTTGAGTGAGTCATCAGTCCTGTTTCCTGTGTACTGTTTGAGTGGGTCATCAGTCCTGGTTCCTGTGTACTGTTTGAGTGAGTCATCAGTCCTGTTTCCTGGGTACTGTTTGAGTGAGTCATCAGTCCTGGTTCCTGGGTACTGTTTGAGTGAGTCATCAGTCCTGGTTCCTGGGTACTGTTTGAGTGAGTCATCAGTCCTGTTTCCTGGGGACTGTTTGAGTGAGTCATCAGTCCTGTTTCCTGGGGACTGTTTGAGTGAGTCATCAGTCTTGTTTCCTCGGAACTGTTTGAGTGAGTCATCAGTCCTGTTTCCTGTGGACTGATTCTTGGCTTTGTTTGCTGCACTCTGCTGATGTTAATTAGCTCTGCACATCTTGTAAGCTGCTTTTGGCACTAGCAACAAACACACTTTTCCCATTGTCCAAACATACTCTGACACACAAATTTCCACCCGGCATGGTCCTACATTCAGCCTGTTGATCGCTGGCAAAATATTCAACACAATACTTTTTTTACTTCCTTTTGAGCAACTTCATTAGTGAAAGCTGCCCCCCCCCTTCCCAACAAACAATATTCTTAGGGTTCCTGAAAGTCATCAAGAAGCTGTTAGCACAGGATGCATTGCTGAATGGGAGGCCCGTGCGAGAGAAGAGTTGCAAGTGGGTGAGTGGAAGTGAAATGTCTGCCAGAGATGAGTCACAGATGCATGAGTGTGAGTGGGAGGCTCATGGGAGACATGAGTCACAGGTGCATTAGTGTGAGTGGGAGGCTCATGCCAGAAATGAGTCGCAGGTGAGTGGGAGGCTCGTGGGAGAGAATAGTCGCAGGTGCATGAGTGGGAGTGGGAGGCTCATGGGAGAAGAGTCACAGATGCATGAGTGGGAGTGGGAGGCTCATGGGAGAGATGAGTTGCAAGTGCATGAGTGGGAGTGGGAGGCTCATGGGAGAGATGAGTTGCAGGTGCATGAGTGGGAAACTCGTGGGAGAGAAGAGTTGCAGGTGCATGAGTGGGAGTGGGAGGCTCGTGGGAGAGATGAGTTGCAGGTTCATAAGTTAGAATGGGAGGTTCATGGGATAAATGAGTTGCAGAGGAGTGTGATCGAGAGGTTCATACGAGAGAGGAATCGCAGGCACGTGAGAGAGAAATGAAATGTCCGTGTGCTCGATGAGTCTGGCATGTAAGTGGGAGTGCCGGACCTGTGAAATAGATCAGTCACAGACATGTAAGTGGGAGTGCCAGACCTGTGCGCTAGAGGAGTTGCTGCTGCGTAAATGGGAGGCCTGTGCAGGAGATGAGTAGCAGGAGTGTGGGTGGGATAGTATTCAGAGCAAGGGTGTATGAGAAGAGGTGCAAATGAGTGAGTGGAAGTGAAATTCCCCTGCGAGAGATGAGTCACAGACATGTGAATGGGAGTGGGAGGCCTATACAAGAGATAGGTCATGGAAGTCTGCATCTCATTGCAAAAGATGAGTCATGTGTGGGAGTGGGAAAGCTGTGTCGCAGGAGCGTGTATAGGAGGCTGAGGCTCGTACGAGAGAATAGTCACAGGTGAGTGAGTGAGTGGAAGTGAAATGCCCATGTAATAGATGAGTTGTGGGAGTGGGAGCCTCATAGAAAACTTGAGATGCAGGAGTGGGGTTTGGCAGGCTCATACGCGAGATGAGTCGTAGGTGCGTGAGTGGGAGGCCTGTGCGTTAGGATGCTGCTGTTTTCCTGATGCATGTTCTAACTAGTTCACTATCTCTGTCTTAGTGTCACTTCACTCTTGCTTTTGGTTAATGCAGACTGTGTAATATATAAATGTTTCAAGCTGTATAATGTTGCTACATTTTAATGTCTTACTAAAGCTTTTATATACTTAGTAGTAATTAATATTATTTTATGTTTGTTCCATTCAATCTAACGTGTTTCCCATCAAATAATATATATATATTAACCCTTTCACCGACAAATCCCTGAAAAAGTGAATTCTTTACGATATAAAACTTATTCTGTTGAATATTTTGAAATTAATTTGACTGGAAGCTGGTAATGGCTAAGGCAGCAACAGCTTCCAGTCAAATTGATTTCAAAATAATCAAAAGTTTTCCTGTATTGATGCCTTGAAAGGGTTAGACATTTGTCAGTGGTAAAAGATTCCACACACACACACACGCACACGTTCGATTAAAGTCTACTGCTTACAAGCATCGTCAACATTTACATGAAGAAAATCTGTAAAATTTGCAGTTATTTACTATGTTCCGTAAACATATTTATTGGCTCCTACACCAATATTAGATTAGATATAATAACGACTACCAACGCTTGCGGATAGATTATAGCGAGTATAGAGATTTATTCTATCATTCAATTCGCTCATACATCCATCTTACAACATAAGTATTATTTTCAGCACTTTATTTTTCCATATTGGCAGGGTGGGCGGGATAGTATCCTTAATAATCAACTGAATCGAAACAACAGAAATGATCTCTTGTGTGCCAGCACCTTGTATATAGGCCTTCAGTCTGTGAACAATAACTGCCTGGCTGAGTTATCAGACGATAGTCATGATATTACGTATTCATTTTTCTGACTAATTAATTCTTCCAAATTTGCCGCAAAAATTGCTATCAATCAGTGCTGTCCGATTACCCAATTAGTTAATTATACATGTTTAGCCTCGATGCCAGTGTGAGGACTTGAATAGGCAGCACCCCTTTATCACCTCACTCTCGATGCCAGTGTGAGGTCGTGAATAGGCAGCACCCCTTTATCACCTCACTCTCGATGCCAGTGTGAGGTCGTGAATAGGCAGCACCCCTTTATCACCTCACTCTCGATGCCAGTGTGAGGTCGTGAATAGGCAGCACCCCTTTATCACCTCACTCTCGATGCCAGTGTGAGGTCGTGAATAGGCAGCACCCCTTTATCACCTCACTCTCGATGCCAGTGTGAGGTCGTGAATAGGCAGCACCCCTTTATCACCTCACTCTCGATGCCAGTGTGAGGTCGTGAATAGGCAGCACCCCTTTATCACCTCACTCTCGATGCCAGTGTGAGGACTTGAATAGGCAGCACCCCTTTATCACCTCACTCTCGATGCCAGTTTGAGGACTTGAATAGGCAGCACCCCTTTATCACCTCACTCTCGATGCCAGTGTGAGGACTTGAATAGGCAGCACCCCTTTATCACCTCACTCTCGATGCCAGTTTGAGGTCGTGAATAGGCAGCACCCCTTTATCACCTCACTCTCGACATAGGTGTGAATATGCTGCTCCAGCCTGATCTTATCAACGACTAACACTATGAACACTTATATATCAGTGGATAGTACTTAGCTAAGCTCACAGTCGATTGATCAGCACCATCATCATCTTGGTTACGCTTTATCCATGTATCTCAACCTCACGGCAAACAAACAGGAAAGCTGTTGAATATTTTGAAATTAATATGACTGGAAACCATTTCTGCCTTGGTCAGCAACGGCTCCAGTCATATTAATGTCAAAATATTCAACAGAATATTCTACACATGGTAAATAATTTATGTTTTCATGGATTTCAGGGAGCACGCCGGCTAAAAGTGCCTCTATAGTGATCTTGAGGAATATGCCATTGCTGAATATCTGTATGCAAGGCGAGAGATGACTATATTTTGCCATTCCAGGGTTCAATTACAATAAAAACACCGCATTCTCTTTGCCTGCAAATAAACATTAAGTATTCAAATATTCTGATTTTTTTTTTTCATAGTCAATCTTGACAATCAAAGGGCGAATCACTGTTGCTTACTGGTAATCTGTCCAGGAATTCTGATGATAAAAATTACTTTTGTGTAACTTAGGTATTTGACAAAGGCCAATATGAATTTGTTGCAAAAGCCAATAAACAAGATGCTTAATAAACCCTGCCATATTTTGCCTATTTGAAGCCCTTGCTCTAATAGAAACCCACCCCATAACATTGACATACAAGCTCCAATGATTTATTAGCAGTTTCAAAATGGCAAAACTGTATTAGCCCACCCCCTAACTCAGCAGATTGTATATGAAAAAAAATCTTAAGACCAAAAGCATGTATAATAATAAGTCGTGGAACGGGGGTCACTCTATTTTACACCCACCTCTGCCCTGATACATTCCCGGCCCCCTAGAAATCAATACAGGTCTTCGATTTGTAGGTCTCGGCAACCTATTAGTGTACTACTAATAGTAGTAGGCCACGTGTATTCAATATATAATAAAGTTAGTTTTACAAGTATTTTGACTACAAAAGTGTGGAATAAACATTAAGGACTGCATATCCAAACGTCTGCGTGATAAATACCTTCCTTATACAATTATTTTAAGACCAAATTTATGTACCAACCAAGTAGTCGCCCGTAATGTGCATCAATTTTGTAATGTGATCACCATCAAATGATCCAAAACGAAATCAAGATGTACAATAAAAATTGCTTGAAAGTCTGAGAATTAAAATGAGATAGACGGCTTCTTATTTTGGCGAGACGCTGGCTCTTCTGTGATTGGCGGCTGTTTTCTCACGAGATCTCATGCGCTAGCAGAAGTTTGTTATTTAAATGGGTACCGTATTTTGCTTAATAGTAACCTAGGCTTCTATTAGGACAAGAGGTGTTCAATTTCCAACCAAACATCTCTGAGAAAGGGGGTGGGCTTATATTACAGTTTTCCCAAAAAAGTTTTCTAAAATTGATACCACGGAAATTCAACGTATTTTCTCCCTTAAAAATTCCCACCGCCTACGCCTATGTTTAATGTATACCTCAAAACATCACCGGGGAAGTGAAATTATTTGACTTGAGCGCCTAAATATTGCGTATCCTTTAATAAAGCTCGTTTATTACATCAAAATTAATCCACAATTTGATATAAAATGGCGTTGCGAAAAAATACAAATCACGTGATTCGCCTCCAATTGAAGAGTTTGTTTTAGAGCGAGTACACGGATATAAATATTCTGGAATCGGGACTCGGAACTCGGGAATATCTATATATTATCTTAAGACAAATTTTCCTATACAGGCTGCTGAGTTAGGGGGTGGGCTTCTAATACAGAGTTTTGCCGTTTTGAAACTGCTATGAAATCATTGGAGCTCATATGTCAAAGTTAGGGGGTGGGCTTCTATTAGATCATAGGCTACTATTAAGCGAAATACGTTCCCACTTATTCAGATCAGACCTAAAGTACAATACTCGGTTACCATTGCACAATGATAATATACAGCAATTTCCGAGTCCAAGATATTTATATCCGAGTACTTGCTCTAAATAAACTTCTTTTGTAATTGGTTGCGATTCACATGATTTATATACTTTCGCGATGACATTTTCTGTCAAATTGTGGATTAATTTTGATGTAGTAAATGATCTTTATTAACGGATATGTAATATTTAGGCTCCAATTAAATAGTTTCACTTCTGCGGTGATGTTTTTTAAATATACATTAAATATAGTCATAAGGCGGCAAAATTTTGTACTGGGAAATTGAGTTCTATTTTTTTTGCTATCAGTTTTAACCGTTTTAGAGATGGATTTGAACTTTTTCTTGAAAACTACCTAATATAAGCCCACCCCCTTTCATGCCTTTCTCAGAGATGTTGGTTTGGAAATTCAACACCTTGTCCTAATGGAAGCCTAGGCTTCAAATAGGCGAAATACGGTATGTTATTTCAAGTTCCACCCTACCCCATGCTCTACATGTAATAGTATAAGTCAACTACACATACACGTCCATTAAAGCTAATATGTACTGTTATTGCGCCAAATATTATTTTTTTCTTAGTTTTAACTGTGAGTTTATACAATGACAATTTGTCCATCATCCAGCAACCATTGTGTTACATTTCCTCTTTATTGATTAGATCCATATTTGATAAATATACTTCTATAGTTTTTGCAGACAATCCAAGCATGCACACATTTTTTCTTGTTAGGTCTTGGTCTTCATTCAATAACTTAGTTTCTACTCCAGGAGTATGTTGATAAAACGTCCTCCTGGTTACTCGGTGTTATGAAGAATCATATTGTTGTTTGGATTTGTCTCAGTGTGTCTTGCCATGAACTGTGTGTGTGTATGTGTGAGTGCAGCCTCTTGGTATGCGTTCCATAGCATACGATTGCACATGATTTTTATCTACCTGAATAGATTGTAAAATAGAGCAGGGCAATAAATATTACAATATTACTTGGACAACCATGGACATAGTTCCTGTAACCATATAATAAAACATAGCGATATTCGAAAACTGGTATGGCAAAAAGATCTGGGTTCAACCTCGAGCGTGTGTAAATAGATGGCAAAAGTGTAAAGAAATCCTCCTGAGCCCATTAACTGCTTTGACCGCTGAGAGGGCTGCAAATCCACCTACGCCATTAACAGCCTTGACCACTGAGAGGGCTGCAAATCCACCTACGCCATTAACAGCTTTGATCTCTGAGAGGGCTGCAAATCCACCTAAGCCAGTAACAGCTTTGATCGCCGAGAGAGATACAAATCCACATGATCCATTAACAGCTTTGAACGCCGAGAGAGATACAAAGCCACATGATCCATTAACAGCTTTGAACGCCGAGAGGGCTGCAAATCCACCTGAGCCATTAACAGCTTTGATCGCCGAGAGAGATACAAATCCACCTGATCCATTAACAGCTTTGATCGCCGAGAGAGATACAAATCCACATGATCCATTAACAGCTTTGAACGCCGAGAGGGATGCAAATCCACCTGATCCATTAACAGCTTTGATCTCTGAGAGGGATGCAAATCCACCTGAGCCATTAACAGCTTTGATCGCCGAGAGGGCTGCAAACCCACCTACGCCATTAACAGCCTTGACCTCTGAGAGGGATGCAAATCCACCTAAGCCAGTAACAGCTTTGATCTCTGAGAGGGATGCAAATCCACCTGAGCCAGTAACAGCTTTGATCGCCGAGAGAGATACAAATCCACCTGATCCATTAACAGCTTTGATCGCCGAGAGAGATACAAATCCACATGATCCATTAACAGCTTTGAACGCCGAGAGAGATACAAATCCACATGATCCATTAACAGCTTTGAACGCCGAGAGGGCTGCAAATCCACCTGAGCCATTAACAGCTTTGATCGCCGAGAGAGATACAAATCCACATGATCCATTAACAGCTGTGATCGCTGAGAGAGATACAAATCCACATGATCCATTAACAGCTTTGAACGCCGAGAGAGATACAAATCCACCTGATCCATTAACAGCTTTGAACGCCGAGAGAGATACAAATCCATCTGAGCCATTAACAGCTTTGAATGCCGAGAGAGATACAAATCCATCTGAGCCATTAACAGCTTTGAACGCCGAGAGAGATACAAATCCACATGATCCATTAACAGCTTTGAACGCCGAGAGAGATACAAATCCACATGATCCATTAACAGCTTTGAACGCCGAGAGAGATACAAATCCACATGATCCATTAACAGCTTTGAACGCCGAGAGGGCTGCAAATCCATCTGAGCCATTAACAGCTTTGATCTCTGAGAGGGCTGCAAATCCACCTGCACCAGTAACAGCTTTGATCGCTGAGAGGGCTGCAAATCCACCTGCGCCAGTAACAGCTTTGATCGCCGAGAGGGCTGCAAATCCATCTGATCCATTAACAGCTTTGATCGCTGAGAGGGCGGCAAGTCCACCTGAGCCATTAACAGCTTTGATCGCTGAGAGGGCTGCAAATCCACCTGAGCCATTTACAGCTTTGATCTCTGAGAGGGCTGCTAGTCCACCTGCGCCAGTAACAGCTTTGATCTCTGAAGTTGGTGACTTATAAATACGATATTTTATCGTCCTCTAACATGTATAGTTTCAGAAGACTGAGCTGGGCAATTCAACAGTGACTGACGTTACATTTTCACAGGCCGTAGGTTGTAAACCTTGTATTGACAAGAGTTATGACATTCAGGCAACCATCTTTAGGTGGATCCTTGCCTATTTAGTTATGTAGAGAAATTAACTGATTCATTGTACCATTCATTTTAGGGAATATGTTTTATAGGCGTGACTGGCGTCACATAAAACTGACAAGAATAATTCAATAATTTTTAGCTCACCTGGCCTGAAAGGCTAAGTGAGCTTATGCCGTGGCGACCATCCGTCGTCCGTCAACTTTTTCTTTAAACGACCTTCTCAAGAACCACTTGGCCGATTTCAATTATATTTGGCAGGAAGCATCCCTAGGGCATAGAGATTCAATTTTGTTCAAACGAAGCCGATCGGCCAAAATCCAAGATGGCCACCGGCCAAAATAGCCAATTTTTAGAAACACTAAAAACTCTTCTCCGAAACCGCTGGAGGAATTGATTCAAAACTCATAACACATCATCTAGTGCAACGGTAGACCCAAGTTTGTTCAAGGCAACCTGATTGAACGAGTTGCCTGGTGGCCATCTTGGATGACCTAGTTTTCGCGAAAACGACTTCTCCCGAACCGCTGAAGAGATAGACCTGAAATTTGGTAAATATGCGTAGGGACCAAGGTCCATTCAAGTTTGCTCAAGGGAAGTTCATACGTTAAAAAACATTGCCACCATCAACCAATCAAAATTTAGCGTTTGTTGGTCATATTGGCTTTTTTGTATTTGATGTATTTTGATGGCGAAAATTGCTTTATATATGCTTCTCAGTGTGGCAAGTTCAAATATGCCACTTTCGAGACTGTCGGATAAAGGATTTGGCTGCCATCTTGGTTTGTTTTCCCGCCATAGTCTCCCATAGTAAAGCAATGGGCCCATAGTAAAGCAATGGGGAATTCTTTAAACAACAACTTCTCAAGAACCACTGGGCCGATTTCAATTATATTTGGGAGGAAGCATTCATATGGCATAGAGACCTAAGTCTGTTCAAACGAAGCTGATCGGTCAAAATCCAAGATGGCCACCAGCCAAAATGGCCGATTTTTAGACACTTTAAAAAATCTCCGAAACCGCAAGAGGAATTGATTCAATACTCATAACACATCATCTATGGCAACGTTAGACCCAAGTTTATTCAAGCCAACCTTATTGGCCTATTTGCTTGGCGGCCATCTTGGATGACGTAGTTTTCGCGAAAACGACTTCTCCCGAACCGCTGAAGGGATAGTGCTGAAATTTGGTAAATATGCTTAGGGACCAAGGGCCATTCAAATTTGTTCAAAGGAAGTTCGTACGTTAAAAGACATGGCCGGCATCAACCAATCAAAATTAAGCTTTTTGTCATATTGGCTTTTTTGTATTTGATGTATTTTGATAGCAAAAATTGCTGTATATATGCTTATCAGGGTGGCGAGTTCAAATATGCCACTTTCGAGACTGTTGGATAAACGGTTTTACTGCCATCTTGGTTTGCTTTCCTGCCATAGTAAAGCAATGGTCCCATAGTAAAGCAATGGGGAATTCTTTAAAAGACTTCTTAAGAACCACTGGGCCGATTTCAATTATATTTGGCAGAATGCAGCCTTAGAGCATAGAGGTCTAAGTTTATTCAAACGAAGCTGATCGGCCAAAATCCATGATGGCCACCGGCTAAACCAGCCAATTTTTAGAAATGTCCTTAAAAATCTCCGAAACGGCTTGGGGGGTTGATTCAAAACTCATGAAACATCATCTAATGCAGGAGGAGAACCAATTTGTTCAAGAGAACTTGATTGGTCCATTGGCTTGGCAGCCATCTTTGATGACCTAGTTTTCGCAAAAACAACTTCGTATCCAGAATCGTTGAACGGATTGGGCCGAAATTTGGGAGATATGATAAGGGACTAAGGGCCGTTAAGTTTTGTTCAAAAGTAGTTGATACATAAAGAAACATGGCTTCTGTTTTCGTGTTATAATTCTGCTCAACTCTGTAGGGTTCTACTTATTGTTGATGGCCTTTCTGGTTGAAATGCCTATGATGCAGGTGAGCGATACAGGCCCCTTGGGCCTCTTGTTATTGTGTTATTCTCCTAAAACTATAAGTGTTACAACTGGTTTCTGTTATAAAGCAAAGCCTATATATCAGTAAATATCTGTGTTATAGGACTAAGTTCTATCTCTTATAGTAGAAAAATAAATTACATAAAACTGTGTGACTGACGTTACAGTTTGTCCTTTTGGAAAATATCATGGGAGATTTCTTTTAAGTGTTATATTACTGCCATATAGTGTAATTACTTTAATTATTTTAACAATGTAATCTTAAGAACTAAGGAAGGGTTGCATAATAGCTCCAGATAGACACCTCATAGATAATATCAGTACATGAGTAAAGTATTGCTAACTGCCTACAGATTACTTATATTCAGTTAACATACATGTATCCAGAATGACACCTTCAATCTATAAAATAACAATAACTGCTTTCATTAAAATCTTTTTTAAAATGAATACCAATTGACATTGTAAAGGGAACTCAGTTGAAATTTAAGGAAGATAACAATTCAATATGACATGGGTTAAGTAGAAATTTAAATAATTGCAAATAGTGTTGTTCCAATTAATCGATTTGATCGATGATTGATTGGTTTGCATGTCCAACCAACAGAACGATCATGATTTCAGAAATTTTAACTGCTTATAAATTTACGATATTAAAACTGCAGAAGATGATTAATTTTTGGCATTTTACCATTTTAATTTAATTTTTACAACTATATAATATAGTATTACTCCATATGGGTCCACACTCTAAGACATTAACCTTCTCAACACTGAAATAGTATGCTAATGTCAAAACCACCATACCAATAACCTTTAGGCAACAACAGCTTCCAATCAAATTAGTTTCAAAATATTCAACAGATTATTTCTTAAATTATTAAGGTTAAATATCCATGAGTATGCAATAATTATTGCATGCAAAATTTCAGAATGGGTGAATTTCTGAATGGTCATTTCCAGAATCTCCTTCCAGATTTTACCAAACGGAAACGAAACCTCATTGTTTTCACCACATACAGCCTTGACTTCACCGGGAAAGAGTCCTCAGCATATTCAACGACACTCCAGTCACTGACCTTAATAGCGTCATTGGTCTAACTTGGAAGTTCTGTATCTGTTCACCTTCCATTGTCTCCACCGAATCTCATATCTGTACCTGCTGCATCCTTTGTTAATGGAAAGGTTCTGATTTCACTGATAAAAACTTTTAGATGATGTACTTGAACTATTCCTTTGATAGCGGAAGCATCAGAGAACAACACCTTTTCCAAGTTGAGGGATTTATTTTGCTGGTCTATGTCAGGCGAAGACATTTCTGTAACATCAACATTTTTTGCCATCAATAGAGCAGCTGCAACAAAACTTGCAGCATCATTAACTATCAACTGTCTAGTTTTCATAGCCTTCCAAACTTGTCTCTTTACAGCACCTCCAATGCCATCACTTGTCCATTCCCATGAGAAGTGGCAAAGATGTTCCAGCTGATAGTAATGTTATTCTTTAACTGAAGCAGGGTAATTGATGCGACAATGTACAGATTCTTAAACTGTGAGGCTGGGCCATCTGCCTATATAGATACATGCCTAACAGATGAGGGGAGGCATTCCAGCAAACAGTCATTGTATATGCCGCTATTGTTTAACTGATTGAAACATCAGATGGCAGATCTGTGATGCATGAATAGCAATAACCACACTAATGAGTGAGTGAGCATTGAAGTCTAATCTGTATACACATTCAGTCATAACTTACAATTTACAGGAAATATACCAAGCTGTGGGGTGCATCATTGCTATACATGAAGAGCACCTACAGTGAGTGGATGCAGCCCTCCATCGGGAAATTTCTAACATAATCCAGAATTCTGGTGTGAAGGGCAGCCTGTGTCATCGATATGATGTCAACTGCCATCTGTGTTATATTATCCTAAAAAAATGTGTAGCTAAGGATTCAGACTTTACTTGAATTCACACCATTGTGAACAAGCATCAGGATATCTTAAAAGACTCAGTGTCTGAGACGTTGTTATTAATCCCTATGCATGCATATATAAACTTTTAAAGATGTTAATTTCTGATAAATGTGTCAGTGAGAATCCGTTAATTATCAAGCAATGAACCATGTAAGCACATATGGAAAGCTTGTCTATTTAACAGAAAAAGCAATAATAGAATCACTATAGACAAAATACTATAACAGACAAAACACATACTCAAATTTCCCATGAAAGTTGATTGTGACTGACGTTACATCTACGAAAATATTGTGACTGATGTTACATTGTGACCGACGTTAAGATTTTCAATGCCATTCTTTAAAGAATAAATGAAACTGTGACAACTATTATTCTTATTTATAAGTTAGGTATATTGTGAATGAGGATAATTCGAACTGGCAAGTTTCTACTGCTTGGACTTTGTGTAGTAGAGCAAAAAGTGGTCATCTCTGTGACTGACGTTACACAACTACTAGGGCAAATGAATGTAGTAAAAATTGTTTTACCTATTCACATGTTCTGAAGCAATTAGTAATGAACTCTTATAAATTTAATATAAACAACAAAAGCTTCAAATAATTTGGTATCTGGATATTTTGATTTTCTGTTATTTTATGGCGTTATCAGGTCGCAAATAAACACACATTGTAAAATTCTAGTAACTAATTAAACAATGAAATTTGGCACAAAATTTTTCATTTCTTTAAACTTCAATATTAGTTCTATAATTTAAACAAGATTATTAATGCCAGCATTAAAATTTATTTATTTATTTCATGTCCATCATAGCGTGGAATACCCAGCTACTTAAAGTTCTCATAAATTGATACTGGCACAGATTTCAGATAATTCTGGAAATGTGTTATTTTATGGACATTTTAATTAACTGGAATTGAAGACACCCTTTTACATTTAGATAGCAATCATCATATTATTGGGCTGGTTGGAAAGTTTCGTATAAGAGTGTGGTGCTGCCTGCGGCATCGATCATTCACCAACTAGATTCTGAACAGTAAACATGCCCTGACTGAGTCAATCTCTCAGTCCCTCTGCTTCCTCAGTCATTCACCAGCGCGATAATGAACAGTAAACATGCCCTGATGGAGTCAGTCTCTCAGTCCCTCTGCTGCCTCATTCACCAGCGCAATGATGAACAGTAAATGTTTTACTGTTGAATGGGCAATCACCGTTTTACTGCTGGATGGGCAATCACCGATTAACCGTTTTACTGTTGAATGGGCAATCACTGATTAACCATTTTACTGCTGGATGGGCAATCACTGATTAACCGTTTTACTGCTGGAGGGGCAATCACCGATTAACCGTTGTACTGCTGGATGGGCAATCACCGATTAGGTTTATCACTGCTATCATGGATTAAGTCTTATTGCGGGTGAGCAATGCAAGGTCTCTTTATATTTAATTTCCATTGTTTTTTAAAGTATTTTATATGTATCTTGTGCTGTGTATTTATTTTATATGTATCTTGTGCTGTGTATTTATTTTATATGTATCTTGTGCTGTGTATTTATTTTATATGTATCTTGTGCTGTGTATTTATTTTATATGTATCTTGTGCTGTGTATTTATTTTATATTTATTTTCCATTCTGTTCTCACCAGTTCTGAAGATGGGAATCGGCTAGACATAGAAGCAGGAAAATCTGGAATCAGTTTCTCGTTTAACCGCCGCAGAGCGAACAAACTGCCGAGCAACGCTGCATTCTATACAGCAGTGGCGGCGGCACAGGTGAGATATGCATGGTGGTTGAAATAAGTGACGTGTGATTTGTCTGCTTCCATTGCGCAGTTCTGACATATTACTTTAGCCGTTTTGAAAGAATCATGTGCTTAATGCTAACCAAGACCCAGTCATCAACATGCTAGGTGCTAGTTCTAACCATGATCCAGTCATCAACATGCTAGGTGCTAGTTCTAACCATGATCCAGTCATCAACATGCTAGGTGTTAGTTCTAACCATGACCCAGTCATCGACATTCTACGTGTTAGTTCTAATCATGACCCAGTCATCAACATGCTAGTTGTTAGTTCTAACCATGACCCAGTCATCAACATTTTACCTGTTCTAACCATGGCCCAGTCATCAACATGCTGGGTGTTAGTTCTAACCATGACCCAGTCATTAACATCCTGGGTGTTAGGTCTAATCATGCCCCAGTCATCAACATGCTAGATGTTAGTTCTAACCATGACCCAGTCATCAACATGCTAGGTGTTAGTTCTAACCATGACCCAGTCATCAACAATTTACACGTTAGTTATAAGCAAAAGCCATTCATCAACATCGATAACTGAGTCAGTCATCAAGTGCTAAATTTTCAAGAATAATCTTTTGACCTACAAATGGACATTCACTAATCAAGTTTCAAGTTTCTTGACCAATCCTGGCCATTAAAGGGTTTATATTGATGAGCTACACATGGTGCATGGTCGGTCAGCTGAGCTATTGCACGTGAGTCACTTTTCTTGCTGTTGCACCATTTATGACTGGACTTAAAGCATTCTTAGAGCATAGAGATTCCATTTTGTTCAAATGAGGCCGATCGGCCAGTTTGGCCGGCGGCCATCTTGGATTTCGGCTGATTTTTAGAAATGCTTTAAAAATCTTCTCCAAAACCGTTTGAGGGATCAATTCAGACCTCATGAAATATGATCTATGGTAAGAGCTGACCCAAGTTTGTTCAAGGGAACTTGATTGACTAAATGCTTCAACGGCCATCTTGGATGACCTCGTATATTCGCAAAAACGACTTCTTCCCCCAGAACCGCTGAAGCGATCAGGCTGAAATTTGTGATATATGATTAAGGACTAAGGGGCATTAAAGTTTTGTTCAAGAGAAGTTGATCCGTCCAAAAAAATGGCCGGTTTAAAATGTCTTTAAAAATCTTCTCCAAAATCGCTTGGGGGATCAATTTAAAACGCATGAAATATCATCTAGGGCAAGAGCTGCACCAAGTTTGTTTCAAGGGAACTTGATTGGCCAAATGGTTTGGTAGCCATCTTGGATAGCCTAATTTTTGCCAAAATTACTCCAGAACTACTGAGCGGATTGGGCCAAAATTTAGGAGATATAATTAGGCACTGAGTGCCATTAAAGTTTTTTCAATGGAAGACGCTTTGTCAGAAACATGGTTGCAGTGGACCAATCAAAATGTAACGTGTTTGGCGGCCATATTGGACTTGCAAAAATGTCCACAAACTCATTTAGAAGACTTCCTAAACCAACCACCAACAATTGTGACAAAAATGCATAATGCTCCAGGTCAATGACACAGGCCCCTTGGGCCTCTTGTATTTGGCAGGAAGCATGCTTAGGGATGCCGTGGCTATCTTGGATTTCGGCTGATTTTAGGAAACGTCTTTAAAGATCTCCGAAACCGCTTGGGAAATCGATTTAAAACTCATGAAACATATCTAGGGAAATAGGTAAGCCAAGTTTGTTCAAGAAGACTTGATTGACCAAATGGTTCGGCGGCCATCTTGAATGACCTAGTTTTCCCAAAAACTACTCCAGAACCGCTGAAGGGATCGGACCGAAATTTGGGAGATATGATTAGGCACTAAGGGCCATTAAAGTTTGTTTAAGGGAAGTTGATCCATCAAAAAACATGGCCGCCGTGGGCCAATCAAAATGTAGCGTGTTTGGCAGCTATTTTGGATTTTATTATTTGATGGTTTTTTTAGGCCAAGATTGGTTCTAGATGTTTTTGGGGTATTCTGAGCTCACATTTCCCATTTTCGAAACTGTCGGATAAACGGTTTGGTGGCCATTTTGGATTATTTTCCTGCCAAAGACGCCCATACTAAAGCAATGGGAAATTTAAAATGTCTTCTAAAAAATTGCTAGGCCGATTTCAATTATGTTTGGCAGGAAGCATCCTTAGAGCATGGGGATCCAAGTGGCCATCATGGTTTGAGCGATTGATTCAAAACTCATAAAATATCATGTATGGTACGTGCTAAATCAAGTTTGTTCAAAGGAACTTGATCTGCCAAATGGTAGGGCGGCTATCTTGGATGGCCTGGTTTTCATGAAAGCAACTTCATATCCAGAGCCACTGAACGGATTGGGCCGAAATTTGGGAGATATGATATTGATGACTAAGGGCCATTAAAGTTTGTTCAAGAGAAGTTGATACATAAAAAACATAGCCTCTGTTTTCTTGTTACAAGTCTGCTCAACTCATTAGAGTTCTACTTATTGTTAATGACCATTCTTGTGCTTTAACCCATTTGTGAACATATTTATATGTTTTCGTTCAATAACGTTATCTTTGCTTGGAGTATTGTGATGAAACTTCATGGGAAGGTTGGCTATGGTAGTAGGATAGTAGGGAAATGCACCTTGAGT
Source organism: Chaetoderma sp. LZ-2023a (assembly GCA_034401795.1). Taxonomy (NCBI): domain Eukaryota; kingdom Metazoa; phylum Mollusca; class Caudofoveata; order Chaetodermatida; family Chaetodermatidae; genus Chaetoderma; species Chaetoderma sp. LZ-2023a. Next base: position 1,591,258 of record CM067364.1, read on the forward strand.
TTGAGGGTCAGTCAGCCCATCCCTCCGTCCATCCATCCCTTTGTCTCTGAATTTGTGTCTGTCTGTCCGTGCAAATTTTGGGTTTTCATTCAATAAATTTATCTTTGCGTGAAGTATTGAGGAAACTTTATTGCAACATTGGCTATGGTGCTAGGGAAATGTACATTATTTTGTGGGTCAGTCATCCCATCCCTCCATCCATCCATCCCTTTGTGTCCGTCTGTCCGTGTAAATTTTGGGTTTTCGTTCAATAACTTTATCTTTGCTTGGAGTATTGTGAGGAAACTTCATGGGAACATTGGCTATGGTACTAGGGAAATGTACATTATCTTGTGTGTCAGTCGGCTTGTCCCTCCGTCCGTCCATACTTTTATCCCCCAGCTTTAGCAAAAAGCGGGGCAATTATGTTTTCGCTTCCATCCATCCATCCGTCTGTGCATGTGTCCATCCATCCATGCATGCATTAGTTTGAGGGTCAGTCAGCCCGTCCCTCTGTCCATCCATCCCTTTGTCTCTGAATTTGTGTCCATCCGTCCGTGCAAATTTTGGGTTTTCATTCAATAACTATCTTTGCTTGGAGTATTGTGGCAAAACTTCATGTGAAGGTTGGCTATGGTAGTAGGGTAGTAGGGAAATGCACCTTAGTTTGAGGGTCAGTCAGCCCATCCCTCCACCCATCCATCCCTTTGTCTCGGAATTTGTGTCTGTCTGTCCGTGCAAATTTGGGGTTTTCGTTCAATAACTTTATCTTTGCTTAAAGTATTGTGACGAAACTTCATGGGAACATTGGCTATGGTACTAGGGAAATGTACATTATTTTGTCGGTCAGTCAGCCCATCCCTGCATCCATCCATCCCTTTGTCTCTGAATTTGTGCCCGTCTATCCATGCAAATTTTGGGCTTTCGTTCAATAACTTTATTTTTTCTCGGAGTATTGTGACGAAACCTCATGGGAACGTTGGCTATGGTACTAGGGAAATGTACATTATTTTGTGGGTCAGTCAACCCGTCCGTCTATACATTTGTCCCTGAATTTCTGTCCATCCGTGTAAATTTTGGATTTTTCGTTCAATAACTTTATTTTTCCTTGGAGTATCATGACAGAACTTCTTATAAATTTTGGATTTTCATTCAATAACTTTACCTCCCCTCCCGCGATTATTTCGGACACAGTTACTTGCGGTCAATTATTTTGGACATGGTTGCTTACCGTATATAGTTTGTGGCGAAGTTGCTCATGCTGCATCATAAAAAGGTCCCTCCCAGTTCTATGAGCATCGCATCACGTGAATGAGTTACAACAGATGGTACATATTATTGGAAATGCATAGTTCTACCAATTGTAGGTATGTCATACTCAATCAACAATCTAATATAAATTAATTAAATGCTACAATAAATGTCATGTCATTTCTGTTTTGAATTGGTCAAACAAGATTGTGTCCATTATCTTTGGTTATTATCATTCAATAACTAAACCTTCTACTTGAATGTGTTATTGAATAGGTTAGTAATCTCATGTGGCTCGTTTATAATTGTTAGCTCCCATTTATCTGTATATCCATCCATATGTCTATCCAAATCCGTGGGATTATGTCATCCCACGAACATGGCTGCCGTTGCAGGGAGGGGGGGATTATTTGATTTATATCATCTAGTTTCATACTGGAATGCTCATATGATATACGACTAACTAATTGTGTAGCCACTTAGTAGCTAACAAAACAGCAATCCCATGATTATTCTGAGAAAATGTGATAATGTTGCTGCTGCCTTAGTCAGATATGACTGTCAATAAATTTGCTCTAATTATCTTCAGCAAGTCTTGCAACATTGACTTCCCTGCTGATTATTTTGAGAACAATTTGATTGAAACCTGTTGCATCAACGATTTACAATCAAATTGTTATCTAATCATTACATAGTGACAAATGTATTATCAGCTGATTATTTTGAAAACAATTTGATGGAAAGGTGTTGCTGCTATAGACAGCAACAGTTTTCAGTAAACTTGATACAAACATCATATTTGTTGTCACTTGCACCATAGGAAATATACAACTACTATTGAACTATGCTACGCACTTTTATGCGCTCACTGTGGAAGCCAGCAGAGGAATCCCTAGCATTGGTATTACGGGAATGGTTTTATACCAGCAATTGCTCACCGGCGAAGACAATAGAGTCTGAAATAATTGTGCCTGCAAATATCTATCTAAAATGGCGGCTACAGTCTTAGTTGGGTAAAGTGTCAATAAGATAATAAATAGTCCTAAATTTAGCTAGAATATGTATTGTTTATGAATAGATGAGAACTTTAAGATACTGGAATATCATGGTCTACCGCTGTGAAGGCATTAAACAAAAGTTTGAATAGCACTATATAACTTGATCCTAAGATGGATTGTTCAGATTTCGGAATAATCCTATGGAACATCATCGAATTTCATTATCTCACCATTTCGTGTTGCACTGGAACTTTAAGTAATTGTTCAGATGACATTAAGTCATTTAGATCGGAGATGAGAATGTCTTATAAACTTCAAGTTCTCATTATATCTATCAACACGTGAGGACTGATGTTCGAATGTTATTGATTCGCTCAGGCAGGAATTAATGACGGAGTTTCATAATTAATTTGTCCATTGACCTAGGATGTTATCGTCTCATCGTTTACCAAAACACAAGAACTTTAAATAGACAGTTGAGTGGTATTAGTTCGCTCGGGCACAAATTTCTGACTGAATTTCATAATTGGATTTCGACTGGTCATGAAATCTCAGTGTTTCTTATGCTTGATCAGTTGGATCGAAATCTGAATGTCAGTACTCCGTTTTGCACTTGCTTTTATACTCTCTGTCCAGGTTACAGTTGCTCCTTGGTGTAACCGGGATGAGGAAAAATCTGGTTACATGTAACTGGAAATTCATGTTTGTAACCGGAAATGTTGATTTTCTAACCGGAAATTACATCTTGTAACTGGAAATTACCAATTTTGTGTTTTTTTGGTAACTGGAAATATATTATTCTAGGGTTGGTGTAACAGTTAAAATTATTTTAGTGTAACAGAAAAAAGTGTTTGTTGTTTTTTGCAGGGCAGTGTAACCGTAAAAACATTAGATGTAACCGGAAAAAATTACTGTTGTTACTCGGTGTACTAATATGTCTGTTTGACTGAGTTTAACATTTTTGTGGTTTGGGAAAATCCCTGTGTTGAGGATTTTTGTAATGTATAATTAGCATTTGATGGACATAGGTTTCCATTGTTGTTGGATAACCTTGAAAGGGGAACACAAGAAGGGTCACCATCGTTTGCATAAAACATGCAGTTCTATCGTAGAGCCCATATTTAAGCTACTGTGTAAAACTTTCCTGCGACATATGTAAATCCAATTAAAATGGTGTTTAAAAACACTATGTTGCTATAATTTTCTGCGAGCTAATTACACCTATGACGTCATAGGTTGAATCCCATCCAACAAGAGCCATGATAACGGCACTCAGAAGACGGGAGTGCGTGTATTTGGATGGTGATATCTCTATCGGTGATAATGCTATCGACATCATTTATATTATGTACAGAATGATGAGATTAAGACGTTTATCACACTATCACAAATTTATGGGATATATTTGTTATTTTCATACATTAGTTGCCGAATCTTAAGATGGCCATTTTCTATGAAGCTGCCTGCCAATTACATGAATATTACAATATCTCATGAAGTTTAGGCTAGTATGAAAACATAAATACCTAAACATGTATCGGGATTTATGTAAGTCCTATTTAATCTCTCATATTAATAGATGAAATCGTAATAACTTTATCTGGCGTAGCGCCAGTAAGAGTGTTGATTCAAAAGTATATGCCTATACTATCGCATCATTCATTTATCTCAAGGTCAAAACTTGATGTCAAAATCAACACCATCAGAGAAATCAGACAAAGTACTGTTATATAGTCTTCAACATTTCCGCAAATACAGTTTATATATTCCTAACACCGCTCAAGAGAAACCATCTATAAAACGCAATTCGCAATTTTATTGCAATAGCATTGGATGACATCGAGAAAAACATTCAACTTATAACGTCATACGCCTCATCCGCGAATAGAAATTTAACTAATGTATCACATTTAAATAACGAAGTTATATATTTCTAATTTGAGCACAGAGCTTACAATTATATTTTTGAAAACGTTACGGCCCGTAGATTCATTTTATACAAAGTAGTCTAGAGGGTCTGGTGTTTCCCTATAAGTGGAGTGATTCGGATTTATGGCATTTCGTACTTTGTGTAGTTTTACTCATCAGAGAAAGTGCTTTGTGCTCAACAGATGAGAGGTAGGTGATTGTTTCAGTGAGACCAGTTTCGACAAAGAGATAGCTGTATAATTCGTCGTCCGTCGTCCCACTGGCTGATACTGCCATCTGGTATGTGTATCACAATTTGAGTATGGAGGTTATCTGCCTCTTCCTCAGTAATTTGTGGAAGAGGTCCACTGTCTGCCAGTTGTGGCGTTGCGCTAGTCTGCTCAGAACTTGGTGTAGGTGGCTCATGGGTATGCTTAAGTGTTGGATTGATACCTGTGCCTTCAATCAGTGCTTCTGATGTTGTGGTGTCCTCTGTTGTTTCCTGATGATGTGTTGCAGGTGGTTCTGTGGCAGAGGTGTTTTCTGTTACTGGTGCCTGTCTACGTGGTGGGATAGGTATTTTGAAACTTAAGTAATCCGGTATGTGGATTACTCTGGTGTCCCCAGCCTGTTGGACCAGTTGTTAGAATCACTGAGCTTCAATAAGATGCTGTGTTTTGCAATGGCCCTTTGCTTCCTCAAGATGTGTGAAGCTAATATTGCAGTAGCTGCACTTCCAAAAGCAGGATTGCGCGTGGATGACATGAATCTGTCTTCGTAGCCCGGTACTTTGGGAAAAATGTGCATTGCACTCAATGCACCTGAAATTACCCATACAGTTGTAATCAGCAATCTGCATAATTAACCCCTATAGGATTTAGCAGTTTAGTTGATGTACTTCTCTTGTTCATTTCTGATGTCAGTTTTGTCAACGTCCTCGGGGTCATGAGGGAGAACTTGTATAATTTTATAAGACATGTTTTGTCCATTATGATTGGGCAAATTAAAATGTTTATCCGTGTGTTTTTTGATAGCCCTAAGATGTTCTTTCATTCATATGTGGAATTCATGTTTTGTTTCCCCCACATACTGTTTGTTTGAAGAAGGGTAGACATAATCAGAGTTGCCTCTGTATGCGGATGTCAGCCTGTAATCCTTGAACGAACTCCCGATAGCTGCATGCAAACTAAAAATTGAGAATCTCTTTATGAATGAATCCAAAACAGAGTTGACGCACATATACTGTACCTATTGACAAAGCATGAAACTATAGAAAATGACGACCCCCACTTCGTGGCAGCGAACCATGGAGGAAGAGTAAAATCTTGGGCTCACTGCTTTGCAGTACTGCTCACATTTCTGCACGCTGCGTCATGGGGAACATAGCTTTCCAGTCCTGGAAGCTATGGTTTCGTAGATCAAAGATGCCTTTGATAAAGAGCGTATGTTTATACAATGCAGCCTGCATATCCTTGATGCTGTATAACTGTAACAGCTGGACAGCTCCAAAGGCAGCTCTAGACAAACTCGATGCCTGCCACCGCAAACACCTACGCACCATCACTGGACACCGATGGCCAGACAGCATAACTTCCAACGATGCACTATACAAGATCTGTAATACCTCGGCGCTGTCTGTAAAAGTTGCCCAGCAAAGATGGTCCATGTTTGGCCATGAGCTAAGGATGCCAGAAGAGACACCAGCACAGAGAGCCTTGGAATTCGCCCTACGCGGAGCCAGCAAATACAAAGCCAGGAGAGGACGTCATTGCATAAATCTGCTAAGCGTGCTACGAGGTGACCTCAAGAAAGCAGGACTCGGTACACTCAAGTCAAGAATGGACCTGAGGAAGCTAAAGATTTCAGATGAGGACAAGACACAGTGGGCAAAAGCGAAGAAGGATTGATTGCAGATGTAGGATGTTTCTACTTCTACAGCCGCAGAATACGGTAGTCATACATACTGTTTATGACATTGCGTGTGTCGCAATATGTCTTGACCATACATCTATCTTGTGAATTCATGTTTGTCATCCATATTTTGACAGAAAAAGCTATTTTTTCTTGTGCATGAATAGATAGGATTTTGGAAGGTTCTTCCTTGGACACCTATAGTGGAGGGAAACTCAAATTTGGCTTTAACGAGCGAGTCTTTGAAAGTGTGATTCTTTCTTTACATTGGTAAAGTCGGAGATGTGTTCCTACACTTGGGACTGCTTTCTAGTAGTTCCCAATTTTTTTGGAGGATTTTTCTTGCTTTATAGCTTTGAGTGTGAAAGGCCATTATGCATGGAATACATGTGTTTTTCTCTGTCTTAGCTTTGGGTGTGAGTAGATAATGTTTTGAATGTGCGCAAGTTTTCTGATAACTATTTAGATGCTCGAGATGATAGTCTCTCTTTTGATAGTAGCCAATGAGTTGATGGGCATGTTTGTGGAAGTTTATTTCCTTGGTGGAGTTTCTGTGTAGCCTTAGGAATTGTCCATCTGGGCTGGAATTTTTAGTAGAGGGGTGTGTGTGCTGATTGATAATGTAGATACCTATGTGTATCTGTAGGTTTACATTATAAATCGAAGCAGATGGAGTGGTCGGTATCGATGTATACATAAGCGTCCAAGAAACTGACTAGTTGTGGATTGTTCTGCCGTGAATTTGATGGAATGGTGTGACGTGTTCATATAGTTGATGAATTCATCTAGTTTTTGTTGCCCAGATGTCCAAATCATAAAAATACCGTCGATGTATCGGAGATAGAGGGCCGGTTGGTGAGGTGCTTCAAGAATTTTTTTCTCAAGTTGGGCCATAAATATTATAGCAGATGTGGGTGCTACCTTTGTGCCAATTGCTGTCCCTCCGATTTGGAGATATTGTTTGTTATTAAATTCAAAATTATTACATCTCAATACAATGGATAGTAGGTCTAAAAGTGACCTGGGTGTAAGATCGCCGGCCATGCCAAATTCTCTGATATGTTGTGCGGCGGCTCTTAGTCCCTCTCCATGTGGGATGTTGGTGTATAGTGATGTGACATCCATGGTGACTAGAATCGTGTTTTGGTAATATATCAAAGGCTAACATATTTCAACCAAATTTGACTATATGGATTCTATGGTGGTAGGCTCTAGAAGATCTACCGTTAAATCCCGTGTATATTGCGCTATTGTGCATAGTGCGCACCCCTAAATTTAACCAAAATCGGCCTGAAAAAACGTTGTTTTCGTGTATAGTGCGCAGTAAGATTGAGAGACGTGTGAACGAAAACTGGTAACAAAAAAATCAATGACTTACTGCGTGTCGAATAGGCTTTCCTTATAAAATCTTGTTTGTGGCGTGCGTTACTCTGTTGTTTAATCATGGGAATATCATTCGCCTACACTTTTAGCAAATATTTTGTATTAAACTTTATTGAATGATATAAAAATACAAATATAATTTCCATCAGAACATGTTAGAATCCGAATTTGATTTGAGCAGAGCTCATTAACATAAATGGTCGTTAGAACATTAAAAAATCGGATATTTATTTTGTTTCAATTCATAAAATATGAGTTTTGTGCGCTGATACTTGAGAATAAAATCGATTTTAATTAAAAAAAGCTCAAATCCATTTTGGCTCACTCTAACAGTGCCGGAAATTACTTTGATAACTATATCAAAGGCGAGCTCATGAGATTTTGTTCAATCATATACGCAGTAGATGAGTGGTTTCAAGACTCGGTTCACAGGCAGTGTAGTCAGGTGGTGGGGCGGGGTGGGTGGATTAACACGGTCAGAAGTACAATAAACAAAGGTGATAGAGCTGACCGCCTGCCGTTTACAAAATTGACAGTGATCAATTGTGGGTATTGTTTGAGTGGGGGTGGGGTTTATATAATATATTATAGTATATCATCATCATAATATATTATAATATAGTGTTATAATCTAGTTTATTCCACGCATTGTTTATTAAATAAATTGAATTATCTTCAATTTGAAATGATTTTCCGTTCTCATCCTTTCGTTTCTACAGTTACTTCGTCATACGTTGACGGCTGTGACCTTTAACCGTAACCTGTCAATCATAATCATCCTGCCCGCCGATTGGTCAAAACATTGTGCTGTTTAGCACATATAAAACATTCCTTTCTATATTTATGTAAATGCTAGATCACCTTGAAAAACATCGGCTCTATCATTATTTTTTTAACACATTTATGTCCATATCTGTGTAGTAATCTATGGATTCTAAACATCTCTATGTTCGACTTGGGAAGACAGGAGTAACCTCCCTTTATAGAAATAAATTAGAACAAATTACAGGAAATAATGGCGTTGTAAAAAAGTTAAATGATGGTTTATTTGATAATTGTACAACACTATATGGTATTTAATAAAGGTATAACACAGTATTTAGACAGTAGTAAGACATTTTAACGATCTAGTTGAGATAGTACCATTATAGACATGTTAGAATGTGCTCGTTATTCCCGACTGATTCCCGATCCATAAAATCCTATTTCAGCCCTGAATTTTGCGATTCTGAGGAAAAAAATGTGACAAATATTTATCTTTTTATATAGTGCGCAGTAGCTTTTTATAACATGTAATTTGAGTAAAAAAAAGTGCCCAATATACACAGAATTTAATGGTATTCAGAATTTTGATTGATTAATTTTTTGGGTGAAAATCTTAGATTTTGTAAAAATAATTACCGGAAATTGTCAAAATGCTTCTCCTCATTAACCACTTGGCGAATTTCAACCTAGTTTGGCTAGAAGGACCATATGGGTGTAGGTTTCAGAAGATGTATACAGAATTTTGATTAGTAAATTTTTGTGTCCAAATCTTGAATTTTTTGGAAACTTACCGAATATCGCTTAAAATTCTACTACTCATTAACTGCTTGGGTGGTTTCAACCAGACTTGAATGAAAGGACCCTATGGTGGCAGGATTTAGATCTAGTATGCAGAATTTTGATTGGTCAATTTTTGGGTGGCCATCTTGGATTTTCCAAAAGTTTTGGTAAATCAGTTAAAAGCCTACACCTCATTAACAACTTGGCAGATCTCAATCAATCTCAGCTGGATGGACCCTAGGTGGGTAGGCTTCAGAAGATATATACAGAATTTTGATTGGTCAATTCTTTTGGTGGCCAGCTTAGATTGTCCGAAAATTATCCATCATGTCTTTATTAAATGCAAATAGTTCAAATGCTAATGGTCCAGGTGAGCGCCACAGGCCCTTGGGCCTCTTATTGTATTGTATAATGCAGCGACAGCAGGCTTGACTTATTGAAAGATCTGACCTGTCACTCAAGTATAGGACATCATAATCAATGATGTCACAGGTAGGCTGATGACACAATCAATTATGTCACAGGTAGGCTGATGTCACAGTTAATTATGTCACAGGTAGGCTGATGTCACAATCAATTATCTCACAGGTAGGCTGATGTCACAATCAATTATGTCACAGGTAGGCTGACTTCACAATCAATTACATCACAGGTAGGCTGATGTCACAATCAATTATCTCACAGGTAGGCTGATGTCACAATCAATTGTGTCACGGGTAGGCTGACTTCACAATCAATTATGTCACAGGTAGGCTGATGTCACAATCAAAATGTGTAATGAATTACGTATCTAGCTCAGTCATGAATATTGACTAGTCTGTCAAGTGTACAAATTGTATGTCTACTATTTAATAAACAATCTGTTGAATATTTTGAAACTAATTTGACTTGGCGCTGTTGCTACCATAAGCAACAACAGAACACAATCAAATTAGTTTCAGTGTTCAACAGCTTAACTATATAGTTACCTTGATATTGGGATTCTTGGAACTCGAGATTCAATTGATCCCAACATGTGCAAAGCTTAGCTAGAAATCAGCGGGACATAAGTAGAAATCAGCGGGGGAATAAGTAGAAATGGGTGTGTCATAGGTAGAAATGAATGGGGCATAGGTAGACATGGGCGCCGCATAGGTAGAAATGTATCCCTGTAATATATTGTGTAGTATTTGTGTATATTGTAGGATGTGGAGGAGGAGGAGGAGGATGATAAGTGTGACAGTGATCCATCATCTCTGGACAAGGACAAACATGATACTATGGTGCTGCTGCAGACACACACCAGAACTGGTGATATTGACTGTGTTACTGATGCAGCGCAAGGTGGCAGGGGTCACACCGCTAAGCCCTCACTTCTCACATCATTCATTAAGATACAGAATAAAGACAACACACGTGAATGGGACTGGCCGATGGAGATGGTTCTCTACACGAAGACGCAACCAGCTGTTAGCTACAGTTGTAATCCACTTCACTTTGATCTCGCATCCTTAATTAATAATAGTAAATTAAAGCTAGAGAAACATTTAGTTACTCATGAAACAGTAGCTGGGAAAACTGTGAGAGACAGTGAGACAGTAGATAATAAGAGTGAGATAGACATTGAGCCGGGTATTGAGAAAGTTGATGGTACGAAGGGAACAGGTTTAATTACAATGGTCATAGATAATGTTGATAAAGTAGCAGCCACTGTTTCAGAATGTGCAGGGGAGAATGTTAGTGAAGTTGTGCTCTGTCCAAAGGAGACAGTGAAAGAGCATAAGAAGAAACATAAACATCGAAAGAAACAGAAAAAGAAGAACAAGAAGAAAAACAAACAGAAAGATAAAGACTGTGTGGATGCGACAACATTAGGTGCTGCCGTAGGATCTGGTGACAGGATACAAGGTGACCTTGCTGATGCTAAGCCTAGCGAAAAACATAAACGCCACAAAACTAAGAAGCATAAGAAACACAAGCGCAAACACTCGAGTAGGAAGCAGCATAAATCTGATCTACCTGCCGTCAGTTTGAATGGTCCTGTAGATGAGAAAGGAATGCCAGCCGATTCCATTCAAGGAGTTGAGGAAACCAACAACAAAGGTAAAGAAGGGGACATGAAAGATGAGCCAACAAAAAAACATCACTCGAGCAGAAGGCATCGACATAAGCATAAAAATAAGCATAGTAAGCATCGGAATCATAGGCATAGGCATCAAGAAAGTGTGAAAACTAAGCCAGAAGATGGCGACTGTGATCAGGCAAGTCCGAGTAATGCCATGACTGTGAAAGATGGTGAATCTAAAGATAAACCTAATGATCATTCTAAAGAGAAAAAGAAAGTAAAGAAACATGGTCATGAACATAAAGCTTGTAAGGTGAAGAAAGGGAAAGGCGATACAGAAGCAGTACACTTACAAAAAGAAGCAAGCGTGAAGAAAGATGAAAATACACCAAATTGTGATAGAAAATCGGTTTCAAAAAACCCCAAATTGACTCCCAAACTACTAACTGGACCAAAGAAAACACCTGATAATTTAACACAGAAAACCTCGAGTGAACGTAAACGAACATTATCTGATAATGATAAGGATACAGTTGAGTTGAAGACACCTGATGTTAAGAAATTGAAAATAGTTGGTAAAAAGGAGCATGCATCACCTTTAGAAAGTCAGGTTCAACAAAGTCATTCACCACTGAAACCACTCGATGATTCGTGGAGCCTTATGGAAGAAATACTTGAAAATCGAAGTGATCCTGATAATCAAAAGACAAAATGGGATACCAGTGACAGTGAAGAAGATTCTAAAAAGAAGGAACAATCTAAACAAACTAATTTGATTGACAAACCGCTGGATAATGAAACGGATATAAAAGATAATAGTGTAAATAGAACAAATAGTAGAGTGGAGAGACAATCACATCAGAAGTCTAGCACTGAACATTCGGACAGAAAAAGATGTCATTCATCAAGTAGCCGATCCTCCTCCCGTTCTAGTTACCATTCTCATTACTCACGTAGCAGATCCCGATCATATTCACGTTCTCGCTCGAGATCCAGGTCACACTCGCACAATCATCACAGTCAATATTCTCGTAGTTCTCGTTCCAGAAGTAGGTCCCGTTCTCGATCACATTCGCATTCATCACGCTCATACTCTCGCTCTCGTAGTCGCTCATATAGTGATAGTAGATCTAGTTATTCCAGTCGGTCAAGATCTAGGACACGATCAGAAAGATCCAGTCGTTCACGCTCCTCATCGTTTTCAAGTTATAGATCTCGATCACAATCCAAATCTAAAGCATGGAAAAAGCAAACAACTGTAACTAATGCACAGCAACCTCCTGTTAAACTTGACACAACTGATCTTGATCCATCTTCTATTCCACTTCCTGTACCAAAAACTGAGGAGGAGCTGACTGAACGAATGTTACAGAAAATACGTGAAAAGAAACAAAAACTTAGTGATCATAAAGCCATGAGTAATGCACAAAACGTGGCCAACCAGGTGGCTGCCAATAAGAAGACGGCAAAGCTGAAGAAACAAGCGACTAAAAGTGCGAACAAAGTCTTGAGTGACATACCATTACCACCGGCTTCTGAGACAGGAGTGCAGACATCAGTTTCTGAGACAGCAGAGCAGAGTTCATCAAACAATGAGAGCAGTGAAGATCTGCCACAAGTTACTGGTGACCAGGAAACAAAACAAATTAAAGCAGGGCCGGACGATAGCTCAGAGCAGCATGATTATATCAAGACAGAACCGGAAGACACATCTAATAACATCGAGCATAAACCTATAATGGGCCCTTTGCAACATTTGGTGTGTGAAGATTCTTATGGAGGTCCTTCACACCATGCTCTGTATGATGACCTAGACCCTTATAATGGTTATCCATACCTGTCTCCTGAGGAGAGAGACCCATATCATCCACATCCTTTGCATGAAGAAATGGACCAGTACCATGGACCTCATGATCCAATATACCCATATCCCCACCAAGCACCACATAATCCCAGAATGATGCCTCGACCGCGACCACCTACTCCCAGCAGAATGATGAGACCACCAGATTTTCATCATCCACCACCCGGTGAACGTTTCCGTTATGGACCACCTCCACCACCTGGATCCAGATTCAGGCCACCAGGAATACCTGTGTCACGTGGCACCGTGAGAGGACCACTAGGACCTGGTCTTCGACCACCTGGTCATGGTCTTCGACCACCTGGTCGGGGCCCAACTGGTCCAGGGCATAGACCCCCACTGGGTCATGGTCCACCTGGTCCTAGACCTCCACCTGGTCATGGCCCAGCTGGCCCAAGACCACCACCTGGTCATGGCCCTCCCATACCAGAGCATGGGCACCCTCCTGGTCATGGCCCACCTATTCGGGGTCCACCTGGACCACACCAAGGTCGTTTTCCACCTCGCCTTGGTGGAAGGTTCCCACCACCTAGGGGTAGATTTGATCCAAACATTGAGCGATTTCCTCCACAGCTTCCTCACCCACCTGGACCACCACGCCCGCCATACCCACCACCTAGGATGGGCCAGCCTTCACCACGTCGTCCACCTCCACCTGGATACAGAATTGGTTCAGTGCCCACATTCAGGCAGCAGTTACCATATCCACCTCCAGTACCTGATTTTACACAAGACATAGAAATTGAGGAAATAAAAGAAGAGCCTTCATCTGCTCCACCATTGCCACCTCCTAAATCACCATCACCACCGCCGCCACCTCCCAAGAAAGAGTCTCCCAAACGTGAGGAGCCCGTACCTATGCAGATTGACATTGATCCCGAGCAAGCAGAACAGTACAGAAAGCTGCAGGTCAAGGCCGAGAAGCACGCTCGTAAACTACAGCGACAGCGAGCTCGAGCAGCCGGCAATGATAATGTTGATTCAGCTGATGATGAATCTGAGCAAGATTCATCAGAAGAAGCAGAAAAAGAAGAAGCTGAGAAAGCAGCAATGGAGGCTCATGATGGTGCTGAGGCCATGATAGAGTTGACACCTACAACCACACTGATGTCACCATCCCAGCTTACGATGTTCCAAACAGAATTCCCAATGATACAACCACAGACTATTATAATTGCCCAGCCACAGGCATCTGCCAGTCCCAGCCTGACTCCGATGATGTTACCCGGTAGTCATCCACAGATGTTAACGCAATTCTCTTCACCTCTTACAGGGGCTCCTCTTCAAGCTGGTGCCCCCGTCATCGCTATCAATCCTAGTCCAGCATCAATCTCTGCTTCCCCGACTATCTTCACAGGACCAGTGTCTATGCCCCTAAATGTCCCACTACCTGGACAGCCAATATCCGCTGTATCAGCTGCTCATCTGACACAGACCATGATCCCAGCCAATGCTGCACATCTTATCCCAAATCCTCTTCTAGCACATGCACAACATCCATCACCAACACCACATTTTCTTACACCTGGCTATCATCCTATTCTAGCCGCAGCAGGTCAGCAGCCTGTTTTACCATCGATCCACCCGTCTCTCGCGCCTTCAGCTCAACATCCACTTCTGGCTTCAGGACAATCTCCCCTTTTCTTGTCCGGTCAACATCCGCTCTTTACATCGGGCCAACATCCGCTCCTACTGTCAGGCCAACATCCGCTCCTACCATCAGTCCAACATCCACTCCTAGCATCAGGCCAGCATCCGCTACTATCAATGGGTCAACATCCCCTTTTAGCATCTGGACAACGTCCAGTCTTTGTGTCTGGTCAGTATCCACTGTTAGCTTCTGGTCAGCATCCACTGTTAGCTTCTGGTCAGCATCCTTTTCTTGCATCTGGTCAACCTCCGCTTGTATCAGCAGGCTTGTCAGGTCAATCTGTCCTCATGCCTGCTGGGCAGCACATCGTTCCAACTGCTACACCACAGATCCCACAACCAATAATTGTAGGAAACCAGATCCTTGTCCCAAGACTGATCAGACCCACTCTATAACATCAAGTAATTTTTAATTTTTGTCTTGCCTGAGAGGCAGAATGTAAAACATATGTGTTACTTCGGACAGCTGCGGCCACGTTAAGTTTTTGTTTTTAGCAAATCTAAACTTATATTTCGGGATTGGTTAACCCTAATGGAACACAACTTCTGTACATGGGGTACTTCTACCAAAAGGATGCAGGATGGTGACAGGTCACCAGGTCAAAATCACTCTGACCATTACAAAACTTGGTTAAATTTTACCGTTAGTTTTTTGCGTTTAGCAAATCTTATCAACTTATATTTCGGGGTTTACTTTAACCTAATTGAACTTGGGTATACCATTGCTTATGCCAAGAGGATGTGGGATTCGTGACAGAGAGGTCGCAATGTCAAGGTGACTGACTGTGCTATTATATTTCAGAATTACATAATACTATCAAAACTAATCTTCGACACATGGTCCCATATAAAATATTAAAGCTACATACTGATAGTGACATCACTAGGTCAAAGGGCAAGGTCATTGTAGCCTTAATATTTTACCTCTATCATTTGTGTATTTCCAATGTCAAGTATTTGCGTTTAGCGAATCTTCTTCACTAATATTTTATTATTTCTTAATCCAACTAGAACGAACCAAGCTTGGACAGATGGTGACCTCTACGAATAAGGAGCCATCTTGTTAATAGTGAGTCACTAGCTCAAAGGTCAGGGTCATTGTGACCTTGGTATTTGACCTCTGTTTTTCCGACATAAAGTTGTTACGTTTAGCAAATCATTTACTTTTATATTTCAGGATTTGTTAATCCTATTAGAACTAAGCTTGGATACATGGTTACCTATAATGTTAAGAAGTAGCATGATAACATTGACATCACAAGGTCAAAAGTCAAGGTGACAGAGGAGACAAGTTAATGTGACAGAGGAGACAAGTCAAGGTGACAGAGGCGACAGGTCAAGGTGACAGAGGAGACAGGCCATGAAAACCATTTGTGGAAGTTGATGTAATGAAGCATATTCTGTTTCTGTCTAACAACAGCTTCTAGTAACAGCAGTCAAATTTGTAATGGAGAATACGTCACTCACACACTCACGCACGCACGCACGCACGCACAAACGTCTGTATGGGCTGTCAGGACTGGGCCACATCTAGTATGAATGGGCTGTCAGCACTATGCCACATCTAGTGTGTATGGGCTGTCAGCATTGTGACACATCTAGTGTGTATGGGCTGTCAGCACTATGCCACATCTCATGCGTATGGGCTGTCAGCACTATGCCACATCTCGTGCGTATGGGCTACCAGCACTCTGCCACATCTAGTGTGTATGGGCTGTCAGCACTATGCCACATCTAGTGTGTATGGGCTATCATCACTATGCCACATCTAGTGTGTATGGGCTACCGGCACTATGCCACATCTAGTGTGTATGGGCTGGCAGCACTATGCCACATCTAGTGTGTATGGGCTGTCAGCACTGCCACATCTAGTGTGTATGGGCTATCAGCACTATGCCACATCTAGTGTGTATGGGCTACCAGCACTATGCCACATCTAGTGTGTATGGGCTACCAGCACTATGCCACATCTAGTGTGTATGGGCTGGCAGCACTATGCCACATCTAGTGTGTATGGGCTGTCAGCACTATGCCACATCTAGTGTGTATGGGCTACCAGCACTATGCCACATCTAGTGTGTATGGGCTGTCAGCACTGCCACATCTAGTGTGTATGGATTACCAGCACTATGCCACATCTAGTGTGTATGGGCTGTCAGCACTATGTCACATCTAGTGTGTATGGGCTGTCAGCACTATGCCACATCTAATGTGTATGGGCTGTCAGCATTGTGACACATCTAGTGTGTCTGGGCTGTCAGCACTATGCCACATCTAGTGTGTATGGGCTGTCTGCATTGTGACACATCTAGTGTGTATGGGCTGTCAGCACTATGCCACATCTAGTGTGTATGGGCTGTCAGCACTATACCACATCTCGTGCGTATGGGCTGTCAGCATTGTGACACATCTAGTGTGTATGGGCTGTCAGCACTATACCACATCTCGTGCGTATGGGCTACCAGCACTCTGCCACATCTAGTGTGTATGGGCTGTCAGCACTATACCACATCTAGTGTGTATGGGCTACCAGCACTATGCCACATCTAGTACTGTCCACTGTGGAAGTGCCCTTGAAGTTCTCATAAATTAAGGAAGGGCATGAATCTTAAATATATTGGATTATTAGCGAACCTGGCATGAAAGGCCACGTTAGCTTATGGCGTGGCGACCGTCCATCCATTGTCTGTCTCGTCCACTTTCCCTTTAAATGAATTCTCAAGAACTACTGGGCTGATTTCACTTATACTTGGCAGGAAGCAACCTTAAGGCACAGAGACGTTTTCACCCTCTTGGTGGCCATATTGGAATTTTTTATTTCATGTTTTTTTAAGCCGGAATTTATTTTATATAAATAGTTGTGTGTGCTGATTTGAAATTTGCCACTTGAAATTGTCGGATAAATGGCTTGCCAGCCATCTTGGATTATCTTCCTGCCAAAACGTACAGAAAAGCAAGGGCAGAATTAAGATGTCCTCTCGAGAAGCACTGGACTGAAATTTGTTAGGATACATCCTAATTCTTGTCGCAATTCTGGCCAAAACCTTAAGCTTCTATTTATAGGCAAGGGCCTTTTTAGTGGAAATGCCCATGTTGGAGGTGAGCTTAGTGGAAATGCCCATGTTCAAGGTGATCTTAGTCGAAGTGCCCATGTTTGAGGTGAGCTTAGTGGAATTGCTCGTGTTCAAGGTGAGCTTAGTGGAAATGCCCATGTTCACGGTGAGCTTAGCGGAAATGGCCATGTTGAAGGTGAGCGATACAGGCTCATTGGGCCGCTTTTTTTAGCTCATGAACACTAACTAGAAGTGTAGAGGTTATTTTTAATTTATTTTGTGTTTACCATATTATTTGGAAATTTTGGTGTAGTAGCCATGTCCACGGCTAGTTAAGTTATTCAACTGTGAGAAATAAAGGCCCACAGCTAGTTCTGGTATTCCCCTGTGAGCATATAAAAGCATAGTGTCCGCTGGGAGTTCAGTTATTATTACCCCTCAGTAATGTTACATAACCATATGCTGTTATTAGTCCCCTACCGGTAAAACCGGGGTGGACTATAGTGTCTGTCCATCCATCTGTCGCAGTTGGTTTTCCACACTTTTTCGCAGTCCTTCAAAACATTCTCCTGAGAATTGCTACATTACTTTGTTATGAGAAGTTACAGACCAAGTTAGAGTTTCAGGCATATGGGTCAATTTTTTATGGAGTTATGCCCCCTTTCGACTTATGAAATACAAAAAATATGAGTTTTCCACAAGTTTTTTTGCAGCTCTTCGAGATATTCCTATGAGTATTGGTACATTACTTTGTTATGAGTAATTACAGCGCAAGTTCGAGTTTCAGGAATTTTCGTCAATTTTTGATGGAGTAATGTCCCTTTTCATCTTATGAAATACAAGCATATCAGCTTTCAAGACTTTTTCGTTCTCCTTCACCATATATAACTGAAGCTTGGTTTATTGCTTTGTTATGAGAAGTTACAGATCAAGTTCGAGAATCAGCTGCTTCTGTCAATTTTTAATGGAGTTTTTGACTGACAATCTCTAAAGATTTATATCACCAGGTAGGGGACATATACTGCAAAGCAATACTTACAGAATGCTTGTTTGATTGGTTAAGATCAATGATGTATGATCAGGTATTTCCCTCATGCGAGGACAATGTTACACGTAGGGCTGCGCGATATACCGATACCATATTTAAAACCGATATCCTGCACTGACGGTTTCATAACCGATTATAAAAAATAAATATCGAAAAACCGAATATGAACATATTTTCGGTTTTTCATATCAGGACTGTTAAAAATAAAAGATACTAACGAGCATGAAAATCGTAATGAATAATAATGGCCATACTTTCCATTAAGCTATGTTCGGGGCAACTAATAATTGAACGTGGCCCCAATTGCGCATATTGTGTAACTCCATGTAACTCGCTGTACGCCGAGAGAAATCAAGCAGCGAATTAATTAAATAAATATCCACTCGTCTTTTCTCTGGTAGTCTCAGATAAATTTGCAATATAAAACACAATACTAATGTGGGAATTTGTCATTAAAATTTGTATCGGGGAAAACATTTCTAAACAACGGCATCCATTTTATTTACGTCACCGGCTAATTAACATAATGCAAAGTCGTGCCAACACTAAATCGCCCGATTGCATCAAAATCTCGCCAATAAATATAATGCTGAATACATTTTGCTGATTAGGATATAATTTTAAATAAAATTGTTACTCAAACCGTTTTTAAAACGTTGTCTTCTATACACAATATCATATTAACTTATGAAATTCGCGATCGCAATATTACAGTTAATATTTTCTTCAAGGCATGATTTCGTCCTCTGGCCGAAATGGAAATGAAAGAAGAAAGGGAGATAATTACATCATAATTAATTACAATCGCGTGATTTACGTCTTTTCGCAACCTGTTTTGCTGATTTATGATTAATTTTGACAAAATAAACGATGTTTATTTAACTGCGCGTAATATTTAGGCGGTCTAATTAATAATTTCACTCCCGCGATGATGGATATTATAAGGTATATTAAGCTTTAAAGGCGTAAAACGTTACGAATGTATCGGGGCGTGAAAATACGTTCTAATCATTTAAATTTTTTGTTTCATGTCCATAAAACCGATATTCGGTTAAAACCGATATGAAAAGTCATATCGAAACCGATATGGCTGTAAGCCAATCCGCGCAGCCCTAGTTACACGGTATCCCCGCATGAACATCATCTTAGTCTAAATGCGCAGATTAATCATAAGTGTTGATGTATTCTGAAAATGGCATCATAAGTGTTGAAAATTGGCAATATTTAAGATAAGATAAAATCTCTTACTCTCTCGCTGACATCTGAGGGGTAATAAATTCATCACCAGTGTCTTGGCGGGGTACAGGCTCTTACCATAAGCGCAAACAAATATATTTCCATCACTGCGCTCAGGAAATACAATGTTTACGCATGTGCTAGCAGCCTGTACCCCCCATCAAAACACTGGTGTAACTAATATTAGCTCAAGTTGCCAGAATGGCCAGGTGAGCTTATGCCATGGCAGCTATCGGTCAATTTGTCTTGTCTGTCAACTTTTTCTTTAAATGACTTCTCACGAACCACTGGGCCGATTTCCATTATATTCGGCCGGAAGCGTCCTTAGGGCATAGAGATTCGAGTTTGTTCAAACGAAGCCGATCGGCCAGTTTGGCCGGTGGCCATCTTTGATTTTGGTTGATTTTTTTAAACATCTTTAAAAATCTCTGAAACCACTTGGGGATCGATTCAGACCTCATGAAATATCATCTACAGCAAGAGTTGAACCAAGTTTGTTTAAGGGAACTTGATTGGCCAAAAATAGTTGGATGACCTAGTTTTTGTGAAAACAACTTCTCCAGAACCATTAAACGGATCGGGCCGAAATTTGGGTGATATGATTAGGGACTTGAGGGCCATTAAACTTTATTTAAAATGTAAAAAAACATGGCTTCTGTAGGGCAATCAAAATGTAGCGTGCTAAGCGGCCATATGAGATTTTTTATTTGACAGATTTTGAAGCCAAAATTTGTTTATAGGTTTTAGGATATTCTGATTTCAAATATGTCATTTTCAAAACTGTCAGATAAACTGGTTGGCGGGCATCGTGGATATTTTTCCCGAGAAAAGCTCCCATACTAAAGCAATGGGAAATTCAATATGTTTTCTTATCAAGAAGCGCTAGGCCGATTTCAATCATATTTGGCAGGAAGCATCTGTAGGGCATAGTTTGCTCAAAGGAAGCCGATCACCCAAATTTGGAATCTCCTCTGAAACGACTTGGGGGATTGATTCAAAACTTATGAACTATCATTTAGGGCAAGAGTTGAACCATGAACCAAGTTTGTTCCAGGAAACTTGATTGGCTAAATGGCTTGGTGGCCATATTGGATGACGTAGTTTTTGCAAAAAATAACTTCTCCAGATTCGCTGGACGGATCGGTCCCGAAATTTGGGAGGTGTGATTATGGACTAACAGCCATTAAAGTTTGTTCAAGGGAAATTGATACATCAAAATACTTGGCCACCATGGGACGATCAAAATGTAGCGTGTTTAGCAGCCAAAATTGGTTTTTATATAGTGGGGTATTCTGATTTCAAATTGGCCATTTTGGAAATTCGGATAAATAGTTTGGCGGCCATCTGTTTCCCACCAACAGCTCAAGCAATAGGAAACTTGAAATGTCTTCTTGAGAACCACTGGGCCAATTTAAATGTTCATTTGGCAGAAAGCATCCTTATGGCATAGAGATTCAGGTTTGTTCAAACGGAGCTGATTGGCCAATTTGCCCGGTGGCCATCTTGGTTTGTTTCCAAGTTTTAGAACCATCTTTAAAACTCTAATCTGAAACCGCTTTAGAGATTGATTCAAAATTCATGCAGCATCATCTAGGGCAACAGCTGATCCAAGTTTGTTCAAGGGAAGTTGTTTGGCCAAATACGTCAGTGGCCATCTTGGATGACGTAGTTTTCATGAAAACAGTCGGCAGATCGGTCTGAAATTATGCAGATATGATTAAGGGATAATTTGCCAAGCGGCCATCTTGGGTTTTGGCCAACTTTTTGAAATGTCTTTAAAAATCTTTTGCGTATCCGCTTAGGGATCGATTCAAAACTCATGAAAGGCCATCTAGGGCAACAGCTTACAGGAACTTAATTGGCCTAATGTTTTTCCTGCCATCCTGGGTGACCTAGTTTTCATGAACATGACTTCGACAGAACCTCTGAACTGATCGGGCTGATATTTGGCAGATATGATTAGAGAATAGGCTTGTTAAGTGATGACGTATTTCCGGGTTCAGCTCTATTGTTAAATACACAAAAACAATGTTTTTGTTTAACAGCAAATGATGACATCATAAACACGTACCTCTGATGTAATAAAGTAAAGTCCACACTTCCAGGTTGTGAATCACGAGCTGTGACGTCATACTTAACAAGCCCATCACGAGCAGTGACATCATACTTAACAAGCCCATCACGAGCAGTGACATCATACTTAACAAGCCCATCACGAGCAGTGACTTCATACTTAACAAGCCCGTCGTGAGCAGTGATGTCATACTTAACAAGCCCATCATGAGCAGTGACGTCATACTTAACAAGCCCATCACGAGCAGTGACGTCATACTTAACAAGCCCATCACGAGCAGTGACATCATACTTAACAAGCCCATCACGAGCAGTGATGTCATACTTAACAAGCCCATCACAAGCAGTGATGTCATACTTAACAAGCCCATCACGAGCAGTGACGTCATACTTAACAAGCCCATCACGAGCAGTGACATCATACTTAACAAGCCCATCACGAGCAGTGATGTATACTTAACAAGCCCATCACGAGCAGTGATGTCATACTTAACAAGCCAATAAGGACCATTAGATTTTGTTCAAGGGAAGTAGATATGTAATGAAACATGGCAGCTGTGTGTTTGTTACAATTCTGGTCAACTTGGTGTTCTAATTCATGGCCTTTCTAGTTGAAATGCTTGTTCCAGGTGAGAGATACCGGCCCCTTGAGCCTCTTGTTCCCCTGTGAGCATATAAAAGCATATTGTCCACAGCTAGTTATGTTCTTTACCTGTAATAGTATAAAACTCCATGGCTAATTAAGTTCTTCCCCTGTGAGCATATACCAGTATATTGTCCATGGGGATATGAGGTATTACCCTCTTAGCATATACCCATATATTGTCCACGGGGAGCTGAGTTATTACCCTGTGAGCATATACCAGTATATTGTCCACAGGCAGATGAGTTATTACCCTGTGAACATATACCAGTATATTGTCCTCGGGCAGATGAGTTATTACCCTGTCTGCATATACCAGTATATTGTCCACGGGGAGATGAGTTATTACCCTGTGAGCATATACCAGTGGATTGTCCACGGGGAGATGAGTTATTACCCTGTGCGCATATACCAGTATATTGTCCACGGGGAGATGAGTTATTACCCTGTGAGCATATACCAGTATATTGTCCACGGGGAGATGAGTGATTACCCTGTGAACATATACCAGTATATTGTCCACAGGGAGATGAGTGATTACTCTGGGAGCATATACCAGTATATTGTCCACAGGGAGATGAGTTATTACCCTGTGAGCATATGCCAGTATATTGTCCACGGGGAGATGAGTGATTACCCTGTGAACATATACCAGTATATTGTCCACGGGGAGATGAGTGATTACCCTGTGAACATATACTAGTATATTGTCCACGGGGAGATGAGTGATTACCCTGTGAACATATACCATTATATTGTCCACAGGGAGATGAGTGATTACCTTGTGAGCATATGCAAGTATATTGTCCACTGGGAGATGAGATAGATTAACACAAGACAGAAACTGGATTGTATAACAGAAAAATATTTGAAGCGCAGTGGTTTTGTTACTTGTTATCCTTCACAATTAAGACTCACAACAGCTTATGTATGAAAACAAGAATTGTTCAAGCCGATTTGGTAAAATTTTGGTGTGCGGACTAGGCACGCTAGAGGACTATCCTTGGGGGAATATGGTATATATCACTTATACTTTGAATTCGCAATGTTCCCATAAGCTAACAAATAATTTGAAATTTGTTTAACATCGATGTATTTCTGAATTTATGAGAACTTGTACTAACCATGGCGCCTCCTATTACTTCGTTTAATGTTTATATATTTATTTATTAGTGGATTTTATTGAGCATGAGTGATGCTAATTAAATTGTGTTTATATGAAGTTAATGCATATATAATTCTGTATGACAGAGTATGAGCAGATAATGTACAGGTTACTATGTTACATATGTATATAGACTTAAAGATTCTTGTAAATCATAAAGGAGAAATAAACAATATAACAATTATGATGAATGGACTTATTGTTTGTCTCACTCTGGCTGCAAAAAGGCTGCATATCCAGGGAATAAAAACTAGAATTAGCCTGGATTAATGCTGGGAATTCCTGAGATTTAGAGCTTGGGTAAGCTAGGATTAGATGGTATTCTGACAGGATTAGCCTGGAAAAGCCTGAATTGTTTAAGGTTGGAATAGGCCAGACTTCTCAAAATAACCTGGAAAAGCCTTTAATGGCTGTGTACGCCTGGAATAGGCCGGACTGCCATGCTTCTGTTGAAAATTTTAGTTTATAGCTTGGAATAGCCTGGAAAAGCTTGGAGTAGCCTGCTAAAGCCAGGAATAAGTCTGTTAAATTTTAGTAGTGAAGGGGCTCGCTGTATGCTATTGTTATGCAAATGAGCTCTTGACCTATTTAAATACTGTGTTCTGATTGGTTGTTCGAATTGAGTGGGTAGACACTATTGTTCTAAATGAACGTGTAGACTATTGTTAGCTCACCTGGCCTAAAAGGCCAAGTGAGCTTATGCCGTGTCGACCATCCGTCTGTCCGTCCGTCAACTTTTGCTTTAAAACGCTACTCCTAACCAATATCAGAATCTTAACTAAATTTTGGTCAAAGGATGGTATTGTGCTCGGATCCGGAACTTTCATTTGGAATTTTGATTCATAGATTTTATTAAAAATTTACTGGAAATTGTTAAATTGCTTCTTCTCCTTACCCTTTTGACCGATTTCAATCAAATTTGGCTGAAAGGATCCTATGGTCATAGGTTATAGAACGTCCATTCAGAATTTTGATTCGTAAATATTTTGGGTTAAATCTTAGATTTTATTCAAAATTTACCGGAAATTGTCAAATCGCTTCTTAGAATTTTGACCAATTTCAACCAAATTAGGCTGAAAGAATCCTATGGTCATAGGCTCCATTGAGTCCATTCAGAATTTAGTTGCGTAAATATTTTGAATGATAATCCTAGATTTTATTAAATATTTACCGGAAATTGTCAAATTGCTTCTCCTTACCCGTTTGACCGATTTCAATCTAATTTGGTGATAGGTTATAGAACTTGGATTCAGAATTTTGATTCGTAAATATTTTGGGTGAAAAACTTAGATTTTACTAAAAATTTACCAGAAATTCTAGATTGCTTCCCCTTCTCCTTACCCTTTTGACCGATTTCAATCAAATTTGGCTGAAACGAGCCTATGGTCATAGGTTATAGAGCTTCCATTCAGAATTTTAATTCGTAAATATTTTGGTTGGAAACCTAGAATTTATTAAAAATTTACCAGAAATTGTCAAATTGCATCTCCATACCATTTTGACCGATTTCAACCAAATTGGGCTGAAAGGACCCAATGGTCGTAGGCTCCAGAATTTCCATCCTGAAGTTTGATTCATCAATTCTTTTGGTGAAAATCTTAGATTTTATGAAAAATGTACTGGAAATTGTTAAATAGCTCCTTATCATTCTGAGCGATTTCAACCAAATTTGGCAGAAAGGATCCTGTGGTGATGGGCTCTAGAATTTCCATACAGAATTTTGATTCATCAATTTTTTTTTGGGTGAAATCTTAGATTTTATTTTAAATGTACTGGAAATTTTCAAATTGCTTCTCCTTACCATCTTGACCGGTTTTAACCAAATGAGGCTTGAAAGGGTCCTATGGCCATAGGCTCTAGACCATCCATTCAGAATTTTAATTCATCAATTTCTTGCATGAAAATCAGATTTTATGAAAAATGTACCGGAAATTGTCAAATTACTTGTTAGCTGCTTGACATATTTCAAACAAATTTCACTAATGGATTCTATGGTGGCAGGATCTAGAAATTCTATTCAGAATTTTGATTGATCAATTTGTTTGGTGAAAATCTTAAATTTACCGGAAATTGTCAAAACGCTGCTTCTTAGTTGCTTGACATATTTCAACCAAATTTGGCTAGAGTGACCCTGTCAAGGTAGACTAGAATTTCTATTCAGAATTTTGATTGGGCAATTTTTTGGGTGACCATCTTGTATTTTCCGATAATTATCCATCAATTATCTACACGTATTTAAATGGTTCACATGTTAATGGTCCAGGTGAGCGCCACAGGCCGTTGGGTCTCTTGTTCTGCACACAATTGTTCATAAGTGACGGCTGTGGGCTATTGTTCATAAGTGACCACTGTACACTATTGTTCATGCAAATGGTCACTGGTATCTGGTGAATATTTTGAATTGTAGCTTCCTATGTCAAATTAGTATCAAAAATATTCGCTTGCCTGAGATGGGGGTGGGTGGCGTCTCATTTTAAAAACAATCAGCGAAGTACAGCGTTACACGGGTAATATATAGGCAAACTAAGCAATGTATGTGTAGTATTATATAGATAATAATCATTTATCTATCGTATTTCAGGAGATATATGTCAGTGTCAGTCATTTAATTATTTAATTTTTTTTTTAATATTGCGGTCGCAATTTTATCTAGACAGTGAAGATGAGGAAATGACAGAGATGAAGAGTGAAGATGATGAGCCAATGGAGTCGGAGAGTGAAGCTGGTGATGACTCCGCAGAGTCTGAGAGTGAAGATGAAAATGAGGCCATAGGCAATCAGGAACTATTTACCATATTCCAAAATATTAAGCAGATCTTAGACGCTGAACAATCAGGTTTAGAACATGAGGATGGTGAAGTGAACAGAGGCCCAAATGGTGTATGCAATGTGACTATTTCCGTATATGCTGATGCTTTAGTTTCAAAGTGTATAGACAATGTTCCAGTGGAGATTACAGAACTACGCTCATTAAAAGAATTCATCAGGAAACTAAAGATTTTATCACCGACTCATACGATGAAGTAGTCAGCTTTTCGAAAAATAGAGTCAGATCAAGAAGTACATAAGGAACAATCTAGATGCTGACGATAATGATGATGATTGCGGCGGTGATGGATCTGATCCATAAGGAATCAGTCTACTCATTGATAAATGGATCTCCTGAACATTGACTATTTGTTTATGCTACAGGAACTATATGTTTTATCATATGTAATATTTTCTTCAATGTAAAAATATGGATACAAATAAGATATTGGCTCTTCATGTGTGTGATGATTGTAGCTATATATCCAGCCCAGTCCCCCACTTCCCTCAATATACAAATCGGAGTGGGTGCTGTTGATGTTGGTGGAAGTAGTGGGTGGTGGTGGTGGGTTAATTGTTAGTTGTGGGTGTTGGTGCTTAGTGGTTGGTGGTGCTAGTGGCGAAGGTGGTAGAGGGGTGGTGGTGGGTGCTGGTAGTAGGTGGTTGCAGCCACAATGTCTAAACCATGGATAGCCAGCTATATTATTTTTGTTGTCGGGGCCTCATTGACTGTGTACTCATAATGCATTCATGCTTACATAGGCGTGTGTGCATACGAGCGAGACCTTTATTAAACCCTCATTGACATACCCTCTCCAACCTATATGCCATTTTTAACACTCCACACTCACAAATTCCGACCACAATGTCCAGACAAATGGATAGCCATCAGAGTCAGTGATTCCAATGATAAATTTTCAAAAGTAGTCTTCTATAGGTCTGTAAATATGAATATGAAGAAATTCGACAGGGGTTGGTGTAGTAGGTTGCTGATGGGTGTTTGCTGGCGCAATGTCAAGACAAACGGATAGCCAGCAGAGCCAGTCATTCCAATGATAAATTTTTTTAAATAGTCTTCTCTTGGTCTGCAAATGGACATTTAAATTGAAATTCTCTTGAAGAAATTTGAGTGTTAAAGGGTTAAGAAAGTCTATAGCGGCCATGTAATGGTGTAACATGAGGTGGCCGCTTAGGGCAGGTCTGACTGAATTATATAGTAAAAAAGGGTTATAGCGTATCACTGCTGTGTAGGCCAAAAGGATATATTTTTATTGGACTTGTAGTAAAGGACCTCCTATGATTATGCTACTATGCTCGTAATGGGGCTCTTAATTGTTGAAATGTAATGTCATGAATGATAAGGCATTCTGTCTCCAACCAACTCCTCACAATTCACTTACTACTGTTAATGTATGAACACCGGGGATTAAAAATGTGTTAATCTTTAGTGGTAAACAACAATAGCCAGTGAGCGGGTTCACTCGTTATTATCAATTTTTAACAAACTACTCCCAGCGAGGACATTGTAATATCTTGTCAAATATCAATCTCACGTCATTTGTTCACCAGAATATGTTTTATGTATGCGAGTACACTCAAATAATTAAGTGGTAGCACTCGACTCCATCGCGGCAAGCTGCACGGTCTCATGCAGTATAATTAATGTATTTTATATTCTGTGATATGAAAGACGATTTAATGAAAAACGAGCAACAGCGATCAGCAGCGTTGTTTCCAAAAAAGGGTAATAAAACCAGGGAAAAATTACTGTTTCCGGGCATGTACATACACATGTTGCTGCATGTATAAATGTGCAGCCACCTGTATAAAATTGTTGCTGCAACATTTTTTTTTTTAATTTAATAATTAAATCACTGCCACTTGAAAGACATATCTCCTTAAATACAATAGATACATGATTATTATCTATATAATGTTATACATACAACATCGCTTAGTTTACCTATATATTACCCATGTAACACTGTACTTTGCTCCGATTTAAAAAAAAAATTAAATGACTGGGAGACGCTGCCCCGCCCCCATCTCAGGCAATCAAATATTTTTAATACTAATTTAACATATGATAGGAAGCTACAATTCACACTAGTTTCAAAATATTCAGCAGATACCAGCGACCACCTGCATGAACAATAGCGTGCAGCGGTCACTTATGAACAATAGCGCACAGCCGTCACTTATGAACAATAGTGTGCAGATGCACATTTAGAACAATAGCATGAACCCTACACTTAAACAATAGCGTCTACCCGCTCATTTAGAACAATAGCGTCTACCCGCTCATTTAGAACAATAGTGTCTACACACTCATTTAGAGCAACCAAGTATTTAAATAGGGCAAGAGCTCATTTGCATAACAATAGCACACAGAAATCCCCTTGACTACTAATCATAGCCAGGAGAAACTCGGACATTAGTCAGAAATAGCTCGGGTAAGTCGGCAATACCTTGGATAAGCCAGGAATAGCTCAGACATTCGCCAGGAATAGCTTGAATAAGCCAGCTAACCATGGTGACATTTCTATGAATCCACCATCAATGCTTTCAAGAAATCCATGATTTTTGATTGGTGTTGGTTACTGTCCATTCGACTGCTAGCGAACTTACATCCATAGCAATCTTCCTTAACTGTGACTGTGTAGAGCATACAATTTCTATATCCCCGATAGAGCTTTCAACAGATGAAAGAGAACAACTTGATTTAACCCTTCAAGCTGGTCAAAACTGAACTCTGCAGTAGTCTTGTGGAATGTCTGTTGGAAGGCCAATAGACACATTATTTTTGGAAATGTATGACTTAAATGGCTGGATAATCCACTGTCATCTCATTGCAAAATTTAAAAAAATACCCATCTCTTGACCTACAAATGGTCATTCAAAAAGGGACTATTTTGATTTTCCTAACACCTTTTGATGTGCCACACACATTTTGCATCTTAGTAAATGAATGGTAGTTTGGTCTGTCGGCCTGTCCATCTGCATACTGGGACAGAAAAGGGACTCCTCAGCAGCCAGGATACAGACAATCTTAGTCCTCAAATTACCCTAGAATCTGGATCAGATAGCTAGGAATGGTCTAGAATGGCCTACTACTCTCAGGCCAACAAAAATTAAAGATAGTAATCTTTTGACAGGCATCGAGTAAGCTAATAACTGATAGCCTAATTAAATTTCAGCAAGGCAATAACACTATATGATACCATGTTTGTTATATTTGCTATAACCAGAGATTGCTAACACATCTGTATTAGAAAGCCTTGTCATTGAATTACTATAGTTTAGTTGGATTTCAGAGTGCAGGCAGATACTACCTTTATGTTCTTCTCAGGTTTCCATTCGATGACATGTATGCGTCAACTAGAAATAAAGCTATCCAGGAAGATCTGCAATTTTTCTGATTTTGTTTATAAAGACCTATATACATACGTGTCGAAATTCATATTAGCTATATGTAGATTATGTGTTGGCGTTGTTTCGCGCCCAACTCCTACTTACGCTACATCAGTGTACAAGTTTATATATATATATATATATATATATATACACACACGCACGCATGCGCGTGCGCACACACAGTCTTGTTTTACGTCAAATATTTTTAATTGTAGAAGGCTGATACATTTATCTAATGCGCATTATTAAACAATATTTTTATTGATTAAGTGAATGAGCTTCTAAACTCATTTTCCAGACTGGTATTTTGCATACTAAATGAGGACCTATAAAATGTATCACCAAATCGAGGACCTTTGCACTTTCCACGAAAGCATGTGAATCTGAGAATGGAAATTTACCGAATGGTCAAGATCGTGGGAAATACATGTATCTCTATTTGCTACAGGTGTTTAAAGTCAGAAGCTTTGGTATATCTTTTGAATTGATGCTAATCATTTGCATGTATGTAATTTTGTCCTCGATTGGGTATTATTTGTGTAATTGGTGTGTGAAATGTATCACATTTATGTTAATAACAGTTTAACAATGGCTACGAATTTGATGACTAAATTTAACTCTGTTTTACATGTAAATTAATATCTGTTTTACATGCACCCATTTATGCCACTAAGAATATTAACCAATCTTTAGGAATTTGATGAATAAATTTATGTCTGTTTTACATGAAAAATTTAGGAAATGTGTTCTATGACCTCGAATGGACCATATTCATTTACAATGTGTAATTATGTGTAAATTTTATTCTCATGTATGCCAATAAGAATTTAACAAGAGGCCCATGTGGCCTGTATTTCTAACCTGGAACATCAGCATTTCAAATTAGGAAGGCCATCGCCTACATAAGATTTGGCCAGAACTGCAACAAGAGCAAGGATGTTGTCGCCCAAATTTGTTTAAAATCAATCCAGTGGAGAAGACATTTTAAAATCCACATTACTATAATATGGGAGTTTTTGCTGCGAGGAATTCAAGAAGGCCACCAGCCCGTCAATCACGCAGTCATCCGATCTTTCACACATGCAGTACGTCATTTCTGTCACTCATGCGGTCAGTTGCTCAGTTGGTTGGTCAGTCCGTGGGTGGGTGGTTTGGTTTGTCAGCATGTATGTCAATCTGTCACTCATGCCCTCGCCCTATCTGTCACTCATGCAGTCATCCAATATGTCACTCGTGCAGTTCATCTCAGATGTCACTAATGCAGTCACCCGATCTGTCACTCATGCAGTCGGTCACCCATTCAGTTGGTCGGGTGGCAGTCGGTCGGTTTGTCGCTTAGTTGGTCGAGCAGTGGGTTGATCAGTCATTGGGTGGGTCGGTTGGTCTCCCAGCCTCTCAGTCAGTCCATCACTCATGTAGTTATCCGATCTGTCACTCATGTAGTCATCCGATCTGTCATTCATGCGGTCGATTGGTTGCTCAGTAGGTTGGTCATTCCGTGGGTGAGTCACTCATGCAGTCCTCCGACCTGTCACTCATTCATTCCATCACTCGTGCAGTCATCCAATTTGTCAGTCATGCAGTCGGTGACTTATATAGTCCGTCAGTCAGTCTCTCATGTGGTCAGCCATTCCGTCACACATGCAGTCAGTCAAAATGTCCCTCATGCAATCGGTCAGTCTGATGGGCTGAATGGTAGTTTGGTCTGTCAGCCTGTCCATCACTTATGCAATCATCCGATCCGACCCTTATGCAGATATCCGATCGGTCACTCATGTGGTAGGTCAGTCCGCTAGTCTGTCACTCATACAGTCATCCGATCTGTCACTCATGCACTCATAAGATCTGTCACTCATGCAGTCATCCGATCTGTCACTCATGCAGTCTGTCACTCGTACAGTCATCCGATCTGTCTGTCACTCAGGCAGTCATCCGATATGTCACATAGGCAGTCTACCAGTTTGTTAATCATGCAGTCCATCAGTTTGTTACTCATGCAGTCATCCTATCTGTTACTCATGCAATCATCCGATCTGCCACTCTTACAGTTATTTGATGGCACTCATGCAGTCCATCACTGTCACTTATGCAGTCATCTAATCGGTCACTCATGCAGTCGGTGGGTGGTCTGTCAGTATGTCAGTCCTCCATTCTATCACTCATGCAGGCATCCCATCTGTCACTCATACAGTCAACCGATCTGTCACTCATGCAGTCAGTCAGTCTGTCCCTAATGTAGTCGTCCTATCTGTCACTCATGCAGTCATCCGATATGTTACTTACACAGACCGTCAGACTATCACTCAAGCACTCATCCAATCTGTCACTCATGCATCCATCCAATCTGTTACTCATGC
The DNA here is from genome assembly GCA_034401795.1 of Chaetoderma sp. LZ-2023a. Taxonomy (NCBI): domain Eukaryota; kingdom Metazoa; phylum Mollusca; class Caudofoveata; order Chaetodermatida; family Chaetodermatidae; genus Chaetoderma; species Chaetoderma sp. LZ-2023a. The sequence continues at coordinate 1,623,588 of CM067364.1, forward strand.
AGTAGGTCGAGCGGGTGGGTGATCAGTCGGTATGTGGGTGGTTTGGTCTGTCAGTCTGTCCATCACTCATACAGTCATCTGATCCTTCACACATGCAGTATGTCATTTCTGTCACTCATGCATTCAGTCGGTCGGTTGCTCATTTGGTTGATCAGTCGTTCGGTGGGTGGTTTGGTTTGTCAGCAATTCTGCTTGTCCATCAATCATGCAGTTCTCCGATTAGTCACTCATGCAGTCCAGAAGTCGGTCACTCATGCAGTCATCCGATTATACAGTTGGGTGGTGGGGCGCTCGGTCGGTTGGTCTGTCAGTCTTTCACACATACAGTCATCTGGGCTGTGAATCATGCAGTCATCCGATTTGTCAATCGTGCTATTCGTCAGGTTGTCACTCATGGAGTCATCCTATCTGTCGCTCAGGCAGTCATCAAATATGTCACATGCAGTCCAACAGTCTGCCACTGATGCCATCCTCCGATCTGTCACTCATGTGGTCCGTCAATCTCTCACCCATGCAGTCATCCAATCTGTCACTCATGAAGTATAGACTGCTTGTTTCTATTCAGCATACAGTCATCAGATCGGTCAATCATGCAGTCCGTCAGTTTGTCACTCATGCAGTCATCTAATCTGTCACTCATGCACTCAGTCATTTGGTCGTTCGGCCTGTATCAGTCCATCACTCATGCAGTCATCCACTCTGTCACTCATGCATCCCATTAGTCCACCACTCATGCAGTCTGTCATCCGATCTGTCACTCATGCAGTCATATGCTCTGTCACGCATGTGGTCAGTTGGTCAGTCATTTGATCGGTCATTCGGGCGTTTGGTCGACCTGTCAGCCTATCCATCAGTCTGCCATGCATGCAGTCATCATATCTTTCACTCGTGCAGTCGTCCGATTTGTCTGCCACTCATGCAGTCATCCGATATGTCACACAGGCAGTCTATCAGTCTGTTACTCATGCAGTCCATCAGTTTGTCACTCATGCAGTCATCCGATCTGTCACTCTTGCAGTCATCCGATGTCACGCACGCAGTCCATCGGTCTGTCACTTATGTAGTCATCCAATCTGTCACTCGTGTAGTCATCCGATCTGTCACTCATGCAGATGGTTGGTCGGTGGGTGGTGGTTTGGTCTGTCAGTATGTCCGTCAGTCCATCATTTATGCAGTCATCCATTCCATCACTCATGCAGTCACGGTTTGTACAGTTCTGCTGCACATGGTAAGAATGACCGGATTCTGCGCGAAATAAGACGTTGAGCACTGACATCTGTCACGCATACGGTCATCCTATCTGTCACTGACGCAGTCATCCAATATGTTACTTACGCAGTTAGTCACAATTGCACTCATCCAATCGGTCACTCATGTATCTATCCAATCTGTCACTCATGCAGTCGGTCGAGAGGGCGGGCGATCAGTCGGTAGGTGAGTGGTTTGGTCTGGCAGTCTGTCCATCTGTCCGTCACTCATACAGTCATCCGATCCTTCACACATGCAGTACGCCATTTCTGTCACTCATGTGGTCAATCGGTCTGTTGCTCAGTTGTTTTGTCAGTCTGTGGGTGGGTTGTTTGGTTTGTCAGCATGTGTGTCAGTCCATCACTCATGCAGTCCTCTGATCAGTCACTCATGCAGTCCGGCTGTCGTCACTCATGCAGTCATCCAATGTGTCACTCATACAGTCAGTCACTCATACAGTTGGAAAGTGCAAGATTTACCAGGCCCACCAACCCTCTCAACAACAAGAACCATTAATGACATACCCAATACCCAAAGTACCCTGGCAAATTGTAGCTTCCGATTGTTTCGAAGTCGACAAGCAGCACTATTGTGTATTTGTCGACATTTATTCTGATTATAGTGAACTAATGCACCTTGAATCTATGACTACAGAATGCCTAATCGGTACACTGAAACCTGTGTTTGCAATACATGGTGTACCATGTTCTCTGATCTCGGACGGTGGACCTAATTATGCATCGAAAGACTTCCAATCCTTTGCTCGCGACTGGGATTTCGAACATCTAATCTCTAGTCCATATCATAGTCGCTCCAATGGCAAAGCAGTCGACAGTAAAGATTGCAAAAACGCTTATCATAAAAGCTGTTGACGACGGGAGAGACATTTGGAAAGCTCTACTCGAGTGGAGAAACATGCCATCAACAAACATGACTTCATCTCAGTGCTCAACGTCTTATATCGTGCAGAACCCGGTCATTCTTACCATGTGTAGCAGAACTGTACAAACCGTGTCTTCAACTAAGAGTTGATGCAGATGCCATATTGCAAATTGTATCATGACAGACATGCGAACCAGTTACCACCATTGTCTATTGGACAGCCTATTTGTGTAAAAATCTTTCCGAAAGATCATCAGTGGAAACCAGCATCCATCACAGCTGAAGCCGATCCTCGTAGTTACGTGGTTGACATGAATGGACATAAGTATTGACGCAATCATGCACATATCCGTAAAACCCCTGAACCATTTGAAACACCACAAGATTCAACCAATTCCATTGGCAGATTCGGCTGAGAACAGAACAATTATTCCCAATACCGTTTTCACACCTACAACTCCAGAGCCTACCACTGGTCCTCTTCCAGTTGTAACCAGAAGTGGTAAAGAATCTCGCCGTCCTTCCAATTTCAATGACTTTATTTGAAAGCTTACTAACTGTAATTACCTATAGTTAATTACCCATAGTTAATTATTTTAAATTTATTATTACATAGTTAATTTGTTTATTATAAAAGGAGGGATGTTATAGAAGATGCTATGTCAGCTTTAAGCTTGACAATCTGGTAACTGGGTAGTTAATGCTGAGTAGTAAAATGAAGCAATTATAATCTTGATTCCCATATCGCGTCTATTCGTCAAACCATGGCATAAACTATAACAACGGATACATGTGATCACCGACATAGACAGGAAACGTGGAGCATCAAATACATATGTAGCCTGCGCATGCAGCCGTAAGCTGGAAACACGTGTCCGTATACGCGTAGTGCACAATATGTAGTGCAGATCTGCCGAGCCACGCTAAATAGGGGTAATGCAAACTCTGCATATGTGTCGTGTTCAGTATTAAAAACATTTTGACCGAAGTATAGTTGGGACATTGCCTGGTGCACTGCACGATCTATGCAGTACATCTCGTCTTGTGATCCGCAAAGATGTATTTGCAGCAAATTAGCTTTCAACTGTAGCCTTCATAACTTTTCCAAACATCCGCATAAATTACAAACATGCAAATGAACGTGACAATCTACTAGCCATCCGCATCTGCAACAGTTCTTCTTCATCATTCTTGAGAGTGAGCCGCATCAGATAGTTCGTCTGCGGATATACTCCTAGCAACTAACTTCAGCACTGTACCATCATGCGCCTTGAATATGTGATGCTTCAACTATAATGACTAGAACTTATTCCGTACCAATGACTAATAGGTGCTCCATTATTGTAATATTGTATTAATGTATTTATATAAGGTACTGATGACTAACATGTACCGCATGGTCGTCTGCACAGTTCACTAGGTTACACTATACTGCAACAGCAACCACACCACCTTGTTCCCCCATAGCATCAATTTTTCACTAAGGTCGCTGCTCATGTTCTCACTACGCGAACCTGACATGCGGCTGGCTAAACCTGGCTATTTTATCTCAATAGGATAGGATTATAAGTAGTTAGGGACGACTACCCTTTAGGAGACATTTGTGTCAGTCTCTTTCTGGGAGTCGCGGATATGTAACACCGCACACCGGCAAGGTTGTATAAATTGGCAATATACCATAGGGCCTCCTAAATTCTCTGAATAAATGAGTAGTTGCCTCTTTCTACACTCCTCTGGCCTCAGGGCCCAATAATTGTCTGGAATCCCTCAGCCACGTTGGTTAGAGCTGACTTTGAAACTATTGGAGTTTCGGAGCTGTTAGAATCAAAGTGTCGATGACCGCAAACACCTCCTCTGTATCTGCAGATACGTGTTAGCTTAAATAACCATGACAAAGTAGAAAGCACTACGAAAACACTATATTATATTAACGGGCCAACAGTCGATTCTTTGGGCAATCTACATAACCCTAAAGACAGGTAAATGTTAGACCCAGGGTGCTGATCTCATATGGTCTACCCCAGACTCGTTGTGGAGGGATATGTGTGAGGATGTGTGTGTGAGGGATAGGACTCAGATCTTCATCCAACTCTACAAGTGACTGGGTGCGGTCTTAGATCCCACCACGCACTCATGTGAATGTCACCCTAGTTGGATATCTGTCTCTTACTCCCCACCATAAATCTATATGAGCTTTATAAATGCTTATGTAATTTGACTTGTCCCTATGCTGTTATATGTGGTCACAGTATGGTATGTGACAGGATCGTTATATGATTCTAAAGCTGCCATCCTGTGACATGTCCACACGCTGTATACCTGAGGGGGAAAGCTCTGTGAGGGTGACCATGCGGACACCGGGCATTCTCGCCAGTCAGGCTTATATGTTAAGATAGGTAGAACACACAACCACTTGTGGCTTAAACTTGATACATGGACCTAAAAAGTAAATGTTAATATAGGATCTAGCAGAAGAACCGCATAAATAAAGCAGCAACTACTAATACAGTATCTTTTAACTTACATAAGGTGACAGTGTTGAATTCTGCGGAAATCATCCATCCCATCATCACGTAATACAGCATGCATCACTATAACTTATAATTTCACTAGGTTGACTCATTTTACACACCATAGCATAGTTTGAATAAGAGAGTGGCCCTTTTTGTCATCTCTCTTCCTCCGTTTCAGCATTGTAGGCATTTTCCGGTGTAGCACAGATCAACTGGACGGGTACTGACCGGCCCAGCTAAGTTAGCTGGGTATGGAATGGCCATTCCGGATTCGCTCCAGGTACGCCCCCCCCCCTGAGTAGAATCATACACGTATATGAGCCCTATAAGAGAGGTTTTCGTTAAAAACGGCAAAGTCCGTTAAAACGTGTAGTGCGCATGCGTGCGGGCCAGAGCTTCCCTGACAACACATGTCGAGATTAGGAGCGAGTGTATACCTATAGTGTACCGAGTTGGTACCCGTGATTTGTTCAAATCACACCGTTCTCGTCATTTCTGGTACCTATCAGGACCGGAATGAAACGAGGATTATAGAACTTTTTATTATTTTTAAATCGGTCCAGAAATGGCTGCGTTATCGTCGAAAATCCCGATATATTATTTTCAAAATATTGCTTTTGACGTCGTAATCGCGTGTATGCATTAAATGAATAGAGAATGTGGTGTGCACGTGATAGCCACGTCACCACCTCTAGCTGTACGCAGATTGGCTACTGCTCGGCCTCTGATTGGCTGGAGCGCCTGGCTCTGACGTCACGAGTAGTATAAAACGGAAGAAACTCCAAGGATCGAGAGCATCATCGGCGTGGAAGCCAACCCGTCAGGAGGACTTGCTGGAGAAGCGCGGGATGGACGTGTGTAACTGCTAACCGACGGTGATACACAGAACATCACGGCGGTGCCATTCGGATTTCAGCTCACCCATGCCGGCAAGCATCCCTCGACATCATCGCGTTACAATTTTAGATGCTCCCGGATGGCCATCCAGGAGAAAAATAAATAAAGTTATACCTCCCGCATCCGGACTTTTCTAAGGGAGCCTTTCCGCGGACGGGGCCGTGCGAGCCCAAAATGTGATTCTATGGAATGTAGAACTGATGATGATCCTTGGTGGATGACTCAGCGGATCTGCAAAACATGCTGAAAAGTGGACTCAAACCTCCGCACTGCATGTCGCATGTGATTAATTAACTTTTCGGCCACAGTCTGGTGGGACTTTGCTCGGTGCGCCTGAAGAGCTATGCGACGTACCCCGCACCGTGTGCCAGTTACTGTACATGCATAATTAATATATAAGTAGCCCTCTCTGCAAATGGGTTGCTTTCAACTTTCATATTACCGTCACCGGATGGAAACTTTGCAACAAACTGTTTCGATTCTGTATTAGTGAAGTGACTATCTAGTGGACATCTCCTGAACCATTCCGTTACCCTGTCCTGAGGATGTGCCATATCCGACCAACCTGCGGAAGCCTGCTTGCGGAGACCAGCCTGCGGAAGCCTGCTTGCGGAAACCTGCCTGCATCAAAGATCGTGCCATCTCATGCTATCTATATATTAGCGTCTCAATTTCAGCAACACATGAACTTTACTCGTACCGATAACCAGTAGGTACTCAAGTAGCTATACTATTGAACATTTAATTGTTTCGGTATATAAGTACTGATGAGTAATAGGTACCGTACCGGTCCTAAGACCGCATTTTTATAATTTCTGTTTCATGAATATTATCTAGAGCTGCGCGATATATTGATCTCACATCGTAAATCGGTTCAATATGGTGACGGTTTGCAAACCGTCATAATCATGCTCAAACCGAAAAACCGAGCTTAATTAGATTTTCGGTTTATCTATTACAGATTAATCTTTTTTTAATTACAAATATTGCTGCCAAGTTAGCCTCTGTAGTGGTCTTCGAAACTGTCAATTTGCCGACCCAAAGAAGTCTATTTTTGAAAATTTACCTTCTGCACTGACGGGTTCGATAACGAAACCAGACAGTCTGGGTAAATTTTCAAATATAATCCTCCTTTGTCTGCAAATTTCATGAGAAAATTATAAATATATTGACCAGATTTGTGGATTAAAGGGTTAAAACGCAGACCCATTTGAACATACAAAAGTCCACATTTTCCTTATTTTCTATTGCCACTAAATCGCTTATGATGAATTGCACTCATTTTTTAAGTTAATGTGTCTGCAAGATGCTGCAGTTGTTTGTAGCACCAAATCTCAATCAAATTACTTTCGAAATATTTAACATGCACAATAACATTTTTCCAATTGTAAATGATTGACTTTCGATTGGTCTTTCTTATTCAGTGTTAACACAATCTAATTGGGTATAAAATGATTTCTCGCCTTAATTCTTGTGTGCATGATTGACGCGTGTTCGGTTTGTTATGGACGAGTCACATACTGCGTGAATAATGCATTATCACAATTTATTACCTATTATACCTAAGACTAATTGTTCAAACCCGCTAATCTAAAGACTTAGTCCACATGACGAGTTCCGAGGTATTTATAAATTGTCGCAATTTGGATACAAAATAAACATGTTTATTGGCGCTGTATCTCTGAGCGAGCGAGTTATCTAAACATCTAAACGTGTGGTGGGTTACTTAGCTTTGTTGTGATAAGTCTTTAAAGCTAAGATCACAAGTTAACGACCACCTTGACCAGTGGTGTCAGTTTGCGTTATATACCGGTAATAGTCTTAATTCAATAGGTGTATGCTCTAATCCTGCACCACCTCTTGTAAAAGCACAAAATCATCATTACCGGGATGTCTAACCAATGTAAACAATATTACTTGATGGCCGCTTGTCATCAAAATGCTAAAATGAGAGTAACTGATTGAAAGTTTATGATGTCCGTGACACCACCAATTTTCAACACGCAGGCTAAGAATAATAGCACATTCTTTAACTGATTAACAAAAATTAAGACAAATATCCCGTTATTCAATGCGTGACGATTAAACAAACGATAAATTTTGCACATTAGAATTAATCGATTGTAAATGGAACACAAATTATGGTTAGTCGGTAAAAAGCTAGATTTTAACAATTACTGGCGCAATCAGAAGTGAATGTTATATACCTTATTCGTGAAAGTAAGTCATGAGCATGTATTTTGGGTCAAATGTTCCGGACAGCACACGTAGAGTAAAATTTGCTACATGCTTCTCGGAAAAGATATTACATACAATAATTGTACCCACTCATCCTTGACCCCATCCCACTTAATAAAACTGATATACGGTTCAAACCGGTTTGAAAATTGACATCGCCACCGGTTTGACATTATGCCATACCATGCAGCTTTAATATTATCCTTGTTTACTGTGGATGCTTTCAATTAGCCCCACCGTAATGTCTAGTGACCTGTGATACTTTATAATTATCATATTCATTATCATCGTATCCGTTAGATTGTGTATTGGTTAGTTGTGTATATGGCAAGTAGCCATCTAGTTAGTATGTTTTGTTTATTTGTAAAAACTCTAGACGCAGTATGCTAGGACATACTATACAGTAACCTATATATCCGCATCACTATATTCCCGCCAGCATCAATTTTAAACTGAGGTCGCTGATCATGCTCTAATTCTTTGAGCCTGACATGTTACCGACTGAACCTGGCTATTCTAGCGTGATAGGATAGGTTTAAAGTGGTTAGGGACAATTTCTCCACAAGCGATTCATAGTGTACGCCTCCTTTTTCGGTTGTTGTGGTAATGTAGCCCCATTATGGAAACTATCGGAGGTTTCCGAACGGTGATAGATAAAGTGCCGATTTACATACATGTCCCCTGTGTCCTCGGATACTAATTAGGTAGATACCACCGCCAAAGTAGGAAGCACTGCGAAATAATAATATCAATTAATGTGTTGTATTACCAGCCTGCAGTGCGTCTCTGGGCATCATGGAATGTAACCCTAACGACAGGTCAAATGTTACCTCCGTAGCACACGGTGATGGACGAGATGCGGATCTCCATCTAATTCATTGTAGTGTCTGGGTACGGTCTCCCTCACGGGAAGGACGCTAGCAGTGGATATCCGTCTATCTATCCTCACCATAAATGACATGGCACTTTCTAATATTGCTTATGTGAACTGTGAAACTCGTCCTGGTAATGTTATATGTGGTTGCGGGGCCGGGTAACCGGATCGTTATTTGATTTGGGAGCCTTGCTCCGTAACGTGTATGCACGTTATCCTTTGGAGGTAGATGCTATGCAGGGCGACTTACAGGAAGACGAGTGTCCACGCAAAACGGATAAACGTATCTAAAGTTAGGTAGAAATCCCTGCCACTTGCTGCCAAAGCTTTTTTTCGTTACTAACAACCAATTGGTAGGTTAGGATGTAGCAGAATGCCTGCATAAATGAAGCTTCAACTGCTAATGCAGCAACTTTGTAACTACATAAGACGGTGACCTGGGAATTCTTCGGAAATCGTTCATCCCATCTTCACGTAAACCAGTGTGCAACACTAACTGTAGCTTCACTATGATTTTCAGCACTTGAACATTTTCTGTTTGAACAACAGTGGCCAACTCTTTTCCTCCACTTTGACGTTGAAGGCATTTTCCTGTGACCGAGGCCCGCGTGAGGCAATTACCTCTCGCAACAACAATATTTTCTTTGTGTGTGTGTTGGTGGTATACTAGTTTATATTAACCTATCTAGTAACGTCGTTGCGGTGCTCTCTTACAGGGATACCTCTGCGGATTCAAGGATCTGTGTGGAACCTCCGACAGAACCACATGGAAAGGACATCGGATGGCTCCATGTTGTGTATTATTGTGCTCATTACTGTCAAACAAATAAAATTGTTTGCAAAGTACATATAAATTTGTGACTGTATAATTATAACATCTTGTCCGTTACTCTAAATTAGAATGGGCCGATACACTGGTGACACAAACAGCATGGACCACACCATGTGGTTCAATCTCAGTGGCAATGGTTACATGGCCCACTGGAACATGTGTTCCACCGGCTCTAGAGACTGGTCTATGTACTTTCCGGAGAGACGCAATGCGAGATCTGTCACCCCGAGAACTGAAGCTAGCCAGCATTCCCGCACCTCATGCACATACAGTGCGGTGGAGCAAAGCATCAGGACAGATCAGCGTGTACCCCCGCGAGCTACACCTGTGACGGAGGCCCATGTGAGGCACTTTCTTCTGGCAAACATATAATATTTGTGCTAGTAGCCACGTTAGGACCGTCCCTTGTGGGGATATGTCACTGAATATACCGATCAGAGATCAGTGAGGTACCTCTGCCGAGGACCATGTTAAACAGAAACACAAATGTACTTATTTCTCTCTTTTAGTGGCAAACGAGTACCATTGTTCGTTTCTACTTCAAATAATCTTTATCTAATGTCTAAACTCCCAAATTGAGTAATGGACCAGCACACTGGTGGCACGAACAGCCGGGATGATACGGTGAAGTTCAACTTCCGCGACAATGGTCGCACAGCCCCACTGGAACATATGAAGTCAGTCTATGTACGAAGTGGAGAGACGCATTTCAAGATCCGCAACCCCGAGATTGGCTAACCAGCAATCTCAGCCCAACGCACCATGCACATGCGGTGCCGCAGCATGAGAGAATCAAACGGGCCAGAACATACCCCAGGAGACTACAGTATTTCAATAAAGATAGATTTTTAGAAATCTTCCATTATTGTCAGTTCTCTCATAACACTGTATTGTCACAAATAGGAGAGGTTAGGGGGTCCTCCCAGTGTGACGTGCTATACCTGTTGAATATTAATTTGAAACTTACTGATGATTGTGACGTCATAAGATGCGTGACAGATCACAGTTTAATTAATTATGACATTAAAGGCCTATCTAGCTCGTGGCCATTCCATAACTTGTTCTCATAAACCAAGACACAACATAATTTTTTTTTCAATAAATATAATAAATTTTTTAACTATAATATATTATACAAAATTAAATTCATAAAACCTAAATGATTCTTATATTGCCTATTGCCTATTTATCGCCTATAAGTTTGTAAACGGTGGCTGAAACTTATCTTGATTATGCCCAATCAATTGAACGTCACCACCGGTAGAAACATGCTGCCGATAGAAGGCGGTGGTGACACGAGAATGTGAGTTAATGGCTGTTCAAGTTTGGTGACTAGAATAGTGATGTCATCTTATATCACTGGTACATTCTCATGTTAGATGTTGAACCTTGATGGATCTTCATTCGTCAAGCGATTGGTATCCTCGGCGCATTTCAGGAATGCTGAGACTGAGGAATAGATATGCCCTATCAATAATATGCAGTGGCAGGCACTTAAATTATAATTTTTCAAATTAAAAATAATAACAATTGAAATTTAAATTAACAGATTTATATTACCTGAGGCACAATATTGTCATGACCGCACAATAATTCAGCACCAACCCCGGCTGCTACGCGTCATGCTGTAGACACGCTGTTGGATTTACCAAAAAAAATCTTAAATGGCCACTTCAACAGTGACGCCCCAAACTCTGGGCTCCAATCACTTCCAGCCACAAGCATTTCACATGCCCTGAACTCAACAAGACTGACCAAAACTAGTTACTAACTGAAGGTTAAATAACCTCTACCTGAAGAACTAATTTGCATATTAATCAATGCCTGCTTAGGTCATTTGCTCACCTGACAATATACCTGGACAGGGCAACATCAATCTATCTACAGACTGGACCAAATAAAGGGAATATGCGGGGACAACAACGAATCCAGTGAACCCACTCAGGGATAACACCTGAAAATGGACAAGTTTATCCTCAAGACACAAATATTAGAATATGACGGAATCCTGTATTACTACATAAATGACCAGTCAAGAAAATTAATCAAAAACACAATGCAATAATATATCAACAACAAATCACATTGATATCTATAATACAAAACCATACTACAGGATGTTGGAAAAGACAACAACAATCAGATAGAATCCGAAATGTGACAATACCCCCCACACTTCCAAGACTTTTACTGAAACATTAAAATTCAACAATGAGAAGATCTGCTAGGAAATTCTGCACCAACATTATCCTTACCTTCAATAACCTCAATATGAAAACTATGGCATTGCAAAAACATCGCCCACCTCATAGCTCTCGGATTATCAATTTTGGTTTTATTGAGAAACTCTAGAGGTTGATGATCAGTTTGAATTAAAAACGTAGTTCCATTCAAATATACATTAAATTTAGTCATCGCACACACGATAGCCAGACACTCCTTTTTAATCACAGAATATGATACTTCTCTGTCCTTTAATTTCCGACTTGCATACACCACAGGATGTAATGTTCCATCATGCTCCTGTAGCAACACTGCGCCAAATCGCCTCATTCGATGCGTCGATCCAGACAACAAAATGTTTAGAAAACACAGGAAGTTTCAAAACTGGAGCATTACAAAGTCTACTTTTAAGTGTTTCAAATGCACGGTTATGTACATCATCCCATTTTAGCTTGGTAGGTTGACTTTTCCGTAAAAGGTCAGTTAGGGGTACGGCTATGACAGGATAATTAGAAATGTAGCTATTAGAAAAACGAGAATATCCTAAAAAGGTCCATAACTCAGTTTTTGTTGTAGGAGGGTTTACATCTTTGACACAGCTGACATTATCTTCCAATATAGCCAAATGCCCTTGACCCACATTATGACCTACAAAACTCTAGATTGGGAAATCCAAAATAACATTTAGTGGGTTTGATTGTCAAATTCGCTTTATGAATACGGACAAAGATTTGACGGAGAATTGAAATATGTTTGTTCCACTCATCAGTCATCAGTATGGGCAAGAACATCATCTATAAAGCTATCTACATCTTCTAGATTATCTAACAAGATTCTCAGCATCCTGTTATAGGTACTTCCTGCACTCACAAGCCAGAATGGCAATTTTTTAAAGCGCCACAAACCAAATGGTGAATAAAATGTTGTATAATCTCTGACATCTTCTTTGAGTAGAATCTGCCAGTATCCTTTACAAAAATTCATTTTTGAAAAATATTTACAACTACTGACTTTGGCATAAATCTGCTCTACATTAGGCATTAGTTCAGCATCAAATACTGAGATTTTGTTCAATTTTCGAAAATCGATGACAGGACGGATGCTACCATCTTTTTTCTTTACCATAAGCAATGGAAATCTATAGGCAGATGTCGCAGGCTCTATGATATCATTTTATTAATCATATCTTCAAGTTCAGACTTCACACTATCCAGTAATGAGTGAGGTAATGGGTATGTTTTAAGTGAATAGGTCTATGATCGGTGAACTTTATATTATGCTCTAACAAATGAGTACATCCTGGTATGTTAGAGAAAATTACCTTGAATTCTTCAATCAGTGCTTTCAATTCATACTTTTGAAATTCAACCAAATTTGGATTAATATTTACATCAGCATACGTTTCAGAATCAGTTGAAGGGTAGTCAGTAAAGCTTCATTGTCAAATTCATTTGACTCACCATTTTCAGATTCTAGTGCTGCCATAACACCAACACGAGTCTCTGACTCACGTTCTATATACAACTTTAACATGTTCATATGAAATACTTTATCTTTCGATCCCATACGCATGCGATATTCATTCTTAGCAACTTTCTCATTGACCTCATATGGACCTCGCTATTGTAATAACAATTTGTTAGATTTAGTTGGAAGTAGAACTAGGCCCTTTGATCCAAATTTAACCGACCTTGGTTTAGCACGACGATCGAAATTGACCTTGTAACGTTCTTGAGATTTTGCCAAATTAGTTTGAGCCATTTGACCTACTTCTTCTAGACGATTACGAAGTTCAAACACATACTCGTATGTAGATTTGATGTCTTCTTGTATGTCTTTGTTAGACCACAATGCTTTCAAAATAGCAAGTGGACCTCTAACAGTTCTACCAAATACTAGTTCAAATGGTGCAAACCCGGTACTTTCCTGTTGAACCTCACGATAAGCAAAGAGTAGTGGTTCCAAATATGAATCCCAATCTTTAACATGGTTTTCACACATCTTCCTAAGCATTTGTTTAAGTGTGCCATTGAACTTTTCTACTAATCCATTTGCCATTGCGCGAAAAACTGAAACAAACCTTTGTTTTATGGACAGCAGTTTCCAGACCTTATCCATCATCTGGGATGTTAATTATAATCCATTATCAGACAATATTTCTTGAGGAATACCAATCCGAGAAAATATTTGTAGCAGTGCTTCAGCTATTTTCTCAGTTTCGACTGAAGGTAACGCTATAGCTTCTGTGTATCGAGTTGCGTAGTCAACAAGTGTCAACATATATTTATTTCCACGCTTTGACCTTGGGAATATGGGACCAATCCGGTCAATGGCTACTCTACAGAACGGAGTGTCTATAAGGGGCATCTTCTCAACTGGAACTCTGGTTACACGTATACATTTCATACGCAATCTATTTAAAGGTTCGTCTTGCTTTTGAAGCTCTTTTAAATCGTGTACACTAGTAGTAACCTTGACAGGTGTTGACAATATTAACACATATTTCTGAGTTTGTTCAGTAACATTCTCGTCTGGAACGAGAGATCTCTTAATTACAATACAATTACAGCCAGTGTATCTCATGACCGTGACTCTGACCTTCAGTAATACCATAAGCAATAGGTAGAGACGCTAGATTAATTTCTGATTGATTTTGACAACTAGTACTCAACACAGGTAAAGTACATCCACAGTTCAGGTGGGCTATGCTATTATCCATTGAATATTCGTGTTCCACGGTAGGAGAAATTGGATCAGTTGATTGAAAATCATCCTGCATAGTCATTGATGACGTCACATGTTTACCTCTGTACTGTTGAAATTTGCCTTTTTGAGAGCAAAATCGTGCAATGTGACGACTGTCATTGCAAATGAAACAACGCCTACCACGTTCATGATCAGCATTAGGGGTTTTAGAAGAATAGGATTGATCCTTTGAAACTGTGTTACCTGAATCAGAGTCAGACTCTTTAGGACGGTCATCACGTGACTTATTATAACCACGTGATTTCTCAGAGTTAACAAACTTGTTATAACCCCTAACTTGTAAATACACATCAGACAATTCAACAATCTCCGTTAGAGACTTGGACTTGTGTTCTCTTAAGTACATTACAAGGTCATGTGATATGTTGAACAGATATTGCACCCTTAGGATGAGCTGACGCAAGTTTTCAAAATCCTTTTTTGAGTTAGACAAATCAATCCATCGATCAAGGTAAGATTCTAACCGAAAAAGGTATTGGGCTGGGAATTCATTAGCATTAATTAGGCTTAGCTGATTAGAATTTCTTGCGCAAACCATCTTCAGTCAGTTGATAGCTGCGCATCAACGTATCTTTTAATTTGCTATAATCATTAGCTTCAGTAGGTGTCAAGCGTGTATAAATGTCTAAGGCCTTACCACGCAATAAAGTTCCTAAAATGACCGCTTTATCCCCCATCGTCAATTTTCTGCAAATTTACAAAACGTTCAAAACGTTCCAGGAAAGAATCAATCTGGTCTTTAGAATCATCAAAGAGAGGAAGACGTGGCCTTATAAAACCATCATTACCGGAATTTGAACTAGCATTAAAAGATTCTGAATGACTTTGGTTCGTAGTTGCAATTTCCAGTTCCATTTTTTTTCATTTCCCTTTCATGGGCACGCTGTTCCCATTCAAAAGCATTATTATTGGCCTCTCTGGATCTCTCTTCACTATACATCTCTCCCTCCCCCCTCCCTCCCCATCCCTCCCCCTCCCCCTCCCCTTCTCCCTCCCTCCCTCTCCCTCCCTCCCTCTCCCCCCTCCCTCCCTCTCCCCCTCCCTCCCTCTCCCCCCTCCCTCCCTCTCCCCCTCCCTCCCTCTCCCCCTCCCTCCCTCTCCCCCTCCCTCCCTCTCCCCCTCCCTCCCTCTCCCCCTCCCTCCCTCTCCCTCCTCTCCCTCTCTCCCTCTCTCTCCCTCTCTCCCTCTCTCTCTCTCTCCCTCTCCCTCTCTCCCTCTCTCTCTCCCTCTCTCTCTCCCTCCCTCTCTCTCTCCCTCCCTCTCTCTCCCTCCCTCTCTCTCCCTCCCTCTCTCTCCCTCCCTCTCTCTCTCTCCCTCTCTCTCTCTCCCTCTCTCTCTCTCCCTCTCTCTCTCTCCCTCTCTCTCTCTCCCTCTCTCTCTCTCTCCTCTCTCTCTCTCCCTCTCTCTCTCTCCCTCTCCCTCTCTCTCTCCCTCTCTCTCTCCCTCTCTCCCTCTCTCTCTCTCTCTCTCTCTCTCTCTCCCTCTCCCTCTCCCTCTCCCTCGATCATATAAATACTCAATATGATGTACATATATTATAATATTTAATCTGTTTATACGTTTACTTTGTTGTGTTGTGTATATGGTTATGTTTGCCGCCTATACATTTTTTCTGTAGGGAGAGGGCTTTTCTAAGTTTCGAACAACTTGTTCCCAATCCCATTGTATTATATGCAATAAAATGTTTAAAAAAAAACATGTGAAGCGCCTTCACACTGCAATGCCTGGGCTTGCTGTTACAAAGCTAAGCGCCTTCACACTGCAATGCCTGGGCTTGCTGTTACAAAGCTAAGCACCTTCACACTGCAATGCCTGGGCTTGCTGTTACAAAGCTAACTTACGCAATTCATCACCAGTCAGTTCCAAATCTTTGCCTATTTCAATGAACTTCTTTAGATCAGCCATTGTTATTAATTATGAAATTATGAAAATCTAAAATAATTTAGATAATTCTACCTTTTTTAAACTTTGATTTACGGCAGTGGCGTATGTCAACGTCCAACGGCAGCGACGGTTGTCACGACGCGGCAATGTTCAGTCCAGTAATTTGCCATGTCTTCACGTAGACGACCAAGTCAACAAAACATTTCTCAATCTGAAATACAATAATAACAATAATTATATTTCATGCAATGACACGCATAAAATTATAATATCGGAATATTTAATTGTTGTGCAGTTATTGACAACACGCGATATAAACAATTAAATTAACAACCCAATCTCAAAATCTTTGACCAAACAGATGGACCCAAAAGACAGATGTCGCAATCAACAGGTGAATCAAAATTACAAGTGGACCCAAAAAAAAAGTTGACCCTAAAGACAGTGAAAACAGAACCACACCTACACGTGATAAAGATCATCAATTTATCATACAAGATCAATTATTGCAAGAAAAATATTTTTTTTAAACCAACTGAAACCAAAACCAAGTAGTCACACTACGCGGTGAAATAATCAAAAGACCAACAGGTAACTCAAATTAAACTACCTGGACAAACTGGGTAAAGTCAATATACGGATTGACTTGCTGTAAAACGGTGAGCGATATTGTGCCTCTTACAATTTACTGACAATCTTATGTCGACAATGACCGATTAACTCTTCACTCAACAAGACAATTAAGAAAATTTCATTATGATAACCAAACACTGAATATTTTGAAAATGTGCCCAACAACCGCTGCGTCAGCAGGCAGCAATAGCTAGTCAGATAAACAAAATAATCAGTGGCTATGCATTTAATCAACTAAGGTCAAAAGGACTATAGGATGCAAGGGGGTTAATCAGCTAACAATAAAGATTAAAGATTCTTGCCTACTTCGTAACCCTTGTACGGCTACAATGCAAACAACAAATATGAATTAAATCCTATTGTAAACCATATGATCAGTATGGGATTATTACAAGACTACAAAATTCAGAATTTGTAAACCGTTAAGAATAATGTACGTATTCAGCTACCAATACAATTAAGCTGGAATTATGCGCATTACAAATATTCAAAACATTGGCTATCTAGTATTGTGAAAAAGAATTAATATTGATGGCTAACAACTATCTAATTAAAGAGCAATATTTATGAGTGAACTATGGAATGATCCCGGACACGTGCACCCAAGTTTGTCACAAATAGGAGAATCTAGGAGGTCCTCCCAGTGTGACGTGCTATACCTGTTGAATATTAATTTGAAACTTACTGATGATTGTGACGTCATAAGATGCGTGACAGATCACAGTTTAATTAATTATGACATTAAAGGCCTATCTAGCTCGTGGCCATTCCATAACTCGTTCTCATAAACCAAGACACAACATAATTTTTTTTTCAATAAATATAATAAATTTATTAACTATAATATATTATACAAAATTAAATTCATAAAACCTAAATGATTCTTATATTGCCTATTGCCTATTGCCTATTTATCGCCTATAAGTTTGTAAACGGTGGCTGAAACTTATCTT
Source organism: Chaetoderma sp. LZ-2023a (assembly GCA_034401795.1). NCBI lineage: Eukaryota > Metazoa > Mollusca > Caudofoveata > Chaetodermatida > Chaetodermatidae > Chaetoderma > Chaetoderma sp. LZ-2023a. Next base: position 1,641,531 of record CM067364.1, read on the forward strand.
TATAATGTCCAATCAATTGAACGTCACCACCGGTAAAAACATGCTGCTGATAGAAGGCGGTGGTGACACGAGAATGTGAGTTAATGGCTGTTCAAGTTTGGTGACTAGAATAGTGACGTCATCTTATATCACTGATACGTTCTCATGTTAGACGTGGACCTTGATGGATCTTCATTCGTCAAGCGATTGGTATCCTCGGCGCATTTCAGGAATGCCAAGACTGAGGAATAGATATGCCCTATTAATAACACCCAGTGGCAGGCACTTAAATTATCATTTTTCAAATTAAAAATAATAACAATTGAAATATAAATTAACAGATTTATATTACCTGAGGCACAATATCGTCACGACCGAACAATAATTCAGCACCAACCCGGCTGCTACGTTTCATGCTGTAGACACGCTGTTGGATTTACCAAAAAAAAATATTGAGTGGCCACTTCAACAGTGACGCCCCATACTCTGGGCTCCAATCACTTCCAACCACGAGCATTTCACATGCCCTGAACTCAATAAGACTGACCAAAACTAGTTACTAACGGAAGGTTAAATAACCTCTACCTGAAGAACTAATTTGCATATTAATCAATGCACGATTAGTCATTCGCTCACCTGACGTTATACCTGAACAGGACAACATCAATCTATCTACAGACTGGACCAAATAAAGGGAATATGCGGGGACAACAACGAATACAGTCAACCCACCCAGGAATAATGCCTGCAAATGGACAAGTTTATCCTCAAGACACAAATATTAAAATATGACGGAATCCTGTATTACTACATAAATGACCAGTCAAGAAAATTAATCAAAAACACAATGCAATAATATATCAACAACAAATCACATTGATAACTATAATACAAAACCATACTACAGGGTGTTGGAAAAGACAACAACAATCAGATCGAATCCGAAAAGTGACATGTATATGTTCTATTATATAGACCCCATCTCCTGATTTAATAGCCCTGTCGTTTTCCAGGAAATTGTAGTTTTGCATATTGATTAAGCTGAGTGCTGAGTTAGTTTTAATCCATGTCTCAGTGACGCCAATGATGTTAAATTCAATTGAGCTAGTGTCTAAAAAATTGCTTAATTTGTCAAAAAATTTTGGTAATGATCTTATATTGATGTGCATAGTCGAAAAAGAGATGGTATATTTTTTGTTAAATTCACGTTGCAGTATATAGTTACATTTAGGTTGGGGTGTGTACTATACTATGTCAGTCAACGTTGTCAATCGTTCATAGATTCAGTCACGAGGAAGTATGCTAGTAACTGTCGAAAGAATTTAATAAATAAAGAACTTGTAGATCTACCTAAACTCCCTGTCAACATAATTTTAGACATTTATGTAGCAAAACAGGCAAGATGCTGCTGCTTAATCATTAATGACGATAGTGTTTTGACATAATTTATTTACTCGACTACCGGGTACATATAGCATGCGGATCACCGGAAGTGGCATAACATAATCTGTGATATTGGCGAAGAAACAACATTTTTATTATCATGAACATCATCCGCGTATTTGTCAAGAAGAATGGTCAAGAAGGACGGCTCCACACAAAATGTAAAATTCATGTCACTGGGAAGTGTCATAAGAGGTTTGGTGATGACATCCTGCCAATGCTGCAACGACTGTGGAAGATGGGCCCAGATCTACATGATGTAGACAAATACATAGAAAAGATGTGTAACATGCAAATACAGCAAACAAGGAATGAAAGAGCAAATCAAGAGACGAGCAACAAACCTACGAGTATTATTAGCTGTATTTATGAGAATGGCGAGGCCACGACAGAGTTACAAAGCTCAGATGCTACACCTCAATATAATGAGCTGGCGCTAGCGGCAATAATTCCCTGCAACACCTCTGGATAAATTCTAGATGGATTTTCCAATCAACCCAGAGGTGTTGACTCTTCAGAAGATTCAGATGAAGCCATAGATGATACAATCTGCTCTAGCTGTGGGTTGAGTGCCGGAGAACAAACAATTGAGTGTTCCAGCTGTAAGTCTTGGTACCATTTGAATTGTGAAAACATGAATGAATATGACCTTATACATCATAACACTGATATAGAAAGACCATATATGTACACAAGTTGCAGTCAATTGCAAAAAGATCAAAGCCAACAAGGAATTGTTGAAATACTTTCAGAGCAAGAAGAAACACAAACTCCAGTTGAAACTGTATCAGCTATCAGTATATGCTCCTCGCCGCCACCAGTAACATCAACAGGGGACAAGGAAATAACTCAGACTAGAAATATGACTGCACAATCAATACATAAAGTAAATGCACAGAGAAGCCTGCCAACTGGCACTGATTGTCCAGACTCTTACAGCTCAAGGAGTAATGGACGATAAAAATGAAATTGACATCTTAAAAGACTTATTGCAGAAAGCACAGCAAGAACTAAGCAATAAAGACCATGAATCTAGACAACATGATCTAAAGAACAGAGAACTGCAAATAAAGAGCTTAGAACAGGAAAAGGAGTTAGGGTCTGTTAAGCGACAACTGATGACATCCCGGACCATGATAAATAATCTGCAAGAAGAAATAGTGGAACTGAGAAATAGTAATAGAATAGGGGGGGGGGGGGGGGGGGGGAAGAGATATGAGAGAAGATCAATCAGAGGTGAGAGCAAGTTCACGCACTAACCATCAAAACAGCACTAACCAGTTCATGGCAACAAATGTACAATTACTTTCAAACCAAGTGCAGCATATATTAAATCAATTGTTTGGTACACTTTGAAATAAGTATGCGAACAAGAATTAATACCATGGAAGAAACTATGCACACACAGCATCAACAGGCAATGCAGACCCTACAAGGATCTCAGTATGGGAATCAGCTATCCCACCAGCAATATCGTGACCAGCCAGCTCATCGGCAGTATGGTAGCCAGCCAGTCAACCAGCAGTATGGCAGCCAGACAGTCCACGTGCAACAGTGTAGCCAGTCAGTCCACAAGCAGCATGGCAGCCAGCCAGCCTACCTGCAACAGGGTAGTCAGCCACCCCACCTGCAACATGGTAGCCAGCCGGTCCATCTGCAACAAGGTAACCAACCAGTCCATGTGTAATGGGGTAGCCAGCCAGTCCACCCACAACAGGGCAGCCAGCCAGTCCACCTACAACAAGGCAACCAACCAGTCTGCTTGCAGCAGGGTAGCCAGCCAATCGATCCGCAACAGAGCAGCCAGCCAGCCCATCTTCAACAATGCAACCAGTCAGCCCACCAGCAACATGGACACCGGACAAACCAGCAGAAGTATGGCAGCCAGTCAGCCCGCCAACAGTATGGTACCCAGCCTGCACACCAGCAGCCATGGCAACGGGGTAGCCAGCCAACCCAGCATCAGCATGGCAGCCAGCCAGCACATCAGCAGTCATGGCAATATCGTAGCCAGTCAGCACACAAGCAGTATGATAGCCAGCCAGCTCACCTACAACCTGGTAATTAGCCAGTCCATCGGCAACAGAGCAGGCAGCCAGCCCACCGGCAACATGGTATCCAACAAACATATCAACAGCCATGGAAATATCGTAGTCTGTCATCACACAAGCAGTATGATAGCCAGCCAGCTCATCTGTAACATGGTAATCAGCCAGTCCAACAACAACAGAGCAGCCAGCCATCCCATTAACAAAAGGGTAATCATCTAGTCCATCAGCAACAGAGCAGCCAGTCACCAGTAACCTGACAGCCAGCTATCTCAACCTCAACATGTTAGCCAGCAAAACCATCAGCAACAGGTTAACCAGCCATCCCACTTGCAACATAGTTGCCAGCGAAGCCATCACAAGTATGGTGGCCGGTCAGCTCAACGTCATTATGGTAATCCGCCAGACCACCAGCCCACCAGCAAAGTGGTAGACAGCCCGCTCTCCAGCAGTATGGTAGACAAAAAGCTTACTGGCAACAGGGTACTCGGCCATCACATAAACAGCATGGTAGCCGGCTACCAAATCAGCAATGTCGCAGTCAGCAAACCCACCAGCAACGTGGTGGCCAGTCATTCCAACAACATGGTAGCCATAACTACATGACACAATATTATGCTCAGCAGCAAATGAACACAGAAATGTGTCATCACATGAATCTAAACCAAATTGAACTTCGCACTATGCACTCCCAGCTAATGAGTGTCCTAAATGTGAATAGACAGTACGTAACAACCCAGCAGAATGGAGGCCAAATTGCACCGTGCTCTTTAAATGTTAACAACTTAACTCAGTATAATGGCATACAAAATCAGTCTGAAATTAGTAGCCAGTCAAACCAATCTGAATCTGCTAGTCACTCAGTCCAATTGCATAATAGCCATTCAGCCCAACACCATGATAAAGAGTCAATCCAGGAGTGTGATAACCAGTTAGATCAACAGCATTCTGGTGACCAGTCAGTCCAACAGCAGTATGATGATCAGTCAGACCAACATCATCATGGTGATCAGACAGTCAAACAACAGCATGGTGACCAGTCAGTACAGCAGCAACATTGTGATCAATCGGTCAAATATGGTGACCTGTCAGTCAAGTATGGCGATCAGTCAGTCAAGTATTGTGACGAGTCAGTCAAGTATGGTGACAAGTCAGTACAATGTGGTGACCAGTTAGTCCAATGTGGTGACCAGTTAGTCCAGTATGGTGACCAGTCAGTCCAGTATAGTTACCAGTCAGTAAGTCAGATAGTCCAAGAGCAGCATGGTGACTTGTCAGTTCAATGGTGCCATGGTGAGCAGTCAGTCCAGCAACAGTATGGTGAACAGTCAGTCCCACAATATTATGGTGATCTGTCAGTAAAATATGGTGACCAATCATCCATGTATGGTGACCAGTCAGTCCAGCAGCAGTATGGTAACCATTCAGTCCAGCAGCTGTATGATGTTCAATCAATCAAATACGCTGACCAGTCAGTCCAGTATGGTGACCAGTCAGTCCAGTGTGACGACCAGTCAGTCCAGCAACAGCATGATGACCAGTCAGTCCGGCAACCACATGGTGACCAGTCAGTCCAACAGCATCAAGGTGATCTGTCAGTCCAGTATGGCGATCAGTCAGTCCAGTATGGTGACCAATCAGTCAAGTGTGGTAACAAGTCAGTCCAGTATGTTAACCGGTCACTCCAGTATGATGACAAGCCAGCCAGTCAGACAGTCCCACAGCAGCATACTGGCCAGTCAGTTCAACAACAGCAGGGTGATCAGTCAGTCCAGCAGCAGCATTGTATCCATTCAGTCCAGCAGCAGTATGATGTTCAATCAATCAAATATGGTGACCAGTCAGTTCAGTATGGTGACCAGTCAGTCCAGTGTCACGACCAGTCAGTCCAGCAACAGCATGGTGAACAGTCAGTCCAGCAACCACATGGTGACCAGTCGGTCCAACAACATCAAGGTGACCTGTCAGTCAATTATGGTGACCATTCAGTCCAGTATGGTGACCAGTCAGTCCAGTGTGGTAACAAGTCAGTCCAATATGTTAACCGGTCAGTCCAGTATGGTGACCAGCCAGCCAGTCAGACAGTCCCACAGCAGCACGGTGACCAGTCAGTTAAACAACAGCATGGTGACCAGTCAGTCCATCAGCAGCATGGTAACCATTCAGTCCAGCATGGTGACCAATCAATAAAGTATGGTGACCAGTCAGTCCAGTATGGAGATCAGTCAGTGCAGCATGATGACCAGTCAGTCCAGCAACAACATGACGGAGACCAGTCTGTCCAGTATGGTGACCAGTCAGTCCAACAACAACGTGGTGACCTGTCAATCAAGTATGGTGACCAGTCAGTCAAGCAACAACAGGTTGACCAGTCAGTGAAGCAACAGCATGGCGACCAGTCATTCCATCTGCAAGACAAGTGTACATATTCAAACCAGCAGTCAAATAATCAGTCAAACCAGCAGGAGCATGGTATCTACTCAATCCGACAGCAACATGATAACCAGTCAATCCAGCAGCCTTGTGATCATGACCAGTCTTTTTTAGGGCAAGGCCGAGTTACAAAAGTCTCAAGATAGCATCTTTCAATATCAAGAACTTAAAGGGTAACTTTATGCATACCCAGAAATTGTGTGAGAGAGATCAAATAGACATTATAGCCCTGCAAGAACATTGGCTATATGACTGTGAAAAATACTGGATGGAAAAACTACTTCCTGGTTTCCAGCATCATTCCAGATCTGTGGATGAAGGCAATCCATTACCACCCCCACCCACCCACCCCTCCCCCACCACCCACCTCACCCCCCCCCACCCCATACAGTTACCACGGGGGTATGGCGGATCAAGTATAAGCTAGAGAGACGAGCTAAATAGTATAATTGAAAGTCTATCTGATGGTTCAAATAGAACAGTCTGCATAAAAATAAACTCAACACCTTCAGTCATTATTATAGCAACATATGCCCCATGTAAAGAGTGTAGCAATTATAATGAGGAATATATGGAAATCTTAGCAGAATGGCAGGAACTACTGAAGAAATATAAAGACTCCAATGATGTCCTGATATGCGGAGATTTAAATGCATCATTGCATTCAGAATATCCAGAGGCAAGAGACAAACTATTAAAAAGATTTCTGCACCAAGAACCAGTTAGAATTAGTTCCAAATTATCCAGTTGGAAAAACCTTTGAATGTGTAAATGGCTCTTCACAGATTGACTATATCATTGCATCAAACATGGATCTCATAAAACAAGTTCAGCATGTATCAAAGGAATATGACAACTGCTCAGATCATACACCAGTTAGAGCTGTTACAGTTAAGGAAAGCAGCATGAGTAACAATGTGCTGAAGCCAGTACAAGAAAGAAAGCTTCAGTGGGAGAAAAGGTGATCTGGTTCAATATAAAGAAAATCTGGAGAGAATTTTGCATCAAAAGGGTCTCTGCTCATAAAACAAATTGGTAGACGAACTTATCACTACTGTCACCATATGTATGAAGGCCAGTACTAAAGGGGCAATCCCAGAGAGGAAACCAAAGATTTCAAAGAAGGGTCGACTCTGGAATTATAAACTTGCAGAAACATCAAACATATCCAAAACAATACATCATCAATGGGTGTATTGATGTACCGGCACGAACCCATTGATGATGTATTGTTTTGGATATGTTTGATGTTTCTGCAAGTTTATAATTCCAGAGTCGACCCTTCTTTGAAATCTTTGGTTTCCTCTCTGGGATTGCCCCATTAGTACTGGCCTTCATACATATGGTGACAGTAGTGATAAGTTCGTCTGCCGATTGTTTGATGAGCAGAGATCCATTTGATGTAACATTCTTTCCAGATTTTCTTTATATTGAACCAGGTCACCTTTTCCCCACTGAAGCTTTCTTTCTTGTACTGGCTTCAGCACATTGTTACTCATGCAGCTTTCCTTAACTGTAATGACAGCTCTAACTGGTATATGATCTGAGCAGTTGTCATATTCCTTTGATACATGCTGAACTTGTTTTGTGAGATCTATGTTTGATGCACTGATATAGTCAATCTGTGAAGAGCCATTTACACATTCAAAGGTTTTTCCAACTGGATAATTTGGAACTAATTTTAACTGGTTCTTGGTGCAGAAATCTTTTAATAGTTTGTCTCTTGCATCTGGATATTCTGAATGCAATGATGCATTTAAATCGCCGCATTAGACCAATCATTTCAGAAAGCCAAAGTAATCTACAATTTGGCTTCACACCTGGGAAATCACCATCAGTTGCAGCAGTACTAATGACTGAAGTTATAGCGGAATGCAGAGAAAATAAAGTGCCCTGCTATGTTGGCTTTTTGGATACACAGAAAGCCTTTGATGCTATCTGGCATTCTTCATTATTGCGTCGTCTTTACCTCCTCGGTATAACAGGGAAGCTATGGTTGATTGCTAATGAAATGTACAGAAACATGTCAGCGCAAGTCAAGTGGGGAGGGGCTTAGAAGTAGAACGTTTGCTGTCAAACAAGGCCTTCTACAAGGTGGGGGTCACATCTCCTGATTTTCATAAACCATATGAGGATCCACTACAAAAATTACTTGAGCAAACAGCAACTGGTCTACATATTGGTTCAATATATCTGGGTTCAATAACACTATGTGATGATAAGACAGTCCTAGATACACCCCCAGATGAGTTACAGGTGGGACTGAATGCTGCAACAACGCATGCAAATAAATAACGGTATGTTAATGGAATTGCCAAAAGCCAAGTGATGGTTTTCAATCAAGACAAAGAAACAGAATATGAGTGGACACTAAACGAAGAAAAGGTGGGCATGGTAAAGGAATATAAACAATCTGGGACTAATAAGAAGAGACGCCAAAAGTGGCCTAGGCAAAGAAATTATAAGAAAAGCTCGTGCAACAGCTTATTCATTGATGGGTGCTGGCTTTCATGGAATTAATGGACTACGTCCAATTGTCAGTATAAAACTATGTTCAACATCTGTAATACCACGATGTACGTATGGACTGGAGGCATTAATTATACCAAAGAAGGAAATGAGTCAGATCACTACACATGAAAGGAAAACCTTAAAGCAACTGCAATCACTGCCAAAGAGTTGTGCAAATTCACTGGCATATTTACTTCTCGGTGCACTGCCGATAGAGGCGCAAATTGAAAAGAAGAAGCTGACATTACTTGGTGCAATACTAAGGAGTGAAGGCTCTGTCGACCAACAGTTAGTAATTCGGCAGCTCGTTATGAAAAGGGAAGGCAGACACAGTTGGTTTCAAGATGTCAAATTAATTTTACAAAAATATCAATTACCATCAGCCCACCTGCTGCTACAAGACCCACCACCTAAATGTGTATGGAAGCGTCATGTCCAAAAGGCTGTAAACACGGTAGTCCTAGAGATGCTAAAGGAAGACATTAAGCAGAAATTATCAGCCCGGTTTGTGAATGTTGACATCCTTGATATCGGAAGGGCACATCCGATCTGGTCAACAGTGACAGCAAAGACATATGATGTAAAACGTGCCGTCATCAAGGCAAGGTTACTATCTGCAAGCACACAGATCCAAATTTAATCAATATGAGAATGATGCCTGTCCTTTTTGTAAGAACGTTATAGAAGACCATATGCATTTCCTAGTTCAGTGTCCAGAATTTGCAGATATCAGAAGCATCTATATAGCGGAAATCGAGCATCTAGTGGCGGCAGATAGCTGGGAATTAATAAGCAAGGATGAGAATCTTATTCTCAGATGTTACTCGACACAAATCTCTTGTTTGGCCTGCTTGGAAGCGATTCAATGTCGAAAATTGAATCCATCTCCAGGAAACTGCTATAAAATGAAATGAATTACCGAACAAAGCTTGCATTATAAAATATCAAGTTAGTATAATTAAAGTCAATTGCACATAGAAAAATATGGTGCACCTTATGCTTTCTGGATGTTCCTACAGGTATTTCAAAACAATGATCTCATTTACGCGTCTGGTGAACATAAATTTACTCGTCTATGAACTGTGAACATTTACCTATACACAGATAGGAAAATCACTTGCGTGTGCACATGCGTGTACATAAATGTCAGATTTAATGATCGTTTGCGTGTGTGTATATAATATAATATATAATTAATGGAAAACTCCAGTAATTTGCAGATTCTAGAGATTCCCGGATAATACACCGAAAGGTGGTGCGCCAGACATTGGCGGAAACTCCAAGAACAGAACAGAATATGGCTCACTGCTAGAAGCACAAAGCGAAGAAATGCTGTGTGTGCGGCCTTTTATACTCTCCAGAGAGCATATCTGCTGTTCTTACATCAGCTTTTGATTGGCCAGAAGCGTAATGACGTAGTGTTGTTTAGGGAAAGCTCTCTCTAATTTGACATGTCTATAAATTACATGTATAACCTAATTGCTGATTCCATCAATATATGTATCGAATATTTGTTTGGATGACTGTCTGTGTTATAAATTCGTTCAGAATTAAGTTTTCATTGCTGGATAAAGTTGTGAACACCCCAAGAAATCTAATAATGCTTGAACAAGATGATAGGCCGTGACCCGAGGTGTGGCTAGTCAAGAGAGCGCAACAAAATCCCCACGGTTGAATTATGTCAAGCGGCGGGTTACAGCTGATCTCTTGAATTTTTCATGTATTTACATCAAATAGATACTATTTTTCGGCATCAAAATACCGTTCTTATTCTCATACAGCCTGGAATGAGCTTTGATAAATACAAAAGGTGCCGTGTTTCCCTCTAGCATATCATTCCGACATCTTAAATGGCCGACCCCGATAAATGACGTCATGGTACTATACGCATTTCCGTGTTTTAAAATCGGCTCTTTCCTTGCTCAAGCATTATTTTAAGGGCTTTTAAGTGAATGGGTATGTCAAATATACATGTTTCTTTCCATCAATGCATCCCCGCAACAGTGCGAAGCTGAATAAGTTTGTATTTGACAGTGAAAGGCAACATTTAAGCTGGTACCCGACTCCAATTGCTCATAATCACAGCGTGTGTCACAGAATCGCCAGCGAGGGAATGAGGAGTCGGGTACCAGCCTAGGCTTCGGAAAGGTATGTTGGGAGTCCCTCCCCTATGTACAATAGGTGAACCAACAACTTCGCATCGTACTGTGAAAACCGCTGGTACTTGCATAATACGAGTATCAAACTATTACATTTGATCAGGAGTGTTGCTAAATCGTTCCACAATATCAGAATACATGTAAACATCCACCGCAAAGTATTACAATATCAAGTACTTCTTATGCAGCAGGGGCTTGAATTCATAGAATCGCGATGATGTCATCACAATCAAATTTCCCATAATAAATTTTCCCCTATCTGTGTAATGACGTCATGTACGTAAATCTAAGGAGACAGATTAGGCACCGGTTTTTATCAGTTTATATTAGTGTTAATGTGTCTTAACTTTAGTATTTGGTTGCTAGCAGTGACAGTTGTGAGGAAGCTTATTTTTTATATTCCGTTTGACATTAATTAATTGTGATCTGCATGTTTAGGGTGAACTTTTACCGTTAAAGTATTAATTTGTTTACGTGGTGGATTCATGATGTAATTTGTTAACCATAGCGTGACGTAGTAATAATGTAGCGATGGATACATTTGCCAAAATGACGTCAGACATTCAACATTACGTATAACGATATTGCGGTTTTTAAAGTGTTTCATACTCTAACATTATGTCCGTCATTTTGTTTATCACAACGCATTATAAAAACTGTTGATTTATGTGCCGACTGTACTATACTATGTCAGTCAACGTTGTCAATCGTTCATAGATTCAGTCATGAGGAAGTATGCTAGTAACTGTCAAAAGAATTTAATAAATAAAGAACTTGTAGATCTACCTAAACTCCCTGTCAACATAATTTTAGACATTTATGTAGCAAAACAGGCAAGATGCTGCTGCTTAATCATTAATGACGATAGTGTTTTGACATAATTTATTTACTCGACTACCGGGTACATATAGCATGCGGATCACCGAAAGTGGCATAACATAATCTGTGATATTGGCGAAGAAACAACATTTTTATTATCATGAACATCATCCGCATATTTATCCCTCAACTGTCTTAATTATTACTGTGCAGCTAAATCCTAATAGAACGCGTAATTTCATATTATTCTGATCTGCATTTATTTCTGAACATTGAAATAGCATTATAGCGTAACAGAATTACATTCACTGAGCCGTGTCTAAATCACACAAATGAACATATATAGGGTTTGCTAAATTTTCTGAACAGAAATATCACGCACCCATGACATAATGCAGGCCCATACAAACCAGCCACTACCATGGAGCTAATAAAGAACAGAGGTATTACCCAGTCTAGAGAGCGTAGAGAGACAAGATCTCAAATGATTTTACGCCATCTAGGGATGACAACAAAAGACGCAAGAAAAATAATAACATCTCTATACGAGCTAAGGACTATACATCAAATACAGAAAAAAGCACTGAAGAAGAAGGCAGATGCATGTAGAAAAGAAGAAATCACATCTATCAGTAGGGGAGGCTCTAACTAATTATATGAACCGAATACAGCGGCTTACGAACTTACAAGACACTCCGTAAAGCAAATTCTGAACCAGCTCAACTATATATATAAATGTGAGCTAGATCAAGATGAGTGCAACGCTACCGCACAAGAAATTTAAAGAGTATACTTTGCCAAGAAGAATGGTCAAGAAGGACGGCTCATGTATACTATTAACATGTTCCACACAAAATGTAAAATTCATGTCACTGGGAAGTGTCATAAGAGGTTTGGTGATGACATCCTGCCAATGCTGCAATGACTGTGGAAGATGGGCCCAGATCTACATGATGTAAACAAATACATAGAAAAGATGTGTAACATGCAAATACAGCAAACAAGCAACAAACCGACGAGTATTATTAGCTGTATTTATGAGAATGGCGAGGCCACGACAGAGTTACAAAGCTCAGATGCTACACCTCAATATAATGAGCTGGCGCTAGTGGCAATAATTCCCTGCAACCCCTCTGGATAAATTCTAGATGGATTTTCCAATCAACCCAGAGGTGTTGACTCTTCAGAAGATTCAGATGAAGCCATAGATGATACAATCTGCTCTAGCTGTGGGTTGAGTGCCGGAGAACAAACAATTGAGTGTTCCAGCTGTAAGTCTTGGTACCATTTGAATTGTGAAAACATGAATGAATATGACCTTATACATCATAACACTGATATAGAAAGACCATATATGTACACAAGTTGCAGTCAATTGCAAAAAGATCAAAGCCAACAAGGAATTGTTGAAATACTTTCGGAGCAAGAAGAAACACAAACTCCAGTTGAAACTGTATCAGCTATCAGTATATGCTCCTCGCCGCCACCAGTAACATCAACAGGGGACAAGGAAATAACTCAGACTAGAAATATGACTGCACAATCAATACATAAAGTAAATGCACAGAGAAGCCTGCGAACTGGCACTGATTGTCCAGACTCTTACAGCTCAAGGAGTAATGGACGATAAAAATGAAATTGACATCTTAAAAGACTTATTGCAGAAAGCACAGCAAGAACTAAGCAATAAAGACCATGAATCTAGACAACATGATCGAAAGAACAGAGAACTGCAAATAAAGAGCTTAGAACAGGAAAAGGAGTTAGGGTCTGTTAAGCGACAACTGATGACATCCCGGACCATGATAAATAATCTGCAAGGAGAAATAGTGGAACTGAGAAATAGTAATAGAATAGGGGGTGGGGGGCGGGGGGGGGGGGGTGGCGGAAAGAGATATGCGAGAAGATCAATCAGAGGTGAGAGCAAGTTCACGCACTGACCATCAAAACAGCACTAACCAGTTCATGGCAACAAATGTACAATTACTTTCAAACCAAGTGCAGCATATATTAAATCAATTGTTTGGTACACTTTGAAATAAGTATGCGAACAAGAATTAATACCATGGAAGAAACTATGCACACACAGCATCAACAGGCAATGCAGACCCTACAAGGATCTCAGTATGGGAATCAGCTATCCCACCAGCAATATCGTGACCAGCCAGCTCATCGGCAGTATGGTAGCCAGCCAGTCAACCAGCAGTATGGCAGCCAGACAGTCCACGTGCAACAGTGTAGCCAGTCAGTCCACAAGCAGCATGGCAGCCAGCCAGCCTACCTGCAACAGGGTAGTCAGCCACCCCACCTGCAACATGGTAGCCAGCCGGTCCATCTGCAACAAGGTAACCAACCAGTCCATGTGTAATGGGGTAGCCAGCCAGTCCACCCACAACAGGGCAGCCAGCCAGTCCACCTACAACAAGGCAACCAACCAGTCTGCTTGCAGCAGGGTAGCCAGCCAATCGATCCGCAACAGAGCAGCCAGCCAGCCCATCTTCAACAATGCAACCAGTCAGCCCACCAGCAACATGGACACCGGACAAACCAGCAGAAGTATGGCAGCCAGTCAGCCCGCCAACAGTATGGTACCCAGCCTGCACACCAGCAGCCATGGCAACGGGGTAGCCAGCCAACCCAGCATCAGCATGGCAGCCAGCCAGCACATCATCAGTCATCGCAATATCGTAGCCAGTCAGCACACAAGCAGTATGATAGCCAGCCAGCTCACCTACAACCTGGTAATTAGCCAGTCCATCGGCAACAGAGAAGGCAGCCAGCCCACCGGCAACATGGTATCCAACAAACATATCAACAGCCATGGAAATATCGTAGTCTGTCATCACACAAGCAGTATGATAGCCAGCCAGCTCATCTGTAACATGGTAATCAGCCAGTCCAACAACAACAGAGCAGCTAGCCATCCCATTAACAAAAGGGTAATCATCTAGTCCATCAGCAACAGAGCAGCCAGCCAGCTCACCAGCAACATGACAGCCAGCTATCTCAACATCAACATGTTAGCCAGCAAAACCATCAGCAACAGGTTATCCAGCCACCCCACTTGCAACACAGTGGCCAGCCAAGCCATCACAAGTATGGTGGCCGGTCAGCTCAACATCATTATGGTAGTCCGCCAGCCCACCAGCAAAGTGGTAGACAGCCAGCTCTCCAGCAGAATGGTAGACAAAAAGCTTACCGGCAACAGGGTACTCGGCCATCCCATAAACAGCGTGGTAGTGGCAGTCAGCAAACCCACCAGCAACGTGGTGGCCAGTCATTCCAACAACATGGTAGCCATAACTACACGACACAATATTATGCTCAGCAGCAAATGAACACGGAAATGTGTCATCACATGAATCTAAGCCAAATTGAACTTCGCAATATGCACTCCCAGCTAATGAGTGTCCTAAATGTGAATAGACAGTACGTAACAACCTAGCAGAATGGAGGCCAAATTGCACCACGCTTTTTAAATGTTGACAACTTAACTCAGTATAATGGCATACAAAATCAGTCTGAAATTGGTAGCCAGTCAAACCAATCTGAATTTGCTAGTCACTCAAGTCTGATTGCATGATAGCCATTCAGCCCAACAACACGATAAAGAGTCAATCCAGGAGTGTGATAACCAGTTAGATCAACAGCTTTCTGGTGACCAGTCAGTCCAGCAGCAGTATGATGATCAGTCAGACCAACATCATCATGGCGATCAGACAATCCAACAGCAGCATGGTGAGCAGTTAGTCAAACAACAGCATGGTGACCAGTCAGTCCAGCAGCAACATGGTGATCAATCGGTCGAATATGGTGACCTGTCAGTCAAGTATGGTGATCAGTCAGTCAAATATTGTGACGAGTCAGTCAAGTATGGTGACAAGTCAGTACAATGTGGTGACCAGTTAGTCCAATGTGGTGACCAGTTAGTCCAGTATGGTGACCAGTCAGTCCAGTATAGTTACCAGTCAGTAAGTCAGATAGTCCAAGAGCAGCATGGTGATCAGTCAGTCCAAAAGCAGCATGGTGACTTGTCAGTTCAACGGTGCCATGGTGAGCAGTCAGTCCAGCAACAGTATGGTGAACAGTCAGTCCAACAATATTATGGTGACATGTCAGCAAAATATCGTGACCAATCATCCATGTATGGTGACAAGTCAGTCCAGCAGCAGTATGGTAACCATTCAGTCCAGCAGCAGTATGATGTTCAATCAATCAAATACGCTGACCAGTCAGTCCAGTATGGTGACCAGTCAGTCCAGTGTGACGACCAGTCAGTCCAGCAACAGCATGATGACAAGTCAGTCCAGCAACCACATGGTGACCAGTCAGTCCAACAGCATCAAGGTGATCTGTCAGTCCAGTATGGTGACCAATCAGTCCAGTGTGGCAACAAGTCAGTCCAGTATGTTAACCAGTCACTCCAGTATGATGACAAGCCAGCCAGTCAAGTCAGACAGTCCCACAGCAGCATAGTGGCCAGTCAGTTCAACAACAGCAGGGTGATCAGTCAGTCCAGCAGCAGCATTGTAACCATTCAGTCCAGCAGCAGTATGATGTTCCATCAATCAAATATGGTGACCAGTCTGTTCAGTATGGTGACCAGTCAGTCCAGTGTCACGACAGTCAGTCCAGCAACAGCATGGTGAGCAGTCAGTCCAGCAGCCACATGGTGACCAGTCAGTCCAACAACATCAAGGTGACCTGTCAGTCAATTATGGTGACCAATCAGTCCAGTATGGTGACCAGTTAGTCCAATGTGTTAACAAGTCAGTCCAGTATGTTAACCGGTCAGTCCAGTATGATGACCAGCCAGCCAGTCAGACAGTCCTACAGCAGCATGGTGACCAGACAGTCCATCAGCAGCATGGTAACCATTCAGTCAAGCATGGTGACCAATCAAGAAAGTATGGTGACCAGTCAGTCCAGTATGGAGACCAGTCAGTCGAGCATGATGACCAGTCAGTCCAGCAACAACATGACGCTCAGTCAGTCCAGCAGCCGCACAGAGACCAGTCTGTCCAGTATAGTGACCAGTCAACCAGCAGCAACGTGGTGACCTGTCAATCAAGTATGGTGACCAGTCAGTCCAGCAACAACAGGTTGACCAGTCAGTGAAGCAACAGCATGGCGACCAGTCATTCCATCTGCAAGACAAGTGTACATATTCAGACCAGCAGTCAAATAATCATTCAAGCCAGAAGTATGGCGACCAAACAAACCAGAAGTGTGGTTATCAGTCAAACCAGCAGGAGCATGGTATCTACTCAATCCGACAGCAACATGATAACCAGTCAATCCAGCAGCCTTGTGATCATGACCAGTCTTTTTTAGGGCAAGGCCGAGTTACAAAAGTCTCAAGATAGCATCTTTCAATATCAAGAACATAAAGGGTAACTTTATGTATACCTAGAAATTGTGTGTGAGAGAGAGATCAAATAGACATTATAGCCCTGCAAGAACATTGGCTATATGACTGTGAAAAATACTGGATGGAAAAACTACTTCCTGGTTTCCAGCATCATTCCAGATCTGTGGATGAAGGCAATCCATTACCACCCCCCCCCTCCCCCCCCCCCCCATACAGTTACCACGGGGATACAGCGGATCAAGTGAAAGTCTACCTGATGGTTCAAATAGAACAGTCTGCATGAAAATAAACTCATCACTTTCAGTCATCATTATAGCAACGTATGTCCCATGTAAAGGGTGTAGCAAATATAATGAGGAATATATGGAAATCTTAGCAGAATGGCAGGAACTACTGAACAAATATAAAGACTCCAATGATGTCCTGATATGCGGCGATTTAAATGCATCATTGCATTCAGAATATCCAGATGCAAGAGACAAACTATTAAATGATTTCTGCACCAAGAACCAGTTAGAATTAGTTCCAAATTTTCCAGTTGGAAAAACCTTTGAATGTGCAAATGGCCCTTCACAGATTGACTATATCATTGCATCAAACATAGATCTCATAAAACAAGTTCAGCATGTATCAAAGGAATACGACAACTGATCAGATCATATACCAATTAGAGCTGTCATTACAGTTAAACAGTTAAGGAAAGCATCATGAGTAACAATGTGCTGAAGCCAGTACAAGAAAGAAAGCTTCAGTGGGAGAAAAGGTGATCTGGTTCAATATAAAGAAAATCTGGAAAGAATGATGCATCAAAAGGATCTCAGCTCATCAAACAAATCGGTAGACGAACTTATCACTACTGTCACCATATGTATGAAGGCCAGTACTAAAGGGGCAATCCCAGAGAGGAAACCAAAGATTTCAAAGAAGGGTCGACTCTGGAATTATAAACTTGCAGAAACATCAAACATATCCAAAACAATACATCATCAATGGGTTTGTGCCGGTAGACCTTCAAATACAAAACATCCATCAAAGATCAAATTAAGAGAAGCTAAAAAGGCGTATCGGAGAGAGCAACAGCAGACTGTAACAAGAGCAGAGCAAGATACTACAAACAAGATCATGAATGCCCTACCCTCAGATCAGTCACTATTTGCACAGTTAATACGAACTCAGAGAAAAACATCACACAAAATTCTGTCAACAGAAATATTGCATGTGAATGATAAGGAGTATCATGGAAATGATATGATAGAAGGATGGGCAACTTACTTTGAAGAGCTAGGAACACCAAAGGAAAAACCCACATTTAATAAAGCATAAAAACAACAGGTTGAGGATGATATAACCAACATTAAATCTATCTGTGGTGATGATCGGTCCAGTCCAGATCCCTTCACGTTGGATGATGTAAACAGTGCTGTGAATGAGCTACACCTGAAAAAGGCCTCAGATTCTGATGGACTCTCATCAGAGCACGTAAAACATGGTGGTGTCTTATTAATCCACACTCTTCTGATACTGTATAATAAGATCATAGCTGAAGGCATATATCCAGATGCATTTAAAACTGGTCTGATTACATCAATCCATAAGAAGGCAGGAAAGCCGTTGACGATCCCAGATAATTACTGGAAAATCACAGTGACATCCATAGTGGGAAAAGTATTTGAGAAGCTTTACATTAAATGCATTAGACCATTGATTTCAAAAAGCCAAAGTAATCTACAATTTGGTTTCACACCTGGAAAATCACCATCAGTTGCAACAGTACTAATGACTGAAGTTATAGCGGAATGCAGAGAAAATAAAGTGCCCTGCTATGTTGGCTTTATGGATACACAGAAAACCTTTGATGTTATCTGGCATTCTTCATTATTGCGTCGTCTTTACCTCCTCGGTATAACAGGGAAGCTATGGTTGATTGCGAATGAAATGTACAGAAACATGTCAAGTGGGAGGGACATAGAAGTAGAACGTTTGCTGTCAAACAAGGCCTTCTACAAGGTGGGGTCACATCTCCTGATTTTCATAAACCATATGAGGATCCGCTACCAAAATTACTTGGGCAAACAGCAACTGGTCTACATATTGGTTTAATATATCTGGGCTCAATAACACTATGTGATGATAAGACCGTCCTAGATACATCCCCAGATGGGTTACAGGTGGGACTGAATGCTGCAACAATGCATGCAAATAAAGAACGGTATGTTAATGGCATTGCCAAATGCCAAGTGATGGTTTTCAATCAAGGCAAAGAAACAGAATATGAGTGGACACTAACCGAAGAAAAGATGGGCATGGTAAAGGAATATAAACAATCTGGGACTAATAAGAAGTGACGCCAAAAGTGGCCTAGGCAAAGAAATTATAAGAAAAGCTCGTGCAACAGCTTATTCATTGATGGGTGCTGGCTTTCATGGAATTAATGGACCAAGCCCACCTGTCAGTATAAAACTATGGTCAACATATGTAACACCACGATGTACGTATTGACTGGAGGCATTAATCATACCAAAGAAGGAAATGAGTCAGATCACTACACATGAAAGGAAAACCTTAAAGCAATTGCAATCACTTCCAAGTAGTTGTGCAAATTCACTGGCATATTTACTTCTCGGTGCACTGCCGATAGAGGCGCAAATTGAAAAGAAGAAGCTGACATTACGTGGTGCAATACTAAGGAGTGAAGGCTCTGTCGACCAACAGTTAGTAATTCGGCAGCTCGTTATGAAAAGGGAAGGCAGACACAGTTGGTTTCAAGATGTCAAATAAATTTTACAAAAATATCAATTACCATCAGCCCACCTGCTGCTACAAGACCCACCACCTAAATGTGGATGGAAGCGTCATGTCCAAAAGGCTGTAAACACAGTAGTCCTAGAGATGCTAAAGGAAGACATTAAGCAGAAATCATCAGCCCGGTTTGTGAATGTTGAGATCCTTGATATCGGAAGGCCACATCCGATCTGGTCAACAGTGACAGCAAAGACATATGATGTAAAACGTGCCATCATCAAGGCAAGGTTACTAACTGGTACATACTATCTGCAAGCACAGATCCAAATTTAATCAATATGAGAATGATGCCTGTCCTTTTTGTAAGAACGTTATAGAAGTCTGTATGCATTTCCTAGTCCAGTGTCCAGAATTTGCAAATATCAGAAGCATCTATATAGCGGAAATTGAGTTTCTAGTGGCGGCAGATAGCTGGGAATTAATAAGCAAGGATGAGAATCTTATTCTCCAGATGTTACTCAACACAACTCTCTTGTTTGTCCTGATTGGAAGCGATTCAATGTCGAAAATTGAATCCATCTCCAGGAAACTCTGCTATAAAGTTCATATCAGACGTAATCATGGAGAGGCTAAATTAACATTACGAACAATGAGCTGTGGACATCGGTACGGTGTACATGATCTGATGTGTGAATACAGCCACGAGAAGAGAGTAGTTCTTTCGTCAGACTGACCTTGATATGGTAGGAATCGCACCACTATTGTAGACTGTTTGCAAAGCAACAGTGTGCCAGCGCCGGATTTAGTGTTGTGGAGGCCCCTGTACAGTTGTCTTTTGTCTTGACGCTGGACAGTGGTCTCAGCTAGGCCACTGGACAGTGGTCTCGGGTAATGTTCTTGCACGGGTGTCTCACCTTAGCTTAAATATAGTGGGTGGGTTAATATTTCACTAGACTCCTGGCGTGCATTACATTTTTCATATGTTTTCATGTTTGTGGAGGCCCCCTTAAAATTTTACTTTGTGGAGGCCCCTGTGCAGATGCACACTCTGCACTCTCCTTAAATCCGGCCCTGCAGTGTGCAATAGTGTGTTTGTTTACAGACCGCTAGATTCCACAATATCCTACATAGTACAATACCAACGAACTAACGTTTGCTGTTCTGTTTCCTTTCAGCTGTTAAAACACCATGTTAATATTTTTGATGATATAACATCATCTACACAAATTCGGTTTGTTTTATACATTGGTTTGGCTATCATAGCTCACGCTCCTCAAGACAACATTATACTCATGATCATAGTAGTAGAAGAGAGAAACCGTACACAGTAGGACATGATCACACATACACATTACACACACAAACATACGAACAAACATTCAATTCTAGCAATCAAAACACACCATCTACAACTCAAAAAGCTAGCTGATCACATTAAATAACGCACATAGTCCTATGCTCATACACACAGATTAGCACAAATATTTCTCTCTAAAAACTACATGGTCATGCATATTTTTGCTTAGATCAGACGAAACGGAGTATCGTTCGTCCTGGGGTGATTTCAACAAAATTACAGTCACTAGGACTTGAAATCACCAAGAGACCCCATTGACAGCATACAAAAGTTAACCAGTTGTTGTCAAGATACACACAAGTATATTTGTATGTATGTGAATTTTGCAAGAACATTAGCACCACCGTAACATTGCTAATAACGTAGTCTTGCTCAATAGTTACTGCAATTATTCATGATATTACACTAGCGTCTGTTGAAATAATATCAAGCCTGTGCGACGATACAAGGGAGACAACTGGTATCACGAACAACACATTACCACGCAGAGTGACGCCCCTTGAACAGTGTTTTGTACATCTCAGAGGCTGCAGAAACACCATATTGCGTGTGTGTGTGTGTGCGCGCGCGCGTGCGTGCGTGCGTGCGTGCGGGCGTGCGTGCGGGCGGGCGGGCGTGCGGGCGTGCGTGCGTGCGTGCGAGAAAGAGTACCTACACGATGGAAGGCCAGTTCAATCCACTACATGCGTTGTCACGGAAAGTACAACAGCTTGCATCAAGGCTTAACATTCGCCAGCTTACCAGTGATGTACACCCAGTGAGTACTACCAACGCTAGTAGTACGAATTTGAATCTGGAGCCTTACAGGAACACTGTATCTGTGTATGCAATAACACCTCAGCCAAAGGCTGAAAAGCAGCATGAGGTGGAAAGCATTTGCGACACCAATGAGACGTGTATTGGTCCCACAATAAATAATTTTGAAGCACCACCGACTGCCATGGAGCAGACAAATATTCTGGCATATTCGCAGCCAGGCATGAGCGTCAATGAATCATTTTCAATAGATCATGAACGCTTTATGGGCAGTAGTAATGATGGTTTGGGTCTGACACCCCTACATACAGCGCACACGAACAGAGCTCTTCTCTGCCAAGCCTGAGACGATTTGGCCTATGTAACCGTGAGCAAAACACACTACCAGTTAATGCACATTGTAGGCCTTGTAGTCCACCTATGGCCGACTCACAGGAACAGGCAAGAGAAGGCTTAGAAGCCATTATCACTGCCTTAGGGGTTGAGGCAGCAATGGCCGCAATGGCGCAGTTGCTAGCTGGATATACAGATGCAGCAGCATCACAAAACCAAGCTAGCACTGATAGATTAAGTATTGCAAATGCTAGGTGGATGGATGTTAAAATAAAGCCAGAGCATGTCAGTAATAATGCCACACTACCAGAGCTTGAAACTAGCCATGCTTCGAAGCCACTTACACAATATTACATGTCAGTGGGAACACCAACTTCGGCTGGTGTCAGATATGGTTGCGCTCCAGCGCATGTGGCAAACACTGTGGTGTGGATGAAATTAGTGCTCCAATCGGTGGCAGCCGGGCCGGAAAAGCTTAAAAAAAAAAGAAAATATATATATATATATATATATATATATATATATATATATATATATATATATATATATATATATATATATATATATTGCCATTTTTGGAGGGGCTAAATTAACATTACGAACAATGAGCCGTAAAACCTTAATTACATTTTCTTTACTATCTTGCAAAATTCACTCATGATTTGATGTTTTCTGACACCTGCCAGAGTTATTACAGATTCTCAGGTACAGGATTTAATGATTTGAGCTTCATGGAAACTGTAAACAATTCTTTGCTATGGACCATCCTCTTTAGCACGTAGTAAGTTTGCCCCCAGCTTTAATGCATTAAACTCCAAGAACAGAACAGAACAGAACAGAATGACCATCTGTATTCAATAACCTACGTCACTGCATGCATACATTACTACCGCAGTTATCTTCATTTACATGCATATTGTGTGTAAATCGCTCGCAAAGACAGAATTAGACATTTTGCATGTCTGAGGGGTAAGGAGCGGTGATAGACGGACTTTTTATTGGCTTTCTCAAATGAATTGCTACCTATCACTAAAGATTTAAAATTGCTTGAACTTCTTAGATCACGAATTCCTTCATACATCTTGACTTCTCTTCGCCAGAATTGATGCTTTAAATAATTCATCCAATTAATCTCTATTGCGTCATTCAACACTTCACGTTTTGTCATTATCATTGGTAGCCTACACATCCCTCCTTTCAGTCATTATTGTTATCTAGATGGCTCTCTCTACCAGTGTGTGTACGTCACTTGTAGAAAAACCACATCGGACAAGACGTCAACCAGCCATGTATACACCATCAAAACTCACTATGAACTATAAATTGAATGCGCCAAAAGCATTGGCCAAAAAGATCCGCAGTACAAATAAGCCAGACTGTTTAGTCCAAAGAAAGGGGAAGAATATTGTATTAGAATTTTCTACTGCAGCTTTTGAAGAATTTCATAGAGCTGTTAAACAATATCTGCTAGAGAATTACGTGGGCAGAATAGAAACCATCATAAAACATGACCGACAGAGTGTTCTCGTTGAAGAGGACTACAGAGTTCACAATAATGCTGAAATACAGCTATACCGAGTCAATACATACCTGACCACAAATAAGGTACTGGTAACCGGGCACGATCTGAACCATTTTGTTGAAAATGATCTAGAAGGGGTATTAAAGACCATAAAGAATCGTAACTATGCCCTGATGAATGACTACATCCGACAGCAATGTAGCATAGCACTGAACAAAATGAAGAATGTAGATTTATCCAAGAAACCAAGGAATTCCGATGATCAGTCAAATAACCAAGTATCTAGATCCAAAAGTGTAAATGATATAGATATTGCAGCTGATATTGTGAGCCCAGCCAAGCAGCTGTTTGCTATTGCCAACCGAGGAAATGACTCATCAGCTGCAAATAGTCAGATAAATCATGTATTATCCGCTGAGCAACAACAACACAGTGACCTGGAGGCGGAATTTGAGGATAAAGACACACTTGCCAGCTGTCAGTTATGTGATGCTGTTGTTTCAAAGGCTGATTTTGCGATAGAATGCACAACTTGTCAATCTTGGACACATATTGGATGTTCAAACCTCAAACCAAATGACCCAGTGAGAACTGAATCAGATGTATTTTTCAAGTGTCTGGCATGCTTAACCATTGATCAAACACGTTTCACAGATGAGTCAACTACCATCATGTTAGTGGAAACTGCAGAACAAGCTATCTGCTCACAGAAGGACAATATACCTAACCTAACTGAATTACACCTTGTCAGTCCAAAAGAACGATCGGTAGGACAAGTACCTACTCAGGTGTATGCCGATCAATCGGGAACAGAAATCAATAATAACGATCAAACTAACATGACTGGCATTGATGAAGAAACCATTCCGAAGGAAGCATATGTGCGTTCACCAGCAGTAGGTGCTAGCAGGCCATCTAAAAAACCATTAGATGATGACAATATATTACGAGCAGCTGAGCTTAAACACAAAGAGGAGATGATGAATAGTAAAGAGAAAATGCTTCGGGACCTTGAACAGAAAGTTGCCGCCCGTGAATTCGAACCTAAGAACAAGCTGGAACAGAACTCATACTCTCATTCATTTATAGCAGTGTTAGAAAATAAAATTACTGAACTCAAGACGAGTAATCGTACTTTACTGCTAAAGCTAGCAGCTATGTCTGAGCAGCCACTGCTTCCAGAGAGTTCTCTGCCAAACAATCAGGCCAAACTTAGTTCATCTCTTAACAACCAGTTTAATAACAGTGTGGCGCAGCATGATGCATCAGTATGCAACTGTTCTCTCAAAAAATTGAGCTCAAGAGTATCAGACCTTGAGTTGAAGCTGCTTGAAAACCGAGTCAGTCATTTAGAAAGGGAGATAGTGAAAGAAAGAAGCGAGCAACATCACCCTGCAGTAGTCAAAGAGCGAAACATTCAGCCTTATTCACCAACTACATACTACCCTCAGGAAAACTCCAGGCCTCAGCATTACCCTCCAGCTCCTATACATCAGATTCCAAACTCTAAGGTGTCAGATGGCCGTCAACATACAGCTTATGAAAACATATTTGTTCCACCTTTGCGCCAATCTGATGTCAATCGCCAAAACTCTCAGCAATCCTACCGACAACAGCAGCATCATTTTTTAGAGAATGGCCATCGGAAAAGGGAAAAGAGAAGATGGAGAAACACACAGTGGAGAAACAGACAGAGGGCTGCTGCAGTAGACCTGCAACCAACATTAGTCTACCCACAAATGATTATACCACATGTAAAACAAATGCATCCACCTCAGCCAAACAGACCATATCAGTCTCAGTTATTCCAACAAAACAGACCAATCATACCAGATCATGTAGCGGATATGCAATATCCATTTCATCAACTCGATCATCCTCTACTTGCGAGGCCTCAACAACAACAGTTCCAAATGCCAAGTCACAACCACCAAACTTCATTCCAACCACATTATCAACTTCACCCACCTTACTGTCAGTCACAAATCGACAAGTTGCCGCCACGGTTGAGAAGATTGCGATTGACACCGCCTCATCAGACTCGAATACAGTACAACAGCAGAGTTTAACCTGGGCCAAAGGTTTGGAATTGAAGATGACAACGCTAAATACAAAGAATGCAGAAACAAATATGAACTACCTCCAGTTGCTCTCCAAGCAAAATTCAATTATTCTATTGCAGGAGCATTGGCTCTACAGATATAAGAGTGGTAAACTTGCAGATGTCTACAACAACCCAAATTTTCATGTGAAATGCAGTGATGATGAGAATCCCCCCCCCCCCCCCATTACAAGCAACTCGGGGCTACAGTGGAACTGCTATCACCTGGTCAAAGGATCTAGATATGTATGTTACTAAAATTGCAGATGGTTGCAACAGATTACTAGCCATAGAGCTCGATGCAGACACTCCTATATGCCTGATCAATGTCTACATGCCAGCACAGAACACTGCTCAAGCGGAAGAAGAGTACACTACTGTGCTCGACGAACTGCATGAAATGATTGAGAAGTATAAACAATCCCATTACATCTTAATTGCAGGAGATCTAAATGCGTCACTGCACAGAAATCAAGGTGTCACTAGAGATAACATACTTGGGAGATTTATGGTAGAGCATGATTTAGAACTTCCTAGTAACTACCCTTCTCAGCCAACATTCGGTTCAACGAGTGGAAGAACAAACTCCCAAATTGACTACTGGATGTGTACTAGCAAATCAAGTCAACATAGCTGACAAACATCATCTAAATCTCTCAGACCACACTGATGTGGGAATAACAATTTCAGTCAAATTACAGCCACAGTCACCATTGACAGAATACAGTAAAAGCAATGTAAATAACCTGATACCAACAGTTGTACGATGGAATAAATGTGATACAACACTTTACAAAAATCTACTGAATGTTTCTCTAAAAGAAGTCACTCCAAAGATTAGTTCAACCCTTGCTGCTGATCTACTTGTCCGGAAACTTTCAACTTTGATGCATAGTGCCTCAATCACAGCAACTGGTCAGTCTAGAAATCAAAAGAAATCAAGAAAGGGCAACAAAACATGGACTCCACATATAGCTAGTTTAATACACAAGAGTAAGAAGGCACATTATCTATGGAACATCAATGGTAGACCTAACAGCAACAACAGCAATATCAATAATAACCATAAAGAAGCTCGTCAGAAGCTGAGACAAGCAATGCGACTACTAAACAGTGAAACGAGGACATCATTGCATAACAAGATCACGGAGGCTCATGAAAATGACAAGGCGACATTTTTCATGTTGATAGCAAAGCAGCGCATAACTCGTCAAAGAGGGGTGCATCAGCTTATTATTGATGGTGAAATATGCAATGATGATGCTGGCATCTTGAGCGGATTCAAGAACCATTTTGGTTCACCCGCCATCCCCCTGGTAGACCAAGCCTTCAATGAAGAGCACAAGAGAATTGTGGAACTTGATGTCCAGATAATTGGAGACGTGTGTAGCAATCATACTACTGGGACAGAATGTCAATCTGTAACTGAAGCAGAGATCCGAAAGATCATTGCAGGATTTAAGAATAACAAATCAGCAGACCCGCATGGGCTAACTGCAGAACACTTAAAGCATGCACCAACTGTGGTAACACATCATCTCGTAAAGCTAATGAACTATATAATCAGTACAGGCTACATTCCATCTGATATGAAGCAAGGAATCTTAACTCCAGTATTAAAGAAGGGTAAGGATGAAAAACAGCCTAGCAACTACAGAGGAATAACAGTCCTTTCAATTGTAGGCAAGATCTTAGAAAAAGTAATTTTACAACGGACAAAGCAACGGCATGATAATATTCAGTCAAAGCTGCAAAGAGGTTTCACTGAAAGATCATCATCAGTAAACACAGCACTTATTATTTCAGAAGTGATCAATGAAGCTAAAGACAATCATCAGCAGCTCAGTATGGTAACTTTAGATGCTTGCAAAGCATTTGACGTAGTGTGGCATGTGTCCTTACTCCGAAAGATCTACAACATTGGAATTGAAGGATCATTATGGCGAACCATCAAAGAGATATATACTGATGCTCAATCTTCCATCAAGATGAAAAGAACCCTCTCAGACCCATTTGTGATACGCCAAGGAGTACGCCAAGCTGGAATTCTCTCAACAATCCATTACAAACTCTTCAATAACAACCTTCTCAAAATAATTGAAGATGTAAATATTGGTGCTAAAATTGGACACATTAACTGCAGTGCACCAACATGTGCGGATGACATAGCCCTATTAGCTCAGGACACTGATCACCTACAGGAGCTCTTAAACATAGTTCATCAATACACACTTCAAGAGCGCTACACTATAAACCGTGGAAAAAGTGCATTGATTTCACTAAACAAGTGAACTAAATCTGCTCCAGTTATTCATCTAGGAGACAGACAGGTCCTTGAATCTAAATGTGAAACTCACTTAGGTATAGAACGGTCAACAAATGGGAAAGGCAATGTAGAAAAACGCATTCAAGCAACGAGAAGAACAGTCTATTCACTGATCGGAGCTGGACTTCATGGAAATGGTGGACTTTCCCCGTTAACTTCAGCGCATATATGGAAAGTCTACTGTCTTCCAAGATTACTGTTTGGTCTAGAGGTCATTCAGATGACAAAGGCTGAGATTAGTGCATTGGAACTATTCCAACTGTCAATTCTTAAACAATTACAGTCCCTTCCAAAGAATACAACATCATCAGCAACACTATGCCTACTAGGAATAAGACCCATCCAAGCAGAGCTAGACTCCAGAAAACTAAAACTACTAGGAAACATCCTCAGAAATGACGATACTGTAGAATTCCAGATAGCAGCCAGACAACTTGCTGCAAAGAATATTAAGAGCAATAGTTGGTTTATGAAATGCCAAGAAACGCTTCATAAGTATCAGCTCCCAAGTGTCTACCAACTAATTAACAGCATGCCTGCAAAGTTAGCGTGGAAGGCACAAGTTGAGAAGCACATCAACTGTGCTGTACACAACGTCTGGAAAGAAGACTTTGTCATGAAGACATCAACAAAATACTTAAATGTCAATGTATGCACTCTAAACAACGTTCACCACTGTTGGAACTCACATGACAACACAACCAGGGATGTTAGACGAGCAGTAATAAAGGCACAGATTCTGACTGCCTCATACATCTTGCAAGCAAATTGTGCCCGTTTCAATCAATATGTTGTCTCTGAAAAGTGTTTACTTTGCCATTCAACACCCGAGGACAGGAATCACTTCATTACATTATGTACAGCATTGGAGGAGTCAAGAAAACCATATTTGAAGAGTATTCTCACCACCATGTACCTAGAAAATTACCCAGTCATCATCAACACGTTATTAGCTGATCCCGAAAATACAACTCAGCTGATACTTGATCATACAATGTGATATCCAGATTGAATATTAAGCTGTCCCCAGCAAATTCTCTCAAAATTGCGAAAACTACACGTTTTCTCTGCTATGCCTTGCACCTCAAACGTACACAATTGATTGAGGCAATTGTGTCTGTATAAATACGTAAATGAACACTAATCAAAGTAAATCAGACACAATCTAAAATTTACCTATTCTTCTACAAGTTATAAATGTTACTAACAGAACTTTCTTATTAATGTGTGAATGAAAAACTCTGCAATCAATTTGACATTAATTAATTTAATCCTACTCAGTCAGAGCAAATTTCATGTATTCGTGTATTTAAGACTGTGTTATATTGACATTTTGAAGAATCGTTTGTACCCTACGGAATAGGGGTGAGCCCATCGAGGCTGGATTTCCACATACAGATACAGAATGGTGGGCGATCTCAAAATGCCAGGATGTGCGAAACTATGAATTAGAGTTGTATGTGGTTTTCCTATTGGTTTGGAAGCACCAAGAGTTCACCCAGTGAATGCAAAATTGGATACAATGCGCTTTCATCCTGAGCCAGAGAATCGCCAGCGAGGGAATGAGGAGTCGGGTACCAGCCTACTGTACGGATTGATTACGCATGCCCATATTTTAAGAATACATTAGACGAGAAACTCATAACCGTACTTCTGTATTTTTATCGCGCCTCTTATGTCCGACAACGGAGTCCGATTTTGTTTACGCATGCGCTGTACAGGTAATCGCTTCCTGAATTAGTTTTTATGTGTTAAACCGTTTTCTAAATGTAGACAGTTACTTAAGCTTCTTGGTGCATGCACTATTTGTATATGGTTTGAATTAATACGCAACAGGTAAGAATATGTGTGTTAACCAGTTCTTTTATGCAGTTATGCAAATGTGAAATTGTAAACTTAATCACAAACTTAGAAAAAACGCCTAACAAAATTAGGTCATAATGGTCACTGTGTCGGCGACCATTAAATTCTATGCATACCAGATACCGTAGGTAATTAGTCATACTTAGCTATTATTATACTTACTTGGATGTCTTCCGACTACAGGCATGATTCTATGGTCGGCTCTTCTGTGTCATCTGTAGTGTATTACAGGGTTTGTAAAACTAGCTTGAATTTTGGCATCTGCATTGAAAAGCCTTGAATTTCAAATTTGTTTTGAAAAGTACTCGAATTTCACCCATCCGTCTTGAAAAGCCCTTGAAAATCAACATTTCCTCCCATTTGATTTTTCGTGTCCGCAAAGCGTTCACGTTCACCTATGGCAGCTTGTCATTTCATTAGCGTTGTGCATAATCATAATGATAATGCAAAGAAATGATGACCTATGGCAGCAGCAGTGCCCAGTCAAATTAGTTTCAAAATATTCTACAGAATATTTATTAAATAGTAAAAGCAAACAATTTGTACAACAATGCATAGACCATCTTCAAATATGCGTTCGTGACGTACTTGTCGACTTCATTCATGATGTCATTCATTATGATGTCATTCTACACATCATGCAGTTCAGTATGACATCATTTGATGGGTGGGTACTCTGGAAAGGTGAATTGAATATGGTATATACATGTATATATTTTAACGGTAATCTATAGCATCCGCCAACCGGAAGGCATTGGCAATTTGTAAAGGAACAGAGCTGAGCATAGAGGTTTAACTACCGCGGCTCAGTTTATTACCTAGTTACCTTGATTACATGAACTTTTGAAATCTAAATTGCACAAATATAGTAAACATACGTAATAATGTATGTATAATAGGAAAATTGTTGAAGATTTTGAGAATAATTTGATTGGAAGCTGTTCCTGCCTCAGATAGCAACAGTTTCAAGGTAAATTAATTTCAAAATATTTAACAGAAAATTGGCTGTATAACTTAAATTTAAGGAATATTGCCATTTCTGGTCATTATCATTGAAAGTGTTAACTACAGGCTGTAACTCAATTGTAACTTCTGTTCCTTGACTGGGGACAGCAAGATATGGCTGGGTGGACTAACAATGGGTTCTTTGTGTGTAAACAGATCTAAGTTCAAATAACCAGCTGGCACTTCTGTAGATGTTATTTTATAACACTCACAGGTGAATGAGCCTATAATTAGCTGCTAGTATAGTTAACACTAATCCTGCTAACCCTTTCACCCCTGTGAATTCCTCTATACTAAATGGACTGAACCATAAAATCTGTTACAGTTTTTGAAAATAATTTTACTACGCTTTTGCTGACTTTGGCAGCAATACCTTTCAGTCAAATTATTTTCAAAATATTCTATGGAATATTTCTTACTTGTATAGTAATTGTTATACTTTGTCTGTGGCATTGAGAGGGTTTATAGCGAGAAGGGTAGTTGTATTTAACTCTCTCATCCAAGAATCATATTATTAATTAAATAGGTTTTGGACATTTATAGACAGTTTAGGACTGGTTTAAACCCATTTAGACAGGGTTTGGGCAAAGTCTTTTCAAAATTAGTTTTGGACAGTCCAAAACCCAACCCTGAACTTGACCATTATAACAGTACTAAATAGACCACCCTCTGCTGATTGCCATGTAGCTCTTTCATCTAGCAACTCGCCACCATAAGAAATGATTACAACTCTCAGGGTTTGAGTATTTTTTCTCATTTCATCAGCTCCTCTTTACTTGGGCAGGTAGTTATTACAAAACTGCAGTAACTAACAGGCTCGTAATCTATGAGATAAAATATTACGATACAAAGTATTCATTTGAAATTCTGATTTTCTAACAAATAACAGGCCGAATTTATAAAATATTACCGCAGGAAAAGATATATCTGATACGTTTTTAACCACCACTAGTCCTATGATGCTACATTGTAAGTAAATTAATTTTTCCCCTTTTTTTGAGCGAAGTGCATTCTTATCAGAAATCATTTGGCCTAATTTATCAATAACAAAGGCAACACAGCAATTGCCTTTGACAATATTCTTTCATAGCATGGACATCAATGTATTTACAGAGATTAAGGCTGATAAACGCATTCTTGAAAGTCACCACATCAACACACACCTTCACTGTTGCAACCAGTTCTTGGAGGGCACCCGCTTTCATATGTGATATTACAGCACTTCTGACACAAGCATGTGCGTCTGTCTCGTCTTATGGTCTCAAGGATGCTTGTCACTTGAACAGGACATAATTTGCTAAAAAAATGTTTAGGCTTATCTTGTGCTGCAGATATATTTTGTTGAAGACATGGCCAGCTTAATTCAGCATCATTACCATGTGGTGTCTCTGAGCTTTGGGGACTTCAGACCTTTACAATAGCTGTACTATTGGGGATCTCTCTACTTACTCCTGGACTCAAGTAGAATTCTTAACCATCCTTCTTGACAATCTTGTATTTTCTTCTATTTAGCTGCCAGCAATTTTCATTAACCGTAGCCGTCTAACTCCTGAAATTGCATGCTCTATGAACCTTGTGTTTTGCAGCTGACACATGTTGTCGTAGACCATCAAATGCTCTGCACTCCTCAATGCACATCCAACGTTTTGGCTTCACCTGCAACATACTTATATCAACTTCTGACTGCATCCATCATTGATTTCTGCATCCTCAATTTTCTGTTGACTTCCTTCATCATAACGGTTTCTTCCAACGTTCTTCTGCAAGTGTGTGATTCAGGTATTCTCCTTCGATCAATACTCACCATTCTGTTACTTCTGATATACAGCTGGCCCTGACAGCGGCTCTAGGATTATAGACTTAGAAAGCTTTACCGACTCCTGGGAACCGGGTACTCGGCTCCCAACTGCCGAGTACCCGTTTACCATAGAGCTCATTCTTGTTTGCATAGCAACAAGAGCAATACATGCTTTCTGCATTGAGGATTTTAGTGTTTTTTGTGAAAGAAAATCTAAGTCTTTAATCTGTGATAGTTTGTGTGTTCGTGAAAGGATTAACTAAAGGATACTATGGAGAATACCCCCGAAGATAACCAGGTTGTATCGTTCTTTATTATCCATAGTTAAAAGACTTAGGTCTCTAAATTTCGCTGTGTCGCATGTTCCAATTTCTGACCCCATAGAATCTGGGACGTGTGCTAACAACGATATATGCCAGACGATCGCCTTCTTTAACCCCCAACAGGCGATCGGCAGATATGAAAATAGGTGTTATGCTACGGTATTTCTAACACGAATATCGGCTGACGTCGTTCTCCGTAGGATCCGAGCGGGTGACGTCACACCCGGTCGCTCGGATGTTTATGTGAAGAAAATTTTTTTCATTAATTCGCGCATCTTGTTCTGGGTGCTGCGTACTAAAAATGGTACCGGAAACTTTAGAATGATCAAGTTTACGTGCGATCACGATCGGTTTGCAATGATCGGTGGTTTCAAAATTCTTGAGTAGATGCGTGGTCTGCGGTTTTACCGTGTGATACAGCAGTTTGTTATACATTTTGTTGTTTTCTTCACATATCGTGCTGCTTTCGTTAGGAGTATAATTTATATTGATTAGTAAATATACCCCGAATGCTATGCGATATGATTCCTGGAGCCGTTACACATCCTGGAGGATCTATTATGGGTGTGTTTAATGCCCGCCTCGTTCTTGTCGTCATAGTCAATGCGATCGTTGTTGTAACGTGGCGGGGTGGGGTGCGGGAGGGTTACAGTTAATTTATGAGTCAAATTATTTGAAAATTAATTGTCTGCCTTCCATCCGGGTCTCGTCCCGCTTGTTTATTGTAGGTTTGTGCTTATGTTATAGGCCAAGCCAGCCCCGCCATGATGTGACGAATGCCATAAGTTTGTCCGTGTTCAAGGACCATGTCTGTTTTAGGTGTTCCCTGTGTAATATTGATCATAGGTGTAATGTTTGTGCAGTGTGGTCCGTTGAGATGATGGTTAAGTTCCTTGCCAGAAGGACTTGGCTGGGTCTGACGCGGGGTCAGGCGGTCCGAGAGTAAATCGTGGAGCGCCCGGTTCGGCCGGTGGGGGTGCTCCACGTCCCCAGCTGGAGGTGGCGGAGATGGCACCGCCGGCGTGGTTTGGTCCGGCTGTGCAGGGTTTTTCTGCATAGCGTTCTGCCCACGCTGGTGTCGTCCCTGCTACCAAAGGTTGGGGGGCAGTTTCTCCCCATGCCTGGTACGGATCCTGTCCTCGGACAGGATTCTGGACTGGTTACCGAGGGGGCCGTCTCGTACGGCCCCCTGGCAGTCCCGTCTGGCTTCGGCCAGACAGGTTTCTGTTTCTCTGCGGCCACCTCCGGGTGGGCCAGTAGCGGTGGCCGGTCCGTCAGGTGTGGGAGCCGTCCGCCAGGACGGTTCCACGGTTGACTCGTCTAGTGACGACTCTTCGGAGTCTGAAGACGAGGAGGCCGAGGAGGAGAGGTTGCTGCGGCCCGTGAAGCCGCAGGTGGAGAATATGGAGGTTGATTCCGTCCTGGACGGAACCGGCCTCCATTTGTCTGGTTTGGCGCAAGCCAGGTCAGCGGCTCCGCCTGTGGCTGAGGCAAATCCGTTACCGTGCACCGGTTCCGTGCGGCTTGGTTTGGCACCAGCCGTCACAGGAACGGGTGTGCCGGGCCAGGCGTGGTACTCACCTATCTCGCCTGGTCCGGCAGTCGGACGTGGGGTGCCGTTGGCGCCCGTGTCCGGCTATGGTTCCGCGACTGCTACGGGTCCGTACGGTTTTCCGTGCGGACCTACCCCATGGACCGGAGTGGTACCGGAGTGCCTGGCATGTCAGCCGTGGCTCCTTGCCGGGAGGCCGTGGCTGGCAGACCCGTGAGCACGTCAACGGGGGACGTGTTTGCGGGGGTGTCTTCATCGGAGGTAGATTGGTCAGATGCTCTGGCGTGGCTAGCCAGGGTTGACCCGTCTGTGGTTTCGGCCACGGCCGATGAAGATGCGCCCCGTCCGTCGGTTGCGTTGATCAGGACGGGGATTTTGCCCGCGGCAATTCATAGAATTGTTGGATGCTATTTATAGCAAACAACTGATGACCAAGGGTCAGCTCCCTGCGGCCTCCAGGGAGGTGCGGGCAAGATGTCGTATTCCGCGGGGGGAATACGACAGGTATGGTGTAGTCCCGTCGGTCACGGAGGATGACCGATGGGTACTGGGCGTCCAGAGTGCCGTGGCGGGTCGCCCCGGTCCGGCACTTGTGAACAAGTCTCAGGTACACCAGGAAGAAGTCCTGTCCCTATGCGATGAGGGTGTGAGGGCAGCGGTGAGCGCTGTCAACCACTCTTATTGTCTCCTTCAGTCGGTGTGGGCTGAAGCGGGGCCAGGCCACCCTGTGCCACCTGTGGCGCTTTCATGTGTCAATGACGGCCTGATGCTGTCGATGGACGCATTGGCAAGGGTGCAAGCGCGTGTGACGAAATCCAGGAGGCAAATGGTCATTGACCATATGCGTCCGGCTACGGCAGTCAGGGAGCGTCTTCTTGGGACGCCCCTGACAGGGCCTAGCATCTTCGGTGGCCAAGCGCGGGCCATCTTAGAGGATACCGCCAGTATCGCGCAGAATCGGTTAGCGGTAAACCTACAGCTAGAGCTAGTGCGGCAAGCGCACGCACTAGGGGCTGTGGGGAAACCGCTAACGGGACAACCTTCAAAGAAGCAGAAGAAGCATAAGGGCAAGGCGAAAGCTAGGCCTGTTGCGACTTCTGCTTCAGCTGGGTTTTCAGAGCCGCCGCCGGCGAAGAAGCCCAGGAAGGTTGTAGAGGCGCCTACCCTCCCCAATGTTGCTCCTGACCGCCCTAGAGGCGGGAAGGGCAAGAGGAAGGGTACGGGTAAGGTGTGACGTCAGACAGTCTGGTCCTGGGATGGTTATCCCAGGGTTACATGCCGGAGTGGTGGGACTTTCCACCACAAAATCTGTCTTTGGCACCTGTCTGGACACCCGTACCAAGGGAGCCAGACAAGTTAGAAGCCGTTCAAAAGGAAGTGTCTGGTTTGCTCCTGAAGGGAGCAATAAAACCAGCAAACCGAAACACTCCAGGCTTCTATTCAAACATGTTCCTTGTCCCCAAGAGCACAGGGGGATGGAGACCCATAATCAATCTCAGGCCATTAAATTGGTTTATCCATACGCCTCGGTTCCAGATGGAAACGCCGAGGTCGGTAATGCGGGATTGAGGAAAGGAATGTGGTGTGTATCGATCGATCTGAAAAATGCATATTTCCACATTCCTATGAATCGGAGTTGGCACAGGTTTCTGAGATTTGTGTTTCAGAATCAAGTATGGGAGTTTACAGTTCTCCCGTTTGGCCTGTCGACAGCTCCGAGGGTTTTCACAAGAGTGGTCCTTGCGGTGACAGCGTTTCTCAGAAAAGAGAACGTGGCGCTACACACCTACATAGACGACTGGCTGCTCAAGGCAGACTCGGCAGCCAGGTTGAACGTGGATACTGCTCTGACTCTGAAGTTACTTTCAGATCTACGCTGCATAGTCAACGAGGAGAAATCCGAGTTGATGCCCACTCAACGTTTCGTTTATTTGGGGATGCGATTCGACCTCGAGGAGGGCAGGGTTTACCCGTCAGAGCCCAGAGTGGTGTCTCTGTTAGCCATCCTCAAGAGTTTTCGAGTGAGAAACCACATTCAGGCGAGGCGGTTCCTTCAGATGCTGGGCATGATGGTCTCCATGGAGCAGGTTATCCCGTACGCTGCTCTAATGCGAAGGCCTATCCAGTTGTATCTGATGTCTCTGTGGAAACAGAGAACAGAACCCCTGTCAAAACTGGTGCCAGTTTTGGAGCCGATAATATCGCATCTTCTATGGTGGAAACAGCGTCAGAATCTCCTATTAGGGGTTTCGCTGCACCTACCCCACCCCCAGCTGTCCGTCTACACGGATGCATCGCTGGAAGGGTGGGGTGCCTGCCTGGGAGAACACCAGGTCTCGGGCACATGGACTCTCCTGGAGAGTCAGCTGCATATCAATCTGTTGGAAATGATGGCAGTGGAACTGGCGTGGAAGAGTTCCTTCCGATGATCAGGGGCAAGGTGATATTGATACGGTCGGACAATTCGACAGTAGTATCATATATAAATCGCCAAGGCGGGACCAGGTCGCCCACTCTGTGTATCAGGGTGTGGCACTTGATTCAATGGTGCAGGAATTACTCGGTTGTTTTGAAAGCAGCTCATATTCCTGGCCGATTGAACATTCTGGCAGATGCTTTGTCTCGCAGACAGAGAATCCTGCCAACAGAATGGTCCCTCAACCCTCCAGTTCTGCGACGGATCTTCGAGCATTGGGGCAAACCCAACGTGGACTTGTTCGCCACAAAGGAAAATGCTCAAATCATGACATATGTCTCGCCGATTCCAGATCCAAATGCCGTCGATACAGACGCTCTGGCGATAAGCTGGAGAGGGATGCACGCTTACGCGTACCCACCCACCATTCTTCTACGAAGGTATTGGTGAAGGTCAGGGAGGAACCGTGTCTGGTCCTGCTAATAGCGCCGTATTGGCCGAGCAGGGCGTGGTTCACGGATCTTCTAGATCTGCTGGTGGAAAATCCTGTGCAGTTGCCCGAGATTCCGAACATAATCTCCCAGGCCAAGGGACGCTTCCTACACGAGCGTCCCGAAATGTTCAAATTGACTGCGTGGATGTTATCAAACAACGTTCCACGTCGGAAGGCTTTTCTCGACAGGCTGCTGATTTCTTCGCGGCTGCGAGAAGGAGGTCAACCTTCAAGTCATATAACAACAAGGTTAACAGATTTGCAGACTGGTGTGAAGAAAAGGGTATTGATACCTTTCAATCCACTATCAGCAAATAGCAGACTTTCTCTGTGAGCTGGTCTTTTGAGGACTAGCTCCCGTCACAGTTGCTGGATACAAGTCAGCTTTGGCATCAGTTATCCCTTGTCTAGCCAACAGGGATAATCCAGAGGTGGCCCAGTTAAATGTGATGTTGAAGGGAATGAGCAATCTCCGACCGAGACAACCGGTAGTCATTCCAGCCTGGAGTCTATCTTTAGTGCTTAATGTACTGGCCAAGCACCCTTTCGAACCGTTGCGTTCGGCTAGTCTAAAGCATTTGACTCTAAAGGCGGTCTTTCTATTGGCAGCTTCCTCAGCTAGAAGGCGCAGTGAGATCCATGCGCTTTCGGCAGAGAGGAACCGATTTATTGTTTCTGGAGAAGGTCTGCGTCTTCTGCCAAGAGCAGAGGTTATGTCAAAGAGCCAATCTTTGAGATATCCCGGCAAACCGATCATTATACCGAAGTTAACTAGGTTTGATCGTGATGCCAGTGTCTGGTGCCCGGTCCGTGCTTTGCCTAAGTACAAGAAACGGACTGACTCGTTACGGTCGAACGATAGACATCTGTGGATCTGCCATAAAAAGTCTTATGGCGCCGCATCCATGGATACTATCTCTCGTTGGGTGGTCGAACGCATTCAGACTACTCACGAGATGGCGACTGGGCACCAGGTGCAAGGAGTAAGGGCACACAATGTCAGAGGAATAGCCGCCTCGACCGCCCTTTACAATGGTGGTCCGTTATAGGACATCATGGCCGTTGCACAATGGCACTGTGAGTCCTCATTCACGGATTACTATATGAGGGATGTGTCAGACTCGCTTTAGCTGTTTTGAAACGATAGTTAGTGACCACACTGCTTTTCACCCTTTTCTCACTTTGGTAAGAAAAGAACCTAAAGCAGGCATGGTCAGGCGAGAGGATGTCAACCAGATTGTGTCACCGATGGCTGAACCGGTGAATGGTTGGAGGCGGTACGTCTGAAGTCCAATTATCATACGGTAATTCAATAAGTGAGAGTTTTTTGTATTATGTATATGTATCATGTTCATTCATCTTATATATTCATGCTCATTCCCAGGCTAATACATGGAATATGCAGGGAGTAGTTAACCCTCTTGGCATATTTGTGTTTTCAGGCGAGATACATGTTCGTTAGTTCTCTCCCTTTTCTTAGGAGGAAAAAGGGGGGGGGGGGTGGTGGCTGTGACACGAATGTGATTCGGTTCCGTGAACTTGACGGTCCTTTTAGGTCTCTGTTAGTCAAGTTTGAAGTCTAAAATCTTTCTCCAAGGGGCAAAATTAGCATGTATGGCTTGCCCCTTCCCACCAGGTTACTGATCAAATCTGGTGTATATCAGAAGTAACAGAATGGTGAGTATTGATCGAAGGAGAATGCAGGAAATGTCAATTTCCCTTTCTCCGAGATCTAACAATACTCACCATTCTGTTACGGACCCAGCCTCCCAGCCCCACGGAGGCAAGCCATAGTTTTCTCTTGTTTGGTGGCTATGCAAACAATATGAGCTCTATGGTAAACGGGTACTCGGCAGTTGGGAGCCGAGTACCCGGTTCCCAGGAGTCGGTAAAGCTTTCTAAGTCTATAATCCTAGAGCCGCTGTCAGGGCCAGCTGTATATCAGAAGTAACAGAATGGTGAGTATTGTTAGATCTCGGAGAAAGGGAAATTGACATTTCCTGCAATCTTTCAGTAACCTTAGCTCTTTTGACTGGTGTACTTGGCAGTGACTATTTGATCCTATGAATAGTTCTGTGATCAGGAGTGGAGGGGAAGAAAGGTGAATGTGAGGTAGGTGGTGAAATTCTAGCATCTGGTTTGTGTGTCTAAACC
This sequence comes from Chaetoderma sp. LZ-2023a, assembly GCA_034401795.1. Classification (NCBI taxonomy): domain Eukaryota; kingdom Metazoa; phylum Mollusca; class Caudofoveata; order Chaetodermatida; family Chaetodermatidae; genus Chaetoderma; species Chaetoderma sp. LZ-2023a. The sequence goes on from CM067364.1 coordinate 1,681,035, forward strand.
AACTTAACATGGAGCTTATACGTCTGGTCCCTAAAGACTTCTTCATTCCTCCGTACATGTAGTTCTTTCAGTTGCCTCTTCAGCTCGTCTGTTTCTATCAGCATTTCTCCTCTCTCTCCCACTCAGCGCAACTTCTGATCGTCAGCTCTTACCGGCTTTTTGTTGAGCCGTCCTCGCTTTCATATCTTTCACTTTCTTACTGTCCATGCCCTTTCATATCAAATGTCTCCTTCAACCATGGATGGCCCTGTGCCTCTTAGTAGTTCTTTCATCTGAATTCCTTTAGGCATTCTTTCTCCCTACCAGCATCAAGACCGATGGAGTTCTTTCTTATATTCTCCGGCTGGTTCTTAAAAGTCCTTTTATTTATGTTGTCAGTGATTTACAAAGCTTTGTTGGTAATGTCATCCTGAAGCTCTGTATGATAGCGAGTTAAGAAGACTAAGTTAGAAATCACAAGACCAAGGTTTTAATATTAGATTATGTTATGTAGTGTACATACCCCTACAGTTTTTCATTCAAAATAGCCAAACATGGACAAGTTGAGGTGAATTAAGGAGCTTTTAAGGGTTTAACTCACAATATTCTGTTATAAAGAATATAGTCCAGTAAGAATTGACATGATTTTGGTTGAACCCGGACATTTTAAGTAACAAGCAAATTTATGTATCAAAGTTGCCTATATATACCATAGTGTCTGCAGCAAAAATCCCCACGATTCCCACATGGGGAAAGTAGGTTATTTCAAGGTCAAAGAGGTGACCTCTAAAAACAGATTTTTGTTGGTTCATAAGCTATTCTTTTAATAACTCTGGTAGTATCTTAACCAAATTTGAGTGGGAGGTTAGCAGTTAGGTTCCGAACATATGTGCCAAATTTTTCGTGAAACGGTCAACGGTCAAGGTCACAGTGACCTAAAAATCTCTTTGAAGCCTTTTCAGCAGCATTTTTCAAATTTTGCTTACTCACGTCTCACTGGGAATACCTCGATGAATCATTGACTGATTGTTGTCTACATAGTCATATTCATGTCTCCAAAATTTGGAGTCAATCGGTCAAATGCCAAGGTCACAGTGGATAACGTTCTGCACCCTTTTTAGCATATTAAATATCGTTTGAGAAATATAGGTTCCGGGGTAATTTTAGAAATCGGCAATTTAAGTAACTTATATAAACCACATATTTTATACGGTTGAATTTGTTTGTCGTCTGCTTGTTAGACATAGTAAAAGTTGAATATATGACATATGAACCCCAGGTTGCGCCTGATTTAATATCCCTTTCCTTTCCCTCGTGTTTGTATTGCATGTTTGATATATTTTGGTATTATTGTCCGTGCTGTCTCGTTGCGAGACGAAGTAAAACTCGGATTTTGCTCGGATCAAGCACAGATTGCCCTTGTTCTTTTTTCATGCTCGTACTTTCTCCAATTTCACGATTTACACTATACGACCTTTGATTTCTTTTCATTCTCGCATTGTTGATCTTATAGCCTGTGTGTTATTTTCTATTCACCCGTTTTGGCTTGCTAATTTGAATGTGAAGCTTGTGCGGGCTAAACAGCGATGGCCGGGCTGAACATGCCCTGTATCATTTGCGATGTGGATGTACAGATACATCTCAATGGCAGAGAACATGGTGCTAAAGGGACACAAACCCTAAATGAAGTTTCATTGAAACGAGGTGATGACATACATTTGAAAACATCTTTCACTGAGAAGAACTATGTTCATGAAAATTGCTATAAAAAATTATTCAGAAGGAAAACAACGAAAGAGAACTTCCAGTGATCCAGATTGTTCTGGTGTTACACTACGTTTGAAAACGAAAAGCAAGCCTTTTGATTATCCAACACATTGCTTGATATGTACAAAGGAACTTGACGTTGATGATGTCAAGCGCCATCCAGACCGAGCATCTCAGATAGCTAGTGTGGAGATTGTATCAAGCAAAGAAAAAAGAAGTCTCATCCAAGAGTCACTAATGAAAAAATGTGACAATAGCCACGACAATCTAGCGGTAAATGTAAAAGCACGAATACATTTTGTGGGAGATCTCCGTGCAGTAGAGGCTCATTATCACCGAACTTGTATGACATTATTTATGCTAGGAAAAGGTGTTCCAGGGTGCGAGAATTGTGTTGACATTACATGTGGCAATTCTAGAAACCGTGACACAATTAATGATTGTGCTTTCAACAAGTTGTGTTACTGGTTACAACAAACAGAGCAAATGCAGGGTCAATTCTCACCTCAGGATCTGAGAGATCAGCTCGCAACATACTTGCCAGAAGGTGTTCCGCCATACACAGAGAAGCATCTGAAACATCGCCTTGCGAAGCAGTTTGGTGAATGTGTATGCGTTGCACAAAATGAAGGGAAAATTAACATACTTACATTCAGAGCTGCTGCAGATAACATTTTACATCAGTCATATATTGATGCATACAGCCTAGGAGACAGTGAAGAAACAGACAAAAATGATAGGTGAAAAAATTAGAGAAGATATCTTGAATATAGAACATGATAATGACACTTATCCAAGTCCATCAGAATTTGAATTGAGTGAATTAGAAAAGTCCATTCCAGACTCACTCCACACCCTTGTTGCTAACCTTTTCTCAGAATCAAGAGATCAAGGGTGCTCATTGAGGTTCTGTCATCCTTAGGTCTATGTATATCGTATACTCAGATTCTGCAGTTTGAAAAGAGTGCAGCTGTTGGAATGCGAGTGGATTCATTAATATCCGGTCTAGTTGAAGTCAGCAAAGGGGGCAGTTTCTGTCAGTGGGTAGCTGACAACTTTGACTATAATGAAGATACCAAATCAAGGCATGATACCACACATGTAATGGGTATAATTGCATGTCAAACTGAGACATCATGTGAGCGTACACCAGAACCACTTGTTAGACAGAATCCTTCTTCAGCAGATATAATGCAAGATGGGAACTTCAGTTCAATCATCAAATGCTACAAGCGTCCTTTGAAATCAGGCATGTCTGATGATAAGATAGGAACTCTTAGCACTACAGACATTTCCACATGTAAATGTCAAATAATGGATACCCTGTGGCTGTTATCAAGTAGGCTTTCACCGAGTCCACCAACCTGGCAGGGGTTCATGTCCAACATGAGTAAAGGAGAGTACTGCTGCACAAATGTGGTGTTCAACTAGGGTTGGGCGATTTTTCGATATTATCGTCAATATCGCGATATACCGAATACCGATACCGAAATCGTCATAATTTCGAAAAATCGTAAGTATCGTCAATACCGACAGGACGATATTGCACTTTTAACTGTGAGCATAATATAAATAACTAAGTTAGAAATGTCATACTCTTACCTCTATTTGGTTCAGTAATAGTCTTTAAGTAATAATCCAGTCTTTGTCTAAGGTAATACAAACTTAATAAACTCCAAAATAATCTGTGTTCATTTAATTCATGGTTTGTTTGCGCTAATAAAATGATTTAAAGTACAAAATAATCCTTTGTTGTTCACTTTTTATAATTACATAAATAGACGACGCCATGTTTTTTCTTGCCTCATTCTGAGTATTGGTCAGTGGGGAATACCATTTGCACCACCCACATTCCAATCTGATGGCGTCATTACTACAGGTCAATCCATTAGTCATTGATCTGCATGGTTAAACATTCTTCTGACCGTGAAAGATTTAAACTTTAAAACTTTTTAGGTCGATAGGAAACCACACACACTTAATCCCTTTTCAATACCACAGCTTGGAACGGTCGGTGAGGGGGAAGTTAATCTCTTGCTTTACCGTTATACGTTTTTATGTAACTTTGTACAATATATTTAGCATTTTTAAACGAATCAGATCAAAATTCATTCCACATATAACATTCCAGATTTATTCTAAGTGAGAAACAGCCTTAAAAAAAATAATTTAGGCATAATTATTTCCAGTCTTCAATCTGTTGTGGCAGTTTTGGCTGCAGTGTCAACTGGGTTAATTTCACACATCCCGGCTACGCCTTGAGATCAATGGATAGGACTGCTAAGTAGTGAGCGAATTTGAATAGGTCTACAACCGGGCAAATGAGTATTTAATGTTACAGACCAAATAAAATCTGATATAATTGTTTCGAGTCTTCACGCTGGTTCTCGTTCAAAATCATGCAGTGTTATTTTATTAATTTGCATCGTCTACGCTAGCCTCGGGCGTGATAACAGCTGTCGGAATTCTGCAGTGTGAGTTCTGATTGGCTCAAGTATGATACGGCGGCCAATCAGCTTTCGCTCGGCGGAATTCCTTTCTGCACAATGAAGTTAATGCGTATTCCTTGCTCAATCTTTTGACAGTTGTTGTGAGGTAAAGATAACACAAAATACAACACAAGAACAGAAGAAAATCCTTTATTTTTCTTATTTGTGATGAATATGGTTAGTTGGATTGCATTCGTTGCTTTAAACTGTGTATTGAAGGGTGTCAAAGTGTGGAATTTTGTGTATTAAATATGCGGAAATGGCAATCATGGCGATCTCAATTTACGGTTTCAATGCAACACATTTAATGAAAATAACATGTAGACACCACCAATTTGAAACACATGTTATTCTATGTTTACACCCTAACTCCACACCCCACCCAAATGACGATATATCGTGATACCGCGGTATTTTAATGAGATACCGATATCGTCATGCCTTGAGCAATATCGCCCAACCCTATGTTCAACCCTATGGTGCCTTTGAACCCTTCAACAGATGAAGCTGATTATAGTGCTATGGTATATGTAAAACAGTAGGCCATGAAAGTCGGAATGCGCTGTGCAACACTTACTTTGACCAACCATTGTATTTGAGTGCTTGCAAAATCAAGCAAGACAATCAGAATGAATTTAAGAACATGTTCTTGTGGCTGGGAGGATTCCATTTACTTATGTCTTTCATTGGTGCAGGGTGTAAACTAATGGAGGACAGTGGTATTGAAGAGTTGTGGGGTACAGTGTATGCCAAAAACTCCTTACCTAAAATGATGGAGGGCAAATCTTATACTAAGACGCTAAGAGCATGCCTTTTAACAAATGCAGCACTTCATCTATTATTGTTTGAGCCTGAAGTTAGCGACGCTGTGGACACTGACTTGTCAGAAGAACTAGCAGAACAATCGAGCAGTGGTGTTCAGAATGTAGATTTAGACTGCCGTATGGACACTGATAATGAAGCATCAGATTGTATGGACATGATTGACAATGATGATGATCATCATCAGGTTAATATGTCAGATAGAAATCAGAATAGTGAAAGCAATTTCCAAACAACTCCTATGCCAGGTAGTGGTTGTGAAGATCAATATACTGTTAATAAGGAACCTGTGGAAAGTGATAACATTTGGTCACGGTTGAAAACATTCTACAGCTCCGTATTAGCTGGTGAAATCTGCTTGGATGAAATAACTGCAAATAAAGATCTGATTCAGCTGCATGAAGAAGTGATAAGAAAAAAAGAATCCATGAATCCAACCGTACGGCAAAGCTATGGCTAATGTTTATGGGCATGGTTGAAATTACAATTCTTTTCATTAGAGCTGAAAGAACGGGTTGCTGGAAGTTACATCTTTTGGCTATAGAGAGAATGTTACCTTTCCTAGCAGCTGCAGGTCACAACAACTATGCAAAATGTTGCCGGTTGTATCTCCAAGATTGTCAGAATTTATGTGAATGTTTGGAAGAACCAATACAAAATGGAGAATTCGTGATAAGAAGGAAGAAAACCTGATTCTCCTTCGATCAATACTCACCATTCCATTACCTCTGATATACAAGCTGGCCCTGACAGCTGGCTCTAGGACTATAGACTTAGAAAGCTTTACCGACTCCTTGGAACCGGGTACTCGACTCCCAACTGCCGGGTACCCGTCTACCATAGAGCTCATTCTTGTTTGCATAGCGACAAGAGAATACATGGCTTTTGCAGTTGGAAAGTCTTAAGATTGTTTACGCCTAAGTCTTTTTACTGTGATTAATTGTGATAGCTTGTGCGTTCTCAAAAGGATATTTGGATTAATATGGATGCTTCCGATGATAACCAGGTCGTATATTTCCATGTTATTCCATACTTATAAGACTTAGGTCTCTAAAATTTTGTCTGTCGCATGTTCCAATTTCTAACCCCAAAGAATCTGGGACGTGTGTTAACAATGAAATATGCCAGATGATCGCCTTCCTTTAAATCCCCAACAGGCGATCGGCAGATATAAAATTAGGTGTTGGCTTATCGGTGTTTTAACACGATTATCGGCTGATGTCATTCTCCGTAAGATCCGAGCGGGTGACGTCATACCCGTGTTTCTCGGATGTTTATGTGAAGAAAATGTTTCATTAATTCACGCATCTGATTCTGGGTGCTGCATACTTTAATTGGTACCAGAAAAACCTGAATTTTCAAGTTTTGCGTGTTATCACGATCTGTTTGCAATGATCAGTGGTTTAAAAATTCTTGATTTAGATGTGTGGTCTGCAGTTTTACTGTGTGCTACAGCAGTTTGTTTACATTTTGTTGTTTCTTCACATATCGTTTTGGCCTTCATTAGGAGTATAATTTATATTTATTAGTAAATATACCCCGTAATGCTATGCGATATGATTCCTGGTTCCGTTATACATCCTTGAGGATCAGTGTATGGGTGTATTATTGCCCACTTCGTTCTTGTCATCATAATCAGTGCAATCTTTGCTGTAACGTTGCGGGGTGGGGTGTGAGAGGGTGACAGTTAATTTATGGTCAAAATATTTGAAAATTAATTGTCTGCCTTCCATTTTTGTTTCGTTCCGCTGGCTTATTGAAGGTTTGGCTTTTTATAGGCCAAACCAGGCCCGCCATCATGTGTCGAGTGCCACATATCGTACGGGTTCTATGCAAGGACCATGTTTGTTTCCACTGTACTAGTGTAGTCTTGACAGTAGCATAACGTTTGCGCTGTGTGGTCGGTCGATATGATGCTTACGTTCCTTGCCAGAAGGACTTGGCAGGGTCTGATGCGGGGTCAGGCGGTCCGAAACTAAATCGTGAAGCGTCTGTTCGGCCCGTGGGGGCGTTCCACGTCTGCAACCGGAGGTGGCGGAGATGGCACCGCCGGCGTGGTTTGGTCCGGCTAGGCAAGGTTTCTTGCATAGCGTTCTGCCCACGCTGGTGTCGTCCCTGCTGCCAAAAGTTGTAGTGCAGTCTCCCCATGTTTGATTCGGACCCTGTCCTTGGACAGGGTTCTGGACTGGCCACTGAGGGAGCCGTCTCGTACGGCCCCCTGGCAGTCCCGTCGGGCTCCGGCCTGATGGGTTCTGTCTCTCCGGCCACCTCCGGGTGGTCCAGTAGCGGTGGCCGGTCCGTCAGGCATGGGAGCCGTCCGCCAGGTTTTCCTTGTCTAGTGATGACTCTTCAGGGTCGGAAGATGAGGAGGCCGAGGAGGAGAGGTTGCTGCGGCCTGTGATGCCGCGGGTGGAGAGCATGGAGGTCGATTCCATCCAGAGTGTCTGGTGCCCAGTCCGTGCTTTGGCTAAGTACAAAACGGACAGACTCGTTACGGTCGAATGATAGACATCTGTGGATCTGCCATAAGGAGCCTTATGGCGCCGCATCCGTGGATTCTATCTCTCGTTGGGTAGTCGAATGCATTCAGACTACCCGTGAGGTTACGACTGGGCACCAGGTGCAATGCGCAAGGGCACAATGTTAGAGGAATTATTATATTGATGTCCCCTATCACAGCTCATTGGGAGTAAATTGAGGCTTTCGTAACAAATGGGCATCTTTTCATGGATCTTGTGAGAACCAAGCTCTCCGCCACTCCCTCATAACAGATAATCTGAATATGAGTTGAACTACTATTTGTAACATAATATTTGTTTGCTCAGTAACCTGACGTTCACAAAGATACATGTATTGACATTGCAAAATTAAGATATTTAAAATGAGCACTCGTAATGATGGAATTTCAACAAATTAGGACCATAAAGCGCTAGGATTTGAAAATTTTTAATTTTATTTTGCACATTTAAATAGCCTTAATGATATTATACACCACGGTTACATATTTTTACTATAAAATTTATTATTGTCCCGTAACAATGTCATTTTTACTTTTTGACCTTGATTGTGATTTATCCGTTAATTGGTTCCTTCATTCATTTCTAAGTTAATTTTTGTAATGATTCTTAAATTTACCACGAATGGTTAATCGACACGTTTTCTGGTTCCTATGTTTATACATCCTTGAGGATCAATTTATGGGTGTATTTCTGAGGGTAACACTCTTTCGTCTGTTATCATGCTTATAGCGATCTTTGTGGTGCATTTTCGTAATTATGGATGCTGGAGGGTTATCAATTTATTTGTTAATTATTTTTGTCTGCCTCCCCTGTTTATACTTGACTGGCTTGCTTATTGTATCCTTATACTTATACTTACCTTGCAGTCCCGGCCCGCCCCGCCATCGCGTGGTGAATGCCATAAACTGGTGAATCTAATGTTCAAGGACCATGTTTGTTTCATGTGCACTAAGTGTTCTTCTATATGTTCACGGTTGTTGGAGGAATTCTTTGTTTATTTTTTTACCCAAAGTGATGTGGCTGGGTCTAACTCTGTGTCAGCCATTACAAAATTGAAACAGGAATCACCTGTTTTGGCTGAGGTTGGTGGTTCGCATCCTTGGTTGGAGGTGGCAGTGTCGGTACCTGCTGCATGGTTTGGGCCTGCTATGCAAGGTTTCTTGCAGAGCGTCCTTCCCACAATGGTGTCGGTGCTTTCTTCTCATGTCTCAGGGCTTCGTTTCAGAGGCGAGCTATCACTCTCGCTCGCATAGCTCGCCTAACTTTTCATCGCAGGGGAGCAATTAATCACTCACCTCGAATCTTAAAACTGAAATCAAAATTTGAATATTTTGATCTAAACATAACGTTATCGATAGATTTTCACATTTTCATTCTCCTTCGATCAATACTTACAATTCTATTACTTCTGATACAAGCTATCTTGGATAGCTGGCCCTAGGACTCTAGACTTAGTAAGCTTTACCGGCTCCTGGAACCGGTTACCCGGTTCCCAACAACCGAGTACCCGTTTGCCATGAAGCTCATTCTTGTTTGCATAACAACAAGAGCTACATGCTTTTTGCAGTTGGAAATGTCTTAGTTTTTTCTTAGTTTTCTACGTCATTTTTTCTGTGATTGTGATAGCTTAGTGTTCGCTCTCTAAGGATTATTTGGGTTACCATGGAAGGAGCCGCTGATATCCAGGTTGCATATCTCCATGTTATTCCATAGTTAAAAGACTTAGGTCTTCGAAATTTCGTCTGTGTCGTATGTTCCGATTTCTGACCCCGAATCTGGGACGTGTGTTAACAATGAAATATGCCAGATTGGTCGCCTTCCTTTAACCCCAACAGGCGATCAGCAGATATGATATAAGGTGTTGGCTAAACGGTGTTTTAACACGAAAATCGGCTGACGTCGTTGTCCGTATGATCCGAGCGGGTGATGTCACACCTGAGTTGTCTCAGATTTTTATGTGAAGAAAATGTCATTAATTCGCACATCTGATTCTGGGGGCTGCGTACTGTATTGGTACCAGAAAAACTTTGGAATTTTCAAGTTTTGCGTGTTATCACGATCTGTTTGCAATGATCGGTGGTTTCAAAATTCTTGATTAAGATGTGTGGTCTGCGGTTTTACCTTGAAAGTTCTTTTCCCAGATGGACTTGGCAGGGTCTGAGGTGGGGGTCAGGAGGTGCGAAATTAAATCGTGGAGCGTCCGTTTTGGCCCCTGGGGGCGCTCCACGTCTGCAACCGGAGGCTTCGGAGATGGCACCTCCGGCGTGGTTTGGACCTGCTATGCAAGGTTTCTTGCATAGCGTCCTTCCTATGCTGGTGTCGTCCCTGCTACTGAAAGTTGTAGGGCAGTCTCTTCCTGTGCGTGGTATGGACCCTGTCCTTGGACAGGGTTCTGGACTGGCTACCGAGGGAGCTAACTCGTATGGCTCCCTGGAGGTCCCGTCGGGCTCCGGCCTGATGGGTTCTGTCTCTCTGCGACCACCTCCGGGTGGTCCAGTAGCGGTGACCGGTCCGTCAGGCATGGGAGACATTCGCCAGGACGGCTCCAGTGCTTCCTCGTCTGGTGACAACTCTTCGGAGTCTGAAGATGAGGAGGAGTGATTGCTGCGGCCTGGGATGCCATGGGTGGAGAGCATGGAGGGCGATTCCATCCTGGACGGAACCACCCTCCATCTGTCTGGCTTGGCGCAAGCGAGGACAGCGGCTCCGCCCATGGTTGAGGCCACTCCGGTCCTGTGCTGGTTGGTTTGCCATCAACCGACACGGTGACGGGTGTGGCTGGCCAGGCATGGTATGCACCTATCTCGCCTGGTCCAGCGGTCATGCATGGGTTGCCGTTGGTGCCCGTGTATGGCCACGGTTCCTCAACCGCTATGGTTTTCCGTGCGGGCCTACTCCATGGACTGGTGTTTTCCATGGGGTGGCGGCGGAACCGTGCGGTACCGGAGTTCCTGGCGTATCAGCAATGGCTCCTAGCCGGGAGGCCGTTGCTGGTAGGGCCGTGAGCACATCAACGAGTGACGTGTTCACGGGCGTGTCCTCCTCGGAGACAGACTGGTCTGAGGCTCTGGCTTGGCTGGCCAGGGTAGATCCATCTGTGGTTTCGACCACGGCCGAAGAGGATGCACCCCGTCCGTCGGTTGCATCGATTAGGATGGAGATCTTGCCCGCAGCCCGGATCCAGTCGATCGGACTGGATCCAAGATTTATGGAGTTGTTAGATGCTATTTATAGCAAGCAGCTCCTGACCAAGGGCCAGCTCCCTGCGGCCTCCAGGGAGGTGCGGGTGAGATGTTGTATCCCACGGGGGGGAATACAACAAATATGGTGTTGTACCAGTGGTCACTGAGGATGATCGCTGGGTGCTGGGAGTCCAGAGTGCTGGAGCCGGTGGCCCCACTCCGGTGCTGGTGGACAAGTTCCAGGTGCACCATGATGAAGTCCTCTCCCTATGCGATGAGGGGTTGAGGGCAGCAATGAGTGGTGTCAATCACTCTTATCGCCTTCTTCAGTCGGAGTGGGCTGAAGCGGGGCAGGCCTCCATGTGCCACCTGTGGCGCTATCGTGTGTGAATGACGGCCTGGTGCTGTCTATGGATGCATTGGCAAGGGTGCAGGCGCGAGTGACAAAGTCTAGGAGGTAGATGGTCCTTGACCATATGCGTCCGGCTACTGCCGTTAGCGAGCGTCTTCTTGGGATGCCCCTTACTGGCCCTAGCATCTTTGGTGGCCAAACGCGGGCCATCTTGGAGGACACCGCCAATATTGCGCAGAATCCATTGGCTGTAAATCTACAGCTAGAACTAGTGCGACAGGCGCACGCACTAGGGGCTGTAGCCAAGCCGCTAATCGGGCAGGCAACCTTCTAAGAAGCAGAAGTATAAAAGCAAGGCAAAAGCCAAGCCTAGTGCTGCTTCTGCTTCTACTGGGTCTTCTCAGCCGCCCCCGGCGAAGAAGGTTGTGGAGGCTCCTACCCACCCCAATGTTGCCACTGATCGCCCGAAAGGCAGGAAGGGGAAGGGTAAGTCCTCAAAGGGCGAAAAGAAGGGAGCGGATCATACCTGAGGGTACAAAGGCTCCCTTCATATCTGCCTGCACCGCACCTGTGCGACTGGAACAGCGGTGCCAGTTAGACCGGTCAAGGTAAGACTGAAATGGTTCTCTCGTCAAGAGAGGGGGGAGTGGATCGCGAGCCAGACACCCACATTAGGCGTCAATGCGTCTACAGTGGGTGGAAGGCTCATGCGTTTCGTCGAGGCTTGGCGAGGTGTGACGTCAGCCAGTCTGGTCCTAGGATGGTTATCCCAGGGGTACATGCCAGAGTGGTGGGATTTTCCACCACAAAATCTGTCTTTGGCACCAGTCTGGACTCCCGTACCAAGGGAGCCAGACAAGTCAGAAGCCATTCAAAATGAAGTGTCAGGCTTGCTTCTGAAGGGAGCAATAAAACCAGTAAACCAGAACATTCCAGGCTTCTATTCAAACATGTTCCTTGTCCCCAAGAGCACTGGGGGTGGGGTGGAGACCCATTCTCAATCTTAGGCCATTGAATTGGTTTATCCATACGCCTCGGTTTCAGATGGAAACTCTTGAGGTCGGTAATGGCAGGATTGAGGAAGGGAATGTGGTGTGTATCGATCGATCTGAAAGATGCGTATTTCCACATTCCAATGAACGGGAGTTATCACAGGTTTCTGAGATTTGCATTTCAGAATCAGGTGTGGGAGTTTGTAGTACTCCCATTTGACCTGTCGACAGCTCCACGGGTTTTCACCAGAGTGGTCCTTGCGGTGACAGCGTTTCTCAGAAGAGAGAACGTGGCACTTCACACCTACATAGACGATTGGCTGATCATCAGCCAGGTTAGAGGTGGATACTGCTCTGACTCTGAAGTTGCTTTCAGATCTAGGCTGGATAGTCAACAAGGAGAAATCTGAGTTGACACACCACTCAACATTTCGTTTATTTAAGGATTCGATCTCGAGGAGGGCAGGGTTTTTTACCCGTCAGAGCCCAGAGTGGTGTCTCTGTTAGCCATCCTCAAGAGTTTCGATTGGGAAACCACATTCAGGCGAGGCGGTTTCTTCAGATACTGGGCATGATGGTCTCCATGGATCAGGTAAACCCGTACACTGCTCGGATGCAAAGACCTATCCAGTTGTATCTGATGTCTCTGTGGAAACAGAGAATAGAACCCCTGTCAAAATTGGTGCCAGTTTTGGAGCCAATAATGTTGCATCTTGTATGGTGGGAAAGAGCGTCAGAATCTCCTAGATGTACACAGATGCATCGCTGGAGGGATGGGGGGGCCCTACCTGGGAGAACACCAGGTCTCGGGCACATGGACTCTCCAAGAGAGCCAGATGCATATCAATCTGTTGGATATGATGGCAGTGGAACTGGCATTGGAAAAGGTTTTTTCCAAAAATCAGGGGCAAGGCGATATTGATACGGTCGGACAACTCGACAGTAGTATCATACAGAAATCGCCACGGCTAGACCAAGTCACCCACACTATGTATCTAAGTGTGGCACTTGATTCAATGGTGTAGGAATTACTCGGTTGTTTTGAAAGCAGCTCATATTCCTGGGCGATTGAACATTCTGGCAGATGCTTTTATCTCCCTAAAACAAAGAATTCTGCCAACAGAATGGTCTCTCAACCCTCCGGTTCTACAAAGGCTCTTCGAGCATTGGGGCAAACCCAACGTGGACTTGTTCGCCACAAAGGAAAATGCTAAAATCAGGACTTATGTCTCGCCGATTCCAGATCCAAATGCCGTCAATACAGACACTAGCGATAAGCTGGAAGGGGATGCATGCATATATCACCGTTTGGTTTGCCGAGGAGTATCTGATCCAGGAAGAGGATCAGCAACCTCAACATCGAAACCAGAAATCCCAACAAGTGATTGGAATGCCGCCCGAAAACATGGCAATGAGTACAAAAGGAAAAGAGAATCAACCAAGTCCCCGTCTGAATAGTTAAAGAACGAGATCAGAAATTTCATGTACTGACTCTCCAGCTGCAGGAATTCAGCAGCTTTTATGAACCTGGGAATATTCATATCGCGTTTTATATACTGCAGTTGGCCCGACAGTATATATGAGGTCGAGGGATCAAAAATGTCATACAGTAATCGAATAGGGGTCCCCGAATGGCCATCAGTATATAATGCAATAATATATGCAAATATGTATTTTTATAAGTATGTAAATTGGATGTAATTCTCCTGTTAGCTACCGTACAACAGGCTCAGCATGTAGCAGATTTATTTATCTTTCTTGAAATTGTAATCGCTCAGATTGATACGTGTCTCATTGAATACTCGTTAGAATTATTCAAACTGTGTATCGTGTAGTACCTGGGTATTTCTTATTTGAATGACAAGACGCACAAACTATGGAAGCACCGAATCAATGCATGCAATCAATCTTTCGGCCCTGCTGACCATTGCACTTTCAAGCAATGCACATTCTCAATTCAAATACACCATTGTACGTGAATTGAATATTCAACTGCAATCCTAACACGTACCCATGCATCAACCTCAGGTGTGTGCCCCTATGACACTCAAACAGAAACACCCAGAGCCCTTTTTGCAACTCCGTTCATTAGACTAGGACTATTCCTGAAACACCATACCAACCGTTACATGTTGAACCTCTATTTAAATCAATAGATGGATAAATACACTCACTAATAACAACAAGTCATGCAAGTGATCCCATTCACACCTGTCATGATAAAGTATTCTATGTAATACGATAAAAGAGAGAAATAAATACATTCAATCTTGTCAGCCACTCGTCCACACTTACACTATGCATTTACATGTATATACTCATCCCCAAAGGATTACATAACAAAGAAAAAAAACCAACCAGTACAACCTATGTACAACAGTACAATATCCCTGCGTTGTATTAATGCATGTAGTCCGACACAATACATAAATAATCACCCAATAATCATTGGCAGTCCTTTGAGATAATTTAAGTATTCAGTAGAACATACTTCATTGTGAATGAATCATCATTCTGAAGTATGGGAATTGTTAATAAGTAGTATACAAACATGCAAAGTATGGAAAGAGTAACTTTACCATATAGTGACACACTCAGCTGATTGCCAGTGGAGTCCATGATCACACATGGTTACAAATTCAGCCATGCATTCTTACATATATATGTGTATTCAACATTACCTGCACTGATGCATTAGCAACATGTATGTTATATATTAAATACTTAAGCATAACATTGGTTAACCATCATCAACCTAAAAAAAAATGTGCATTAATATAATTATCATTAACATTTCCCTTCGACATAAACGAAACATATGGAAAAGATACATATTTAAACAATGGCATCTTGTACCTGCAATCATATCCTCATTTGAGATGACAGAATGAATTACATTCAACTTCACTTACAAATCACATGCATCACCAAGATCCATATTATACTTTTATCCATGACGAGTGAAGTAAAGTATAGCAAAACAATATATAATCAATAATATCTTGTCCATCATATTAGTAACCCGACAGGATACAGAAACAATCCAATAATCATTCACATTACACCATCATTCCTGTATCATGTAGGAATCATTTTTACCAAATGATAAGCAATTCATTGTGTATCCTTTCTAGTGTTAAGCACTTGTCATTTGCAGTGCACATTTTCCACGATGTAAGGGTTAATATTACCTAGTATGCTGTAACACGTTCACTGCCGAGGAATTCCTTGCATGCTATCCTCACACACCTTTGGCTTTACCTGTGGTTGTGAGCTAGAAAGGCCACGTACCCCGCCTTTCACATTGGTTACCCAATTTATAACACCTCACTGTACTGTGTCATATGAAATGTATATACTATAAACTGTATGATATTATTCACAGAAGTAGCTATCGAAATGAACCTGTGATCCATATTTATACGATGCTTTCTAATACTTTGACGATTCCGAGAAATCAAATGTAGCAGTTAAATCGAGTCAGCGAACAACATATCAAGTTCACACTCTGCAGCTATCATTGCGATGTAATATATATATATCAACATATAACGAGCTCATTTATGTATGTATGTACTTATGTAAGTATGTATGTATGTATGTATGTATGTATGTATGTAATATTGTAAACGCACCGGCTCAGAATTTTCAAAATTGAAAAAAATTGAAAATATTTTTGCTTATTTTATCACCTGAGATTGTCAATTTTGTTTAATAGATGCCATATGGCCTGATTAGTATACAATGATAAATCATTGATTGATGTTTTGAACACTTATTTGAGTTTCGCTTTTACCAAGATGTCGCGTAGATTAGGATTTTTCTTAAATGCAATTACTGGACGCTTGTTGAATGGTTGTTTTAAATTGTCCTGTAATTTGTGATACTCATCCTTTAGGATTTTCGCAATTTCAACATTTTTCCGATTGTATGTGAGAGTAAATGGGATAATCTCACGTTGATCCGAGAGGCATGGGTCCGAATTTATGCCCCTTGGCCATTGTGTTTCGAGTTCTTTAATCCAAAACGATTCTCTTAGTGATCTTTGTTTATCAGTTTCCTCTGTTGTGTCTGAAAGAGGTAGCTGTTCGATGGGCATAATTTCAAAGTCACGGGTGACTAAATGATCAGGAAGATTAAAATGTTCAGCCACATGTGTGTCTTCCTCTAGTCTAATATCTGAAAGGTGTCTGGTTGCTCGGCATCTTAGTCGATTTTTTGTTTCGCCAACATACTGCTTTTGACACAATTTGCATGAAATTAAGTAAATGACATTTTCAGAATCGCAATCTAATTTCGACTGAATTTGAAATTTGCTTTTGTTTTGAAAGCTCGTGAATGTACTCTGGGAAGGAAGAAATTTATCCAATTTACACCTTTTCTTTTCACATTTCCGAGATTCTCCTTCACCAATAATCGGACGATTATGACAAATTTTGGTAGGCCGAGAATTTCTGGCATTATCTGGAATGATTTCCAAATTATGCAAAGTTTCAGACTTTATTTTGCGCAGGAACCGAGAAGAGTACCCTCTCGGTTTGAGGGCTTTGAATAAGGTCGAACATGATGATTCAAAGTTTTTCTTATCACTCGAATTTCTATGAAAACGGATTATTTGTGATTTTACAAGTCCCTTGAAAGTATGCGGAGGATGGAATGATTTCTTGTGTAGTAGTTGATGCGAGTCGGTTGGCTTAAAATAAACTTTGTAGTCTAAGTAACCAGTTGTTTCATACTTTATACCTTTGTATAAAGTTACATCTAGGAAATCTACGGACAGCTCATCGATTTGAGCTTTTAGTTTGATATTCGGATCATGATTATTCAGAATGGCCAGAAATTCGGTAAATGCTTCCTTACTATGTTGCCAGATCATGAAAATATCATCGAGGTACCTGCGGTAAATGAGCGGCTGATTTGGACAGTTTTCGAGTGCTTCCTTTTCCCACTCTGCCATGTAAAGGTTAGCGAAACCTGGGCTGAAACGCTTACCCATTGCGCAGCCACAAATTTGTTGAAAAATTTCACCAGCAAATTCAAAGTCATTGCCCTTCAGACTAAGCTCTAATAGAGCTATTACTTCTCTGTCGGGCCTGTTGGTGTCAGGATAGTCGGCAAATGCTCTACGAATTGAATTTAGACCCTTTTCGATGTCAATGTTTGTGTACATAGCATCGACGTCCATTGTAATTAAGAATGAATTTGGAGGGACCGAGATCTTAGAGACCTGGGCTAGGAAGTCTTCAGTGTTTTTCAGATAGCTAAAATGTCTATTTGCAATTGGCTGAAGATGGTAGTCGATAAATTCACTAATCCTATATGATTCCGAACCACAATCTGAAATGATGGGTCGCCCTGGTGGTGTCATAGGGTCGGTCCACAAGTCAACAGACTTATGGATTTTAGGAAGAAGATAAAATGTACGTGGTTTCGAATCATCTTTTGCGCACAGGTATTTATATTGCTTTTCAGTTATCTTCTTGTTATCAACCATTTTTTGGAGAATTTTGTTGAATTTGCTACAGTTATTTTGCCAAAGTGGTTCATTTAGTTTTTGGTAATGCTTCGGATTACTAAGCTGTCTATGCGCTTCTTTGATGTAGTGGTCTTTATCCATTATTACAGTAGCCGATCCTTTATCCGCAGGTTTGATGACAATTTCACTTTTTCTAGATAAACCTAATAGGGCCTGGCGTTGCTCATAAGATAAATTTTGCTGATCGTTTGGAAATGTAGTATTTTCAATACGTTCAGAGTAAAGTTTTATACTTTCACCGATTGCTGGGTCAACACATTTTAAGTTTGGAGCCCAGCCAGTTTTTTCAATGAATAGTGGAATATTACTATTGGAGTTTTGAAAAAAATCAGCTAATTTCACACGGTGACCAAATTCAGCAGTTTCAGTAAAGCCATTATCTAAATCTGCATCCAAACCTGTTTTATGTTTTGGTGTTGGGACAAAAGTCAAGCCAAAATTAAGCAGTGACTGTTCTGCTTCGCCTAATGCGGAGCCGGTTAAGTTTACAATATTACTACCCAGTCCCATTTCTGGGTGGTTGGTACCTTGACCCGAGTTTAGTTTAAATTAAGGGCCAAGGAACATAAGAAATATGTATGTGGTAAGTGTTGTGTGAAACAAAATAAAAATTGTTGAGGTATCTACAACCATTCGCATGTAAGTCCCTTTGTAATTACCAACCCTCCTGTGTAGCATTATATGGAATGGCTGGGTAAAGCGGAGCAGTTGCAGCAATTACAAGCTGAGTAGATTCAATTGGTTCTGTATCCACTGAAGGACGCAATTCATTAGGTCTAAGATAATATATGTATCCTGAGTGCATCAAGATCATATAGACATAGAATGTTTTGGACAATATGCTTTTCAAAACAGTGGTCTGAACCGGAATTTCATTTGGAGGTTTCACATTCTCACCTGAAATTGCATTATGTAAGTCAAAATTACGCCATTGTGCACAAAGAGTAGAGCGAAATGGATGTTGGGTAAGAGTAAAATCAATCGGACATTCATACCGTCTACTGTATAGTAGCATTGGAGAAACTGGAGCATGCCAAACAGGCAAAGAAACAGTTTCCTGGGTGTCAGTGAGTTGTAGCAGAAGGTAAGTATGTATAGGCGGTGTAAACACATAAAGAACACACTACACCCAATAAAATAACGCCGATCAGAAACAAAGTGATTGAAGCTGGTGCTAAACGCAATATAATATCATTACTCAATGAGGTAGGAGGAGATGTACTGGGTGTCTGCCACACCAACTTTGGCAGTGGTGGGGTCTGTTCGAGCGCATTAGCAGCTTTTGCCATCTGCACTATAGTCAGAGTCATTGCAAGGATACGTATGCGCCGGATAGCATATATACCTGCCACTAATGATATGGTGGCAATGATCAATGCAATGTACCCAACGATTTCCGGATTAACCATCATGTAAGTGGGTGGTAATGATAAATCATCCATTAGTAGTGAATCAGTCAATGTCTGATACACAGGCTTATCATCTTTAATCAAAGCCGCTGCCTTGGATAAAGACAAATCAAATGAATCATATAATGCAACCAAACGTGAAAAATTGTAAGTAGGAATACGAAGACGGAATTTCAAACGGGACCAGCATTTTATGAAGTGTATCAAAGATTACTAGGTGAAAAGAAACGTAATAGAAGACCCAGGTTCACCCCATATGATTTTGTAACAGTACCATCTAGATCATGACAGTTTGTGAGTCTAGACGGAATGTAATAACCATTGGCTAACAAACTGCATGAACAAGGCAACTGTATAACACAAAATGCACACCCTCCTATGTCATTTACCTTCTTGTCACATGACAGTACAGCAGTACTGATATTTGACATTAGAATAGTAGCAGGTGCAATTTGAACAACATATGGTCGTGTATTGTTCGGTTTTAATTTGAACTCGCACAGCTTATGTGCTTGACCTAGATCATTTTGATATATAGCTGACAAGCATGATGGTTTATTCAAAGACATAGTAACTGCAATATTTGGACATGTAAGAAATAGCTTACCAGTACACAAAGTGTACTCAGAAGATGTCAAATGAAAATAACTGTCATTGTTTATGGCAAAATAATCAGGAAGACCTACCAACTCAGTGGTATGAGAAATAGCATCACTTAAAGGTACGGGATGTATATTGACTTGGTAAACAGTAAAAAGGTTGACATGCTGTGTAACCGGTATGTGTAATTGTAAAATAACTGAATCCCCATGTAGATAGGCGTCGACATATTGATTGATATAATAATATCCAGTATCAAGGTGTGCAAGACGAAATTTAGGGTGTTTGTTCATTAATTCCTTCTGTAAGTTTCTTAATGTCTCTTGCAAAAGCATTGGAGGGACCAGTGTAGGTGACAAACGATGAAGTGCAAGCTCATTAACCGCCAGTAAGAATTCTTGAAGTACACTTTTGATATGGATAGCACTGTGCAAAACATCGACCATAAAGCGAGTCATCGTTAACCATTGCGTCTGCAAAGCTTCAGAAATGTTTGTTATTGTCTTCTGCACATATTGTAAGCCACGATGATTGTCATTTATAGCTTTCATATGATTTCGAAATCTATCATTTGTAGCAGCTATGAAAGACGACATATGTAATTCATGTGTCTTAAAATTCTTATTGCTGGATCTCATATGCTGTATAATCTTATTTACATGTGTAGCAACCCGTTGAACATCTGATGTTGTAGCAATTCCAAAAAGATGTTTAGCAATTGTTGCAACAAATGGAATGATTGCTCGATGTGTCCTTGAATCAGTAGAATGAGCTACATCTTGTGGCAAGGTTGTCTTTAATCTTTCCATGGATTCCCTAACATCAGTAAGTATAGACGCACGTAACGTAGAAATGTAATCAAAAACAATGCCAGCTTGAATACAGTAAGTATGATTACTGGCATTTTGTCTTTGTGCAGTTGGTAAGAGCTCACACGGATGTTCGTATGTAATTGGATCTATCGATGCATCAGGCAACTTCGCTTCAAAAGAGTGTAACCAACTCTGTTCAGAAATGTCCATCATTGCAATCTTATTAAATATGACACCGAAATTAATCCTGTGTTTAATTTCTCTGTGTGGTCTACCTATCGCCAATGCAATGCTCACCAACACTAGGGACATGTGAGATAGCATGATCCACAGGTCTGTAATAGAAATGAAATAAAATTGTATAGAAAAGATGGAGATAAGCCAAGCATAAATTATAATCAAATTCATAGTAGTAGGAAGAGAAGACCTGTGAAAGACACATGAAATAGCCATATAGATATCATATATAGCTAACACGTCAGTATCTTGCACCTGAATGTCTATCGGTGGAGAAGGAGTGTCAAGTCTGTCTTCCAATTCTCCATCAGTAGCAGTCGATCCTTCCCCTTCTTCCAATGGCGGATTTGTAGGCCTTAGTTTTGGATCAACATATGGTCGGAGGCGATTAGCATGTACATATGATTGCACCAGAGAGTTATCAATACATTTACGTATCCTATACGTAACATTGCCCTGATGTGTGCATATGTAATATGGACCTATGTACTTGTATGTCAATTTTCTAAACAACCCAGGTTTAGTATGCGAGCAAAGAAGCCATACCTTTTGGCCAACACTATACTGAGGTGTACCTGTGTTCCTATCATAATATGCTTTGTACTTCTTTTGTCCCTCCATGATATTTTCCTTTGCTATTTTTCGAGTTATTTCTAAATTATTCATGATTGATTCTAATTGTGCATGTGGATTCAGTGGTGGGGTTGTGGGTATTAACGCAACATCGATAGGCAGTCTGCACTCACATCCAAACATTAAATAGAAAGGACTATATAAACTACTTTGAGTGGCAGGGCTAAATCTATATGCAGATAATATAGCTGGTACAAGAGCTGCCCAATCCTCATGATCATGAGAGCAATACGCACGTAGCGTTTTGGAAATAACTCCATTCTTCCGTTCCACAGCAGCATTTGTTTGTGGGTGATAAGAACTTGTATTTACCTTTGTTATCGAAAAGATATTGCACAAATCAGTCATCAATTTAGAAAGAAATGACAACCCTCGATCCGTTATCAGATAAGATGGAGCACCATACCTGCAAATTATGTCTTTATAAAAAATGTCTGCTATTGTTGTGGTTTCCATATTACGTATGGGGAAAACTTCTGGCCACCTACTATAAGATTCTACACAAACCAATAAATAACGATTCCCTTGAGGATCCTGGCGGAATGGACCAAGGATATCAAGGTGCCAGGTGTCAAATATATCTCTCACTGGAAGTGGGTGTAATGGAGCTGGTTTAGCATGTGCCTGACGTTTCGTTTGTTGACATATTATGCAAGATTTCACATAATATTGGATATCAGGGTACATAGTCGGCCAGAAATACTTCTGCCTTATTGTTTGAAAACACCGTTCAATCCCCTGATAACCACCTGCCAGAAGGCTATCATGATATGAAAGAAGTACATCATCACGTAATGTATGCGGAACCGCTAATTGCTTAATCAACCTCTCAGCTCTACTACCCTTTGATCTCGGATAGTATAAATGGTAAAGTACACCCTGGTCGATTATGTAATCCTGACTTTCTAGCATGACTCGTCTGGCAATTTTCTCATCCTCCGGAAGACTTCTATCTTGTATATAGTCAATTATTATAGAAAAATCAGAATCAGCCTTCTGAGCCACTGTCACAGCATCTTGATTGACAGCTAATATTTCTGTTACATGTTGAATAGGTGTTATATTTGAATATTCTTTCTCAGCCAGTGCTATAGCATTTATAGCTGGTGATACATCATCTGGCTCAGCATCAGATCGAACTTTTGTGATGTCATCTGTCCTTGGGTATGGAAGTCTACTTAAAGTGTCAGCATTTTCATGTTTCCTTCCTGATTTATATATGATTTCATAATCATATTGTTGAAGATATAATGCCCATCTTCCCAGACGACCACTAGTGTCTTTTGTAGCATATAACCACTTTAATGCAGCATGATCTGTGTATATATAAAATTTTGCATGCAACAAGTACTCTATATTTCCTGATACCAGCAATTACAGCAAGCATCTCTCGTTCAGATATACAATATTTTCTTTCTGCATCAGATAGAGATCTCCCTCCATAGCTAATGACATAGTCCTTACCATCATCATCCCATTGTCCCAAAATATAACCCAAAGCAGTTCCACTTGCATCTGTATATATATAGAGAAAGGTCTTTTAAAATCTGGGTATCTTAATACAGGTGGAGATAGCAAGGCCTGTATTATCGCCTTAAAAGATTCTTCGCATTTCTCATCAGGGTTGATAAAAATCATGATTTTTTTTATAAAAATCAAAAAAATCGGATTTTTTTTATTTTAATCGATTTTTTTGATTTAAATCAGATTTTTATAACCATGTTTTTTATATTACTAATTAATGATAAGATATGCAATTTTAAGTCAATTTAATTAATTTATTTCAAATCAGATCAATATAGTTATACATGTATATGATGATTCATTTGTTAAGTAACTTGTAAACAAAAACAAGCTTGCCAGCTTTCTCAGTACCAAGACGGTTTCTCACTTTTGAATGCACAAAACCAAAAGTTGAGAATATTCTCTCAACACCTGCACTAGAGGCAGTAGCACCAAGTATTGCATATATCATGTTTAGCACATGGTCACTGACTCTGTCTGATAGAGATTTCCACCAGGCAAAGGGAGACACAGATTCCAGAACAGATGAACTAAACAAGTAATCCTTAAATGGATCTGCTCTGGCCCTGTAGTTCATGATTATACTTGAGAATAGTTTCAAGCTGCATTACTCAAAACCTGCTAAATAGTGTGAAAACAATTTGACTGAAAGTTGTTGGTGATTTACTCACCAAGAAGTTTCAGTCAAATTGTTTTCAAAATATTTAGTAGTTTTTAGATGAGTCTCACTATAGTTTTCTGACATAAATCTTTTTAGGAATTTGGGATTAAAATTACAGTACTATGCAGTGATAAGGTTAATGTGTCCAAATTAAGCCAATTAACTACCTGACTGCTTAACTGTTATGTAACACCACAGGTGTTATCACCTCACACAATCAATAAAGGGGTCTGCTCTTGAACAACACTGCTGTCCTATAAAGATCTCACAGTAATAGACTAACTAAGGTGGTAACCCTTTGATTGCCTTGTTTATTTAATTTATTTTTAAATAAGGCAGTGTATTTGTTTGCAAAATTATTTAACTGTAGAAAACATATAGACTGTAACTGAAGGATTAGCTATTAATCAGTTTTAATTACTTGGTCAAGAGTTAGGCTGAGTTAGTGTGTGGTCTGTCGGTCAGATTATCAGTCTGTTTGTCAGTTAAATTTTTATTCACAAAATATTATATTCTCTTACCTGCACTGATTTTGGTTCTCTTGGTAGGCGTACACAACGGTGATGACTCCCCTGCCTCTGGGGCAGGGCGCTTCCTAGGCGTAGAGACTGTTATTGCTGGTGTATCTTGTGTATCAGTCTTACATTCACTATGATGCTGCTTCATACGTGCTACTATGCCTTGCATAGATTTGCCACATTCTTTACACTTAGCCTTACAACCAGATTTACCAATCTCAACATCCTTATCAAAGTACATCCAAATGCGATCTTGCTTTCTTCCAGGCATCTTAACTTATTTTGAACAAATGATGAGTTAAGAAACATTCTATTTGCTTATATGTACTGTGGGATTCAATGTGTTTTCTTAACCTGGCTGCATGTAAACCAGATCTCTCTTACACGAGTGCTGTCTATGTTTTTTTATCCATCAATGTCCATCAGTTTACATACATTGTTTATCAAAGTCAGAGAAAGGAGTTAGCCTGAATGTTTTGATAATCTAGCAAAGTCTGGGCAGTAAATGGGGATAATGGGGTTATAGTATCAGAGACAGAAGCAACACCTATAAAACAACTGTGAGGCAAGGTCAAAACAACAGTTTTTAAAGGTTATTGGGTGTATACAGATGAAATAAAGCAAGTAATACAATATGATGATTTTATTAAAAAAACACTGACTTTTAAAAAAATCGCATCATGATTTTTTTGATTTTTTTGGACTGATTTTAATCATGATTTAAATCACTGATTTTAATCATTTGATTTAAATCAAACAACCCTGTTTCTCATCCCAATGAAATTTTATATCTTTACGAAGCAAGGTGTTAAGAGGACTAGCTATGTCAGCAAAATTTGGTACAAACGACCTATAAAATGAGGCCAAGCCAATAAATTGTCTAACATGTTTTGCAGATTTGGGTCTAGGGTAAGTTCTTAAGACTTCTGTATTCTCAGAATTAACGTGTATACCCTGTGGAGTTAATATATGACCTAGGTAACTAATGGATGCACGTGCAAAATGACATTTTGAAGGCTTTAGTTTTAGATTGACAGACCTGAATCTTTCAAATACATACTTCAAATGTTGAAGGTGAGTCTCAAAATCTGGACTAAAAACAATTATGTCATCGATGTATGCCATGGCATAATCCCAAGTGATACCTTTTAACAGTTCTGTTATAACCCTTTGAAAGCAGAAACTAGCATTCTTCAACCCAAATGGAATCCCACGGAATTGCAGATTGCCAAACTTTTCACTTTGAAAAGAGGTCTTGTGCGCAGTACTAGGATCCAATGGAACCTGAAAAAAACTGGATGTAACATCTAAAGTGCTGAAAATCTGTGCATGAGAAACGGCTATCTGATCTATTATAGTATCAAAGTGTGGTATGCTGAACGTAGATTGTATTGTCTTTTTGTTCAAGTTACGAAAATCGAGACATAGACGAAATGACTTGTCTGGTTTCCGTACCATGACAACAGGTGATTCCCATTCACTATCACTAGGCTCCACTATCCCGGCTTGTAATAGCTCGTCTATTTGCTGATCAATAATCTCTCGCATCACAGGTGTCGACCGGTAGTATCGTCTGCGGACTGGAATCTCATCATAAGTTTCTATCTTATGTGCTGGGACCTTAGCCAAGCTCAATTCAGTCAGTTTCATTGCAAAAATATCATGATATTGTCCTAATAACATTAGCAATTGCTGTTTTTGACTATCTGTTATATCAGCCCCTTGTAAATCAAAGCCAAGATCCAATGCAAGTTTCATATTTTCAGATGTCCATTCAGTGTCCACAGCAGCTATGAAACCAGTCTCATTTTGTGAAGCATTCTGTGTAGCGGCTGAGGGAGAAAAATCAATAACCATCTCTGCAGACAGCGGAGAGAGCCTAGCAATGGGAGTCCCCCTGTCCAATACAACATGAGAATCAGTGTAATTGTAGAAATGCAAGCACAAGGTCTCCTGCTCGCCAGACAACACCGCGCGTGGAACCAATATTGACTTTTCCTCACGCAAGCTATCCAATGGTTGTAGTAGCATTATCTTGGCTGAACATTGATGCTGCACTGGAATCGCCATCTGCAATATGGAGTTTTTGGGTACCGTGATAGACGTTTTGATTTTTAAAAGGGATAATTTAGGTGCATCTTGTGACAGTAAAGAACATTTTGACATCACATCTTGTAAAAGCAATGTATTATGAGTAAAATCAATGGTAGCCTTTTGTGTTTGTAAAAAGTCTATGCCAAAAATTATTGGATAAGCACAGTTTGGAATCACATGGAAGTCTTGAACAAGAGTAATGCCACCTATGTAAACAGGTAGACTTACAATACCCTTAACTTTAATTTGTGATCCATCCACTCCCTGAACCCAAGGTATTTTTGCACTTGTCAAAGGAAATATTTTATTTAGTTTCATTTTTCGATATGTATCATAATTCATGCAAGAGATAATAGCACCTGTGTCAACCAAAGCATTCATACTGTGGTTATTCACAGAAATTCTGACAAGATTATGGGAGGAAAGAGAGCTTATATAGACTGGAATTTCAGAAATTTGTTTTGTGTCATTCTTATAATTTTTAAGTGGATACATATTTTCAAAATTTTCCAGAAGTTGGCCTCCCTGTTTGCTTTAGTTTTCTTTTCAATCAGGTGAGGCCCGTGCCCCTATGGAGTTGGATTGCTTCTACCCCTCTGCCTGCAAACACGTGCAAAATGTCCGATCCTTTGACAATAGTTACATTTTAGCCTCAAAGCCGGACACATGTCTGTTATTGTATTCACCTCCACAACGGTAACAAGAAAGCTGTCGTGTTCTCTGTAATTGCAAGCCTGTATTGCCATTAACTGTCTGGGTGTAACGTGAGCCGTGATATTGATTTTGTCCATTTTCTCTCGTATTAAAATTAACTCTTGGTTTAAATGTGGGTGATGGCGGTGGTGTTCTCCTTCGATCAATACTCACCATTCTGTTACTTCTGATATACAGCTGGCCCTGACAGCGGCTCTAGGATTATAGACTTAGAAAGCTTTACCGACTCCTGGGAACCGGGTACTCGGCTCCCAACTGCCGAGTACCCGTTTACCATAGAGCTCATTCTTGTTTGCATAGCGACAAGAGCAATACATGCTTTTTGCATTAAGGATTTTAGTGTTTTAAAATAATCTAAGTCTTTAATCAGTGATAGTTTGTGTGTTCTGAAAGGATTAACTAAGGACTATGGAGAATACCGCCCAAGACAACCAGGTTGTATTGTTCTTTATTATCCATAGTTAAAAGACTTAGGTCTCTAAATTTCGTTGTGTCGCATGTTCCAATTTCTGACCCCATAGAATCTGGGACGTGTGCTAACAACGATATATGCCAGACGATCGCCTTCTTTAAACCCCAACAGGCGATCGGCAGATATGAAAATAGGTGTTTGCTACGGTATTTCTAACACGAATATCGGCTGACGTCGTTCTCCGTAGAATCCGAGCGGGTGACGTCACACCCGGTCGCTCGGATGTTTATGTGAAGAAAAATTTTTTCATTAATTCGTGCATCTTATTCTGGGTGCTGCGTACTAAAAATGGTACCGGAAACTTTAGAATGATCAAGTTTACGTGCGATCACGATCGGTTTGCAATGATCGGTGGTTTCAAAATTCTTGAGTAGATGTGTGGTCTGCGGTTTTACCGTATGAGACAGCAGTTTTGTTATACATTTTGTTGTTTTCTTCACATATCGTGCTGCGTTCGTTAGGAGTATAATTTATATTGATTAGTAAATATACCCTGAATGCTATGCGATATGATTCCTGGAGCCGTTACACATCCTGGAGGATCTATTATGGGTGTGTTGTGCCCGCCGCGTACTTGTCGTCATAATCAATGCGATCGTTGTTGTAACGTGGCGGGGTGGGGTGCGGGGAGGTTACGGTTAATTTATGAGTCAAATTATTTGAAAATTAATTGTCTGCCTTCCATCCGGGTCTCGTTCCGCTTGTTTATTGTAGGTTTGTGCTTATTTTATAGGCCAAGCCAGCCCCGCCATCATGTGATGACTGCCATAAGTTTGTCCGTGCAATGTTCAAGGACCATGTCTGTTTTAAGTGTGCCCTGTGTAATATAGATCATAGGTGTAATGTTTGTGCAGTGTGGTCCGTCGAAACGATGGTTAAGTTCCTTGCCCAGAAGGACTTGGCTGGGTCTGACGCGGGGTCAGGCGGTCCGAGAGTAAATCGTGGAGCGCCCGTTCGGCCGGTGCGGGTGCTCCACGTCCCCAGCTGGAGGTGGCGGAGATGGCACCGCCGGCGTGGTTTGGTCCGGCTCTGCAGGGTTTTTCTGCATAGCGTTCTGACCACGCTGGTGTCGTCCCTGCTACCAAAGGTTGGGGGGCAGTTTCTCCCCATGCCTGGTACGGATCCTGTCCTCGGACAGGATTCTGGACTGGTTACCGAGGGGGCCGTCTCGACGGCCCCCTGGCAGTCCCGTCTGGCTTCGGCCAGACGGGTTTCTGTTTCTCTGCGGCCACCTCCGGGTGGTCCAGTAGCGGTGGCCGGTCCGTCAGGTGTGGGAGCCGTCCGCCAGGACGGTTCCACGGTTGACTCGTCTAGTGACGACTCTTCGGAGTCTGAAGACGAGGAGGCCGAGGAGGAGAGGTTGCTGCGGCCCGTGAAGCCGCAGGTGGAGAATATGGAGGTTGATTCCGTCCTAGACGGAACCGGCCTCCATTTGTCTGGTTTGGCGCAAGCCAGGTCAGCGGCTCCGCCTGTGGCTGAGGCAAATCCGTTACCGTGCACCGGTTCCGTGCGGCTTGGTTTGGCACCAGCCGTCACGGGAACGGGTGTGCCGGGCCAGGCGTGGTACTCACCTATCTCGCCTGGTCCGGCAGTCGGACGTGGGGTGCCGTGGGCGCCCGTGTCCGGCTATGGTTCCGTGACTGCTACGGGTCCGTACGGTTTTCCGTGCGGACCTACCCCATGGACCGGAGTGTTCCATGGGGTGGCGGCGGAACCGTGTGGTACCGGAGTGCCTGGCGTGTCAGCCGTGGCTCCTTGCTGGGAGGCCGTGGCTGGCAGACCCGTGAGCACGTCAACGGGTGACGTGTTTGCGGGGGTGTCTTCATCGGAGGTAGATTGGTCAGATGCTCTGGCGTGGCTAGCCAGGGTTGAGCCGTCTGTGGTTTCGGCCACGGCCGATGAAGATGCGCCCCGTGCGTCGATCAGGACGGGGATTTTGCCCGCGCCCCGGATCCAGTCAGTGGGACTGGATCCACGGTTCATAGAATAGTTGGATGCTATTTATAGCAAACAACTGATGACCAAGGGTCAGCTCCCTGCGGCCTCCAGGGAGGTGCGGGCAAGATGTCGTATTCCGCGGGGGGAATACGACAGGTATGGTGTAGTCCCGTCGGTCACGGAGGATGACCGATGGGTACTGGGCGTCCAGAGTGCCGTGGCGGGTCACCCCGGTCCGGCACTTGTGGACAAGTCTCAGGTACACCAGGAAGAAGTCCTGTCCCTATGCGATGAGGGTGTGAGGGCAGCGATGAGCGCTGTCAACCACTCTTATCGTCTCCTTCAGTCGGTGTGGGCTGAAGCGGGGCAGGCCACCCTGTGCCACCTGTGGCGCTTTCATGTGTCAATGACGGCCTGGTGCTGTCGATGGACGCATTGGCAAGGGTGCAAGCGCGTGTGACGAAATCCAGGAGGCAAATGGTCATTGACCATATGCGTCCGGCTACGGCAGTCAGGGAGCGTCTCCTTGGGACACCCCTGACAGGGCCTAGCATCTTCGGTGGCCAAGCGTGGGCCATCTTAGAGGACACCGCCAGTATCGCGCAGAATCGGTTAGCGGTAAACCTACAGCTAGAGCTAGTGCGGCAAGCGCACGCACTAGGGCCTGTGGGGAAACCGCTAACGGGACAACCTTCAAAGGAGCAGAAGAAGCATAAGGGCAAGGCGAAAGCTAGGCCTGTTGCGACTTCTGCTTCAGCTGGGTTTTCAGAGCCGCCGCCGGCGAAGAAGCCCAGGAAGGTTGTAGAGGCGCCTACCCTCCCCAATGTTGCTCCTGACCGCCCTAGAGGCGGGAAGGGCAAGGGGAAGGGTAAGGGTAAGGCCTCAAAGGGCGGACAGAAGGGGCCGAAGCGTACCTGAGGGTACGAAAGCTCCCTTCATATCCGCCTGGACCGCGCCTGTGCGACAGGAACAGCGGTGCCAGTTATACCCGTCGTGCCTAGAACGAAATGGTTCTCTCTCTTTCTCGTTAAGAAAGAGGGGGGGGGGGCGGACTGCGAGCCGGACAACCCCGTTAGGCGTCTATGGTGGGTGGAAGGCTCATGCGTTTCGTCGAGGCCTGGCAAGGTGTGACGTCAGACAGTCTGGTCCTGGGATAGTTATCCCAGGGTTACATGCCGGAGTGGTGGGACTTTCCACCACAAAATCTGTCTTTGGCACCTGTCTGGACACCCGTACCAAGGGAGCCAGACAAGTTAGAAGCCGTTCAAAAGGAAGTGTCGGGTTTGCTTCTGAAGGGAGCAATAAAACCAGCAAATCGAAACACTCCAGGCTTCTATTCAAACATGTTCCTTGTCCCCAAGAGCACAGGGGGATGGAGACCCATACTCAATCTCAGGCCATTAAATTGGTTTATCCATACGCCTCGGTTCCAGATGGAAACGCCGAGGTCGGTAATGCGGGATTGAGGAAAGGAATGTGGTGTGTATCGATCGATCTGAAAAATGCATATTTCCACATTCCTATGAATCGGAGTTGGCACAGGTTTCTGAGATTTGCGTTTCAGAATCAAGTATGGGAGTTTACAGTCTCCCGTTTGGCCTGTCGACAGCTCCGAGGGTTTTCACAAGAGTGGTCCTTGCGGTGACAGCGTTTCTCAGAAAAGAGAACGTGGCGCTACACACCTACATAGACAACTGGCTGCTCAAGGCAGACTAGGCAGCCAGGTTGAACGTGGATACTGCTCTGACTCTGAAGTTACTTTCAGATCTACGCTGCATAGTCAACGAGGAGAAATCCGAGTTGACGCCCACTCAACGTTTCGTTTATTTGGGGATGCGATTCGACCTCGAGGAGGGCAGGGTTTACCCGTCAGAGCCCAGAGTGGTGTCTCTGTTAGCCATCCTCAAGAGTTTTCGAGTGGGAAACCACATTCAAGGCGAGGCGGTTCCTTCAGATGCTGGGCATGATGGTCTCCATGGAGCAGGTTATCCCGTACGATGCTCTAATGCGAAGGCCTATCCAGTTGTATCTGATGTCTCTGTGGAAACAGAGAACAGAACCCCTGTCAAAACTGGTGCCAGTTTTGGAGCCGATAATATCGCATCTTCTATGGTGGAAACAGCGTCAGAATCTCCTATTAGGGGTTTCGCTGCACCTACCCCGCCCCCAGCTGTCCGTCTACACGGATGCATCGCTGGAAGGGTGGGGTGCCTGCCTGGGAGAACCAGGTCTCGGGCACATGGACTCTCCCGGAGAGTCAGCTGCATATCAATCTGTTGGAAATGATGGCAGTGGAACTGGCGTTGGAAGAGTTCCTTCCGATGATCAGGGGCAGGGTGATATTGATACGGTCGGTCAATTCGACAGTAGTATCATATATAAATCGCCAAGGCGGGACCAGGTCGCCCACTCTGTGTATCAGGGTGTGGCACTTGATTCAATGGTGCAGGAATTACTCGGTTGTTTTGAAAGCAGCTCGTATTCCTGGCCGATTGAACATTCTGGCGGATGCTTTGTCTCGCAGACAGAGAATCCTGCCAACAGAATGGTCCCTCAACCCTCCAGTTCTGCGACGGATCTTCAAGCATTGGGGCAAACCCAACGTGGACTTGTTCGCCACAATGGAAAATGCTCAAATCATGACATATGTCTCGCCGATTACAGATCCAAAGGCCGTCGATACAGACGCTCTGGCGATAAGCTGGAGAGGGATGCACGCTTACGCGTACCCACCCACCATTCTTCTACCGAAGGTATTGGTGAAGGTCAGGGAGGAACCATGTCTGGTCCTGCTAATAGCGCCGTATTGGCCGAGCAGGGCCTGGTTCACGGATCTTCTAGATCTGCTGGTGGAAGATCCTGTGCAGTTGCCCGAGATTCCGAACATAATCTCCCAGGCCAAGGGACGCTTCCGACACGAGCGTCCCGAAATGTTCAATGACTGCGTGGATGTTATCAAACAACGTTCCACGTCGGAAGGCTTTTCTCGACAGGCTGCTGATTTCATCGCGGCTGCGAGAAGGAGGTCAACCTTCAAGTCATATAACAACAAGGTTAACAGATTTGCAGATTGGTGTGAAGAAAAGGGTATTGATACCTTTCAATCCACTATCAGCAAATAGCAGACTTTCTCTGTGAGCTGTTCTTTTGAGGACTAGCTCCCGTCACAGTTGCTGGATACAAGTCAGCTTTGGCATCAGTTATCCCTTGTCTAGCCAACAGGGATAGTCCAGAGGTGGCCCAGTTAAATGTGATGTTGAAGGGAATGAGCAATCTCCGACCGAGACAACCGGTAGTCATTCCAGCCTGGAGTCTATCTTTAGTGCTTAATGTACTGGCCAAGCACCCTTTCGAACCGTTGCGTTCGGCTAGTCTAAAGCATTTGACTCTAAAGGCGGTCTTTCTATTGGCAGCTTCCTCGGCTAGAAGGCGCAGTGAGATCCATGCGCTTTCGGCAGAGAGGAACCGATTTATTGTTTCTGGAGAAGGTCTGCGTCTTCTGCCAAGAGCAGAGGTTATGTCAAAGAACCAATCTTTGCGATATCCCAGCAAACCGATCATTATACCGAAGTTAACTAGGTTTGATCGTGATGCCAGTGTCTGGTGCCCGGTCCGTGCTTTGACTAAGTACAAGAAACGGACTGACTCGTTACGGTCGAACGATAGACATCTGTGGATCTGCCATAAAAAGTCTTATGGCGCCGCATCCATGGATACTATCTCTCGTTGGGTGGTCGAATGCATTCAGACTACTCACGAGATGGCGACTGGGCACCAGGTGCAAGGCGTAAGGGCAGACAATGTCGGAGGAATAGCCGCCTCGACCGCCCTTTACAATGGTGTTCCGTTATAGGACATCATGGCCGTTGCACAATGGCACTGTGAGTCCTCATTCACGGATTACTATATGAGGGATGTGTCAGACTCAGCCAATCCACTCGCTTTAGCTGTTTTGAAACGATAGTTAGTGACCACACTGCTTTTCACCCTTTTCTCACTTCGGTAAGAAAAGAACCTAAAGCAGGCATGGTCAGGCGAGAGGATGTCAACCAGATTGTGTCACTGATGGCCGAACCGGTGAATGGTTGGAGGCGGTACGTCTGAAGTCCAATTATCATACGGTAATTCAATAGTGAGAGTTTTTTGTATTATGGATATGTATCATGTTCATTCATCTTATATATTCATGCTCATTCCCAGGCTAATACATGGAGTATGCAGGGAGCAGTTAACCCTCTTGGCATATTTGTGTTTTCAGGCGAGCTACATGTTCGTTAGTTCTCTCCCTTTTCTTAGGAGAAAAAAGGGGGGGGACTGTGACGCGAATGTGATTCGGTTCCGTGAACTTGACGGTCCTTTTAGGTCTCCGTTAGTCAAGTTTGAAGTCTAAAATCTTTCTCCAAGGGGCAAAATTAGCATTTATGGCTTGCCCCTTCCCACCAGGTTACTGATCAAATCTGGTGTATATCAGAAGTAACAGAATGGTGAGTATTGATCGAAGGAGAATGCAGGAAATGTCAATTTCCCTTTCTCCGAGATCTAACAATACTCACCATTCTGTTACGGACCCAGCCTCCCAGCCCCACGGAGGCAAGCCATAGTTTTCTCTTGTTTGGTGGCTATGCAAACAATATGAGCTCTATGGTAAACGGGTACTCGGCAGTTGGGAGCCGAGTACCCGGTTCCCAGGAGTCGGTAAAGCTTTCTAAGTCTATAATCCTAGAGCCGCTGTCAGGGCCAGCTGTATATCAGAAGTAACAGAATGGTGAGTATTGTTAGATCTCGGAGAAAGGGAAATTGACATTTCCTGCATTCTCCTAGTTTGTATATTGCTAATCGTGTGTACACGTATCAGTAATTTAGCTAATTCTGCTTTGATCTCTTCAAGCATAGAGGTTATGTCTTCACTATTTGTGTGCTGTAGCCCAACCGCTTGTGCCGTTCTAGCCAAATCTGTGGCCTGTCAAGTTCTGTGGGTTTTTCAGCATAACATAATTACGTAGATGAGGCTTTAGTCCTCTGATAAAACACTCCAGGATTAGGTCATTTGATCTATCTAACATGGCTCCTAATCTTTGCAGTTCTGTTAAATAGTCTTCTACTGTTTCACTAGGCAATTGTTTTCTGCCGGAAAAAGCTTCTATCTGAATCCATCGGTTTGATGAATGTGGCTTAAACCGTTCCAAAAAGCGGTCACAAAGAATCTGAAATGATGTAATTTCTGTCATAGGAAGTAAATCCACCCATGTTTGAGCAGAGTCTTTCATTAATAAACAAAAATGATCTATCTTTTGTTGATCGTTCCATTGTTTTAGTGCTGCATTACGGTTAAATCTTTTTATGTACGAGTCCACGTTTTCATTTGCCCGTCCGTGGAAAAGGTCAAAAAGAGGCATTGCTCTATCCATATTAATCCTATTCAGGGTTGGGTTTTGGACTGTCCAAAACTAATTTTGAACAGACTTTGTCCAAAACCTGTCTTAAAGGGTTTAAACCAGTCCAAAACTAATTTCAGCATATTTATACTATGCTTATTCATGCTTACTTACTAGTCTTAGTAATAATGCAATAAAAGAAACAAAACACCATAATAACATACAAATTGTATTAGATTGTATATTAAGATATATAAAGTTATTACAAATATTATGCATGTTAACAGATTAAGATTACAGGCATGAAAATTCAGTTTTATGAAATGTGATTAATGGATGAAAGGGTTAAACTACCCTTCCCTCTGTTTAAACAGTGACTATATCTACTATATTTGTCCAAAAAAGTACAAAGATATTCTGTTGAATATTTTGAAAATAATTTGACTGGAAGCTGTTCCTGCCTTAGGCAGCAACACCTTCAGGTTAACTTATTTTCAAAACATTCAACATATTTATGGTTCAGTCCATTTACATGTAGCGTATAGTAATTTCAGCGGTGAAAGGGTTAGCTGTACTTGGATTAGTTAACTATACACCTGTGCAAAAGTTAAGCACCAGCAAAAACAATAGAACGTAGAAACATGATGGTACAACTAGGCTGCCATACTTTTTGTCCCCGCGTTAGCTGACATAATTCCAAGTACGAAATGCACATGCATGCATGACTTCACGCCGCTTGATGTCCGTGCGTGGCGGGAAACAGCACACGTGTTCAGTTATGTAAAAGTCCAGTTTGAGGTGTAGAACATTACATACAGATTTAGGCGACAAGATTAGGAATTTTGTGTTCATGACCGTGGTTTATTTGTACAGAGAGAATTAGCTCTTGATTGTGAACCGCTATGGCAAGACGAAGGTTAAGTGATCGTGTGAAATGGCAAATCATAGGCATGCATACCACTGGTATGTCATGCAGAGAGATTGGCAGACAGCTGAACATTAACCATACTGTAATCAGTCGTTTGATTGCAAAACATGGGCAAACTAACGAGGTGAAGGACAGGCCTAGATCTGAAAGACCGAAGAAGACTACTGCCCGTGATGATCGAGCCCTAGTACGCCTTGTTAGGAGATCTCCATTCACCAATAGCAGAGTGCTCAGCCAGCAATGGGAAACGCGCAATAAAGTGTCAATGTCTACCGTCAAAAGGAGACTATGCTGCTGGCATGAAAGCTAGGAGACCTGTCAGACGTCCTCTCCTCACTGCACACCACAAAGAGGAGCGTCTGAGGTGGTGCAACGAAAGAAGACACTGGAACATGAGATCCTGGAGACGGGTACACTGGTCCGATGAAAGTCGGTTCCTGCTTCATGCCACAGATGGTCGAACTCGTATATGGAGGTCCAGACGCACGGCGTACGACCAACGTAACATCATGGAAGAAGTTCCATTTGGTGGAGTTTCCGTTATGATATGGGGGTGCATCTCATTTGATTGTAAGCTGGATCTGTTGACTACCTGGAACACTAAATGGACAAAGATATCAAGATTCCATACTGGATAGAGTTGTGGTCCCTCATTTTGTAAATCATGCACCTGGAACCCACCCTATATTCATGGATGACAACGCCCGACTACATCGTGCTAGAGCTGTGCATGAATACCTCCGCCAGAATGCCATCGAAACCCTACCATGGCCAGCAAGGAGCCCTGACATGAACCCTATTGAGCATATCTGGGACATTCTGGGAAACATGGTGAGAAGGAGGGATCCTCCTGTGCCGAACCTACAGGAATTAACAGACGCACTCCATCTTGAATGGCAACGAATACCACAATGGCGTATCAGTCGGTTGGTGACCAGCATGAGACGTCGTGTCCAGGCCGTCATCCAGGCACAAGGTGGATATACCCGGTATTAATAATGACAGTCTCAAACTCGTGCACAGATGTTAAACTTCGTTTTCAGACACCATTAATGACAATCTAGCCACGTGTGTCAACTGTAGGGCAATAGTTGTCAGTTGTGTCAACGTAACCATATTCAGGCCTCGTTTTCAAGTTCAAACAAAAACATACAGTGTTTCCCCACCATCATAATCAGCATTCCTCTAGTTGCATTATTACCTCTTGCACTAAGATGGATGGGTACATAAATGTTTATGCTATTGCTTTCTTCATAGCACATGAATATACCCTCTCATGTGCTTAAAAATAGGGTGGTGCTTAACTTTTGCACAGGTGTATATAATAGCAATTAAAGGCTCATTCACTTGTAGGTGTTACAACATAACATCTACTGAAGTGACTGCTGGTCATGCAGGTTATCTGAACTTAGATCTGATTCCCAGCACAGAGCCTATTGTTAATACCTCCAGCAATCTTCCACACTCATAGGCATAGATATCATAGTTGAATAATTACAGCCTGTAGTTAACACTTTCAATAATAGTGAATGACCAGAAATGGCAAATTCCTTACAAGTTAACAGATTTTCTGTTGAATATTTAGACAGTAATTTGCCTGGAAGCTGTTGCTGCCTGAGGCAGCAACAGCTTCTAGTCAAGTTAATTTCTAAATATTCAACAGTTTTCCTATTATACAATCTGACTGAAAGTAGTTGCTATCTTTTTAAAGGATTTTACTGCAGTTACATGCTCTAAGATAGCAATTACTTTCAGTCAAATTGTTTTCAAACAAATCTTGTATATATGTTAAGTGATATAGAAGTTACCTTTTCACTGATGATGGTTTCTGGAGTCGGTGTCTCATGCTTCTGATAGTGGGCTTTCATTCTTGCTACTTTATTTACAAGTTTGTAAACACATTCTCTACACTTAGCAAATGATTTTCCATTACTCTGAACTTCTAAGAAATGCTTCCAAATTGGATCCTTAGGCCTACCACCCTTAAAATACATCTTTGATCAAATATTTCAAATAACATCAAAAGTTAATATTATACTGAGAGAACATCTAGACAGGAACTAAACAGATGAACTTAATTAAGAAGATTTACTTGATAACTGATTTCTAATAGAAAGTGGAGTTGAATTATATAGTGATGAAATAAGCTGATAATTGTATTAATTGTCAGACTGGAGGTTAGTCACTGTATGCTAGTTGTGTAAACATGTATCAGAGGAATATTGTAGTATAAACATAGCCATGATAGCTATCAAAAAGCAATGAGAAAACTTAACTAGCAGGGCTAAGTCAGCTAATAGTAGTAAAAACATCTTAACAGACTTACTGTCACTTACATGTATGAGCTGTGATCTTATGATCAGTGTATATATGTGTTGGCAATTTTAAAGCAGGTAGACAGGCACTTAATGTTTAGACAAATACATGCACTATCAGTAGATTCAGTTGTATGTCTTCCAGGTTTTAATCCCTGAATCACAGTCTAGTCTCAATTATAAGGAAAACACCCTGCTGAATATTTTTTAAACTAATTTGACTGGTAGTAACAGGTTTTAATCAACTTAAAATATAATTTTAGCTTATGGAGAAATATTTTTGACCAGGATTTTAGGTTTTGGACAGTTTTGGACACTTTTCAGGTGTCCAAAACCGATTTTGAGTGGACGGTTTAAACCTGGTTTAAACCACTAGTGTCCAAAACTTACCAACCCTGATCCTATTTGATAATCCACTAATGCTATTATGAAGTTCTACTTGAATACCATCACATTTCTCATCAATTGCCCTTGTAATTTTTGCCCAGTTTCTGGTATCATAGTTAGCATTTTGTGGATGAACTGTGTTGTCCATCATACTTCATGGCTGTATTAAATAAGTTCATGCAGCCGTTGCCTAAGTAATTTTTATCTCTCTTCTATCCAAAGTCAATAATATTCGTAATGTCACCATTTTTACGGCGTAGATTGATTACTTTAAAATTGGTTGAATATTTTAATCTAATAAGGTTCTTTGTTGTTCGTTTTCCTAATCATATTAACAGCTCTATTATGCGCAGTCACTTCAAGAAAATCAATACATGTGCTGTAGCCAAATTGTTTGTATTATGCTCGTGCATAGCTCAGGTCAAGCAGATAGCATTCCAAGCTGGCTCTAAGATATCAGTATCGATCAGTTTTGTTCATGCTCATTTTCATTAATTAAATCTCTTACCGGATTGCTGGATCTGAAGATATTACCACTGAATACTTGCACAAAACTTGCAGAAATTGTCCGAGAATTGTACCCAAAGATACTCCACCACTTTATCACCGTTCGGTTTGTGGATCTGGGGGTCGATCCACCCTCAAGCCGGATGATAATCTCTCAAAACACAATGATGTCCGTTAAGTTTCAATATTCAGTGGTTCTTATTCTCTGAACGAATTATGCTAAATCACAACTTTGAGACAATGTAGGGTCACTTATCTAATTTTTATTAATCATTATTGCACAAGATCTTCATTCCACAGTTTATAATTTAAGATGAATTATTCTCTTTTATCAAATATTTATTATCTAACATTTAAACTTTCCTTCTCAATTAATTAATTTCCTAAGCAAATGTCTTATAACACTTTTTCTTAATTCTTGTCAATATTATCTTTATATTTCAGTACAATTCATTATCCAACACGAGACCTTATGAAAGACTTACATTTCTTTTAAACAAATGATTCTGAATCATTGTTTCTAAGTCCAAAACTTATAGCGAGAATGACAAGTGATTCCAAGAATGATCAAAAACGGAATGCCCAAAGTGGGCGCTTTTCCCTTTATAAAGGTTTCTGGACCTTCACGTGACCATTATTGACTTCTGGACACGTGTTCAATGAATTTCACCTACGTCATAATCAGATCCAGCCTAGGTCATAATTTATTCCTGTTTATCATAGTGTCTCAGCCTGGATAACAAATTGGAACTGTCAAACTGAATAGTATGCATGGATTTTTGTAATTGCAAATCTGATAGAATCGAAGCCAGTAATGGACTTTTATACCGTATAGTATCCATGCATCAAGCTTCAGTTCTATATCAGTACCAAATCTGACAGTTTTCTTATTATTTTGGACCAACTTCTCCCATTACTGAGAGTTTTATGTGATCCCTGTATTATCTAGTACACTGTTAGGACCCTGTCTTTTACCCAAACTAATTACTATAGATAACAGTTAACACGCACTGGTACTATGTATAATTCGTCTGCTCTGTATAATCTCTTCTTACCCTTTTCCTTCTATTTGATTCTTAATTTCATTATTTATTGGAACAAAGCAATTTGCCTTGAATGAACTATTGAAGGCCCAGCATATGATACATATGCGTACCCATTCACCATCCTTCTCCTGGAGGTGCTGGTGAAGATCCGAGGAGAACCATGCCTGGTCCTGCGGATAGCGACATTTTGGCCCAGCAGGGCATGGTTCACTGAGCTTCTGGAGCTATTGGCGGATAATGCAGTGCAGCTGCGCACGATTTCGAACATAATCTCTCGGGCCAAGGGCCGCTTCCTACACGAGCAGCCCGAAATGTTCAAATTGACTGCGTGGATGTTAACAAACAACGTTCCACGTCAGAGCTTTTCTCAACAGGGTGTGTGTTTCATAGCAGCAGCGAGGAGGTCAACCTTCAAGTAATATAACAACAAGGTTAACAAATTTGCAGAATAGTGTAAAAGAAAGGGTTTCAATCCCTTTCAAACATCTGTTCAACAAATAGCCGACTTTCTCTGTGAGCTATTCACAGTGGCTTAGTGCCTGTCACGGTTGCTGGATACAAGTCAGTTTTGGCATCTGTTATCCCTTGTCTAGCCAACAGGGAGGTGGCCCAGTTAAACGTGATGGTGAAGGGAATGAGCAATCTCCGACCGAGACATCCGGTAGTCATGCCAGTCTGGAGTTTATCTTTGGTGCTTATGTGCTAACCAAGCATCCATTCTCTGAAGGCGGTTTTTCTACTAGCAGCTTCCTTAGCCAGAAGGGGTAGTGAGATCCATGCACTTTCGGCAGAGAGGGACCGATTTATTGACTCTGGAGAAGGTCTGCGACTGCTCCCAAGAGCAGAATTCCTTTCTATGACTCAGTCTTTGAAATATCCCGGCAAACCGATCTTTCTGCCGAAGTTAACTCAGTATGATCATGATGCCACTCAGTATGATCATGATGCTGGTGCCAGGTCCATGCTTTGACTAAATACAAGAAGCGAACAGACTCGTTACAGTCAGTTGATAAGCATCTGTGGATGTGCCATAAAAAGCCTTATGGCGCAGCATCCATGGATACTATATCCCGTTGGATAGTCGAATGCATTCAGACTATCCACGAAATCGCGACCGGGCAACAGGTGCAATGTGCCAGGGCCCATGATGTTAGAGGACTAGCCATGTCTGCGGCCCTTTATAATGGTGTCGCTTTGGAGGATGTCAGGGCAGTTGCACAATGGCGCTGTGAGTCCTCATTCATGGACTACTATATGGGGGATATGTCAGACTCAGCCAATCCACTTGTCTTAGCAGGTAATCCTAAGCTATTTAGGCTTTCTCCAATCAGTAGCGTCATTACTTTATTAGAGATATTACAGGCATGGTCAGTGAGAGGAGGTCAACCATACAAGTCACGTGAGCCAGGGTGACGGTTGCAGCGGTGCATCTGAAATCCAATTATCAAAAGGGAATGACCATGTTTGACAGCTTGTTGTATTCTGTTTATATATCATGCTCATTCCCAGGCTATTATCTGTCAAGTGTCAAGTGATGTTAACCCACTTGTGACATTTGTGTTTCAGGTGAGATTTCATATTTGCTAGTTTTTCCCCCTTGCTGGAGAAGTGGGTTTTTTGGTGGTTGGTGGGGGGGTGGGGGGGGGGGGGGGGGGGGAAGGGATGGTGCGGTTATGCGAGTCGGTCATGACTTGATGGTCCTCTTTGAAAAGGACTTTTTGTCAAGTTCAGTCTCATTCTTTCTCTAGGGCACTTAAGTTATTTCTGACTTGCCCCTTCCCCACCAGGTTACTGATCAAATCTGGTGTTATCAATATGTAATACATGTAATGAATGGTAAGTATTGATCGAAGGAGAATGAAGGAAATTCCAATTTTCCTTTCTCCGGGATCTAACAATACTTACCATTCTATTACGGACCTTGCCTCCCGACCCTACGGAGGCAAGCCATGTGTCATTCACTCCCGCTTTTGAATTGGTTGTTAATAAGTAATGTAATGGTAAGAAATGTTAGATCTCAAAGAATTGGAAATTAAAATTTCCTTCATTTCAGGGCTTAAGCCATAGGCTTCTTATGTCCTGTTGTATAGTATGTTTGTATTTTGCTGGTGTGGTTTTATTGATAGTGCTATCGGCTCTCGCGCTAGTCAAAATCATACATCGTTTTGTCTAAGTCTTTATCTATTCTCTGTTTGAAAACCTCAGTCTTTTGCTTCAACAGTATGGGTGAAAAGAGAATTCAAGAGATTCACTATTCATTTGGTAAAAACGTTTCTTCTAATGATCTTGTTGCACCATTCTACTCTTAACTTGTATGGGTGGCCTCGTGTTACATTTGTGTACGGTTCTTGGAGTAAGTCTGCACTATTAATGTTGTGTTTGTCTATAATGATCTTGATCTCAGCTACTCAGACCTCTTCTGACTGTAGTTCTCTTAGGAGTCCTTCTATCAGCTTACATGATTCGGCTTCCTCAGGGGTCAATTTGATGGTTGGAGTCAAATCTCATGATATTCCAGCCCTTACTACTTATTGTGCTCTTTTCCTTCATCATCATCATCATTATCATCGTCATCATCATCTCTTCTATGGTTCCTCATTAGAAGTCATTATGCAGTCTTAATTGGAATTCAGATAATAATATCTAAAAGATTCTTGTTCTTCCTTCTATAGTTGGGACTAGAGGCTTCAATTAGATTATCTTATCTTGTAAGAATATAGATACGCCTTATAGATATTCCTTATTAGCTCACCTGGCCAGAATGGCCAAGTGAGCTTATGCCATGGCGACCGTCCAGCGTCTGTCCATCTTTTCCCTTTAAACGACTTCTTCTCAATAACCACTGGGCCGATTTCAATTATATTTGGCAGGAAGTATCCTTAGGGCATAGGGATCCAAGTTTGTTCAAACAAAGCCGATCGGCTGATTTGGATGACAGCCATCTTGGATTTTGGCCGATTTTAGGAAATAGCTTTAAAAATCTTCTCGGAAACCGCTGGGTGGATTGATTCAAAACTCACGAAATATCATATAGGGCAAGAGCTGAACCAAGTTTGTTCGAAGGAACTTGATTGGCCAAATGGTTCGGCGGCCATCTTGGATGACCTGGTTTTCGTGAAAACGACTTATTCTGCAGAAACGCTGAATGGATCGGGCTGAAATTTTGGGGATATTATTATGGACTAAGGGCCATTAAAGTTTGTTCATGGGAAGTTGATAGGTAAAAAACATGGTCGCCGTGGACCAATCAAATTTTAGCGTGTTTGGCTGCCATATTCAATTTTTTTATTTGATGGATTTTGAAGCCAAAATTGGTTTTCTTAACTCTGCTTACTTGTCAGTCAGCTGTCGTATAGCGATAACCCCATCCGTCTTCTGTATGTCCATCCATCCATCTGTTTGTCCATCACAAACAATGGCGGCTCATTTTGTTATTTCTTGACGGATTGACACCAAACTTAGTCACAATGTTAATGACGGCATCTAATATCTGTGTTGTGAAAATGAAACTGATAGACGTCAAATGCCAGAGTTATCACTCCTTAAATATTTGCTATCTCACTTTCATAGGGCAAATAATGGTTTGTTTCCACAGTCCATTGATTTATCACCATGTCAGATTTTGCTGCCAAACTAGATATTAAATTCCAATTGACAGATTAACCTTTCCAATACTGCAGAAATATTTAAGATATGTATTGTGCTCTGACATCTATGCTCTTAGAAATATTTGAAATGTATTTGATTGAAAGTTGTTCCTGCCTAATGCAGCAATGACTCAGTCAAATTATTTTCTAAGTCAACTCCAGCTCACCCTACCCCTGCTGCTAACTCAGTGATTCAGCCAGATGTGCATGTGTTAAATGGATTGTGTGTTTGTGGGGGAATAACCTGATATAAAGACCACCTACCTGCCTTTAGAGACCATTTTCTTCAAATTGTATTTAAACCTCTAGTAACCGTCTGACTGAGTTTTTGCAGACGACATATTCCAAAGGCTATATTTCTGAACCTGATAAATATTTTGAAAACAATTGGACTGAAAGTAGTTGGTGGCTAAGCCGCCAACAACTTTCAGTCGAATTGTTTTCAAAATATTCAACAAGTCAAGAGCTTTTGAAAATTGAAATTATTGGCTGCACTGGCTTGCAGCAGTGAGACAGTTAAGAAACCAGCTGTTGTTAGCACTGATAGCATCTATTTTCACTTAAACATTGTTCAAAATCACTAATGCAAAAAAACCAGTCCCGAGATTGTTGTCAGTATCTCAAAAACTAAATCATTTGAC
Source organism: Chaetoderma sp. LZ-2023a (assembly GCA_034401795.1). Lineage (NCBI taxonomy): Eukaryota > Metazoa > Mollusca > Caudofoveata > Chaetodermatida > Chaetodermatidae > Chaetoderma > Chaetoderma sp. LZ-2023a. The sequence goes on from CM067364.1 coordinate 1,725,131, forward strand.
TGAAAGCCATTGGAAGTGACACTGATGGATGTAAAACCTAAGTAAGATTAGTTGAAATGCCAATGTTCCAGGTGAGCGATACAGGCCCATTGGGCCTCTTGTACCTAATTCAGTTTAATGAATGTATACCAAGATATGTACTTATGTTACATATTTTGGTATATTTGTTATTTTTTATTCATATAATCAAATGGAAATTAGGTCAATTTAATGTCAGCTTTGTTCATATAGTTAAGTCAAATCAATTTTGGATCAGCTTCCTCCTCATGTATCTTCAGAAAGCTGGGTAATATGATTGAAGTACATCAAATGAATGATGTCATCGTTGCTATCAACAAAGGACATGTGATGGCTATCGGCCAATGAGGTGATCATTGGGCTTAGCACCATCTTGTGGAGGCTATGGGTATTGTTATTAACCCTCTTAATGCATACATATTGAGATTCAGCATTCAAGCATATTACTATGGATCTCAATACTTAGAGAGTATAGAGATGCCTGAAGGAGCCTTCAGTCACTCAATAGCCACAATACCCAGCAGATGGTGGCTGTAAACAATCTTCCTACAATGCTTCCCTTCAGGGAAGGAAAGAGCTATAAGAAATGCATGGAGGCAGGTATATGTAATTAGTAAAAACCTAAAGGTGCATCTGGTTGTTTTATCACATTTCCACACGATACATGTTTTATATGTTATTTGTTTTGTTTTTTAGGAGCTTTAATTTACACACCTTTAGAAGATAACCAGATAGGCATCATGACGGATTCATCAGGTGGGTCTGCGTATAGAGCACCTCAGGGCCCGTATGACTATGAGATGGAAGAGAAGCCTGTCAGATGGGGATCACAGGCTAGCGTGGTTTCAGGGAGCGGAGTGAGTGTCTATTCACAGTACACACCAACTGCTTCAACATATATGCTTCCTATCGCCTTGGAGACGCCGAATCTTGAGAAGAAAGCACCTGATAACATGGGCTTTGCTGTCTGTTCTTTGCTGGTTAATCCGGTATTTGCCATCTTTGCAATCTTATTGGCAGGTGTGTACATAACAGTAAGCTTGCACAATTAGGCATATTTTAGGTCGCCTTTAAAATGAAGTAAAACGAGCTGTGATGCCATGCACATCGTCAGACGGTGATGAAGTCGCCGTCATTCAATTTGGGTTTAGCACAACTTCTGTTTATATCTCGTGTTTGGTTAATCATACTGGAGCCAAACTTGCACACGTGCTACCTTATAGTGACACAGCATTACACAATGACCTTGGGCCTCAAAAGGTCAAGGTCACTGACTTTGGTAAAAACCTTTTTTTTTTCAACATTAACATTTTCCGTTTAGCTCAACCTTTGTGTTTATATCTCATGGTTGGTTAACCATACTGGACCCAAACTTGGACACACGCTACCTTTTTATGCAGAGCATCACACAATAACATTGTGATCACAGGTCTTTTAGAAAATTCATTGGGACCGTGGTAAAATCTTAGTTGTTATTACACCACAAAAACATCCATTACCGTTCAATCACTACTTGCTAAATCAAATATCTGCATTTAGCTATCAGAATAAAATTTGTATACTCGCTTACATACTCCATAATGCCAATACCATCACCATGTAGACCCTCAACCAGGCTTCTGGTAGAGGGACCCCCTGCATTAGCCTTACAATAGACTGGCACCAGTCTGTACACACTCCTTGGTGACGCCTGTCACTAAGCACGCTCGCGCATGCGCAGTAGGTCCCAAATGTGAAAACTGATGCACTTTTCAAATATTCTGCTAGCAGTACAGTTTGCCTGCCATCAATCTGATATAAAAGTTTTAGCTTTGCTACTGAAAGTTTTCAGTTATTACTATATTTGACACGAATAATGCCTACCATGAACCCCATCCTTCCTAAGTTATGTTTAACTTTTTATATCATGGTGTTTTAGAGGTGTTTGTAACTCTAGTTTTTGAGTTACCAGTTTTCGTGTCACTACTCCCGTTTTCGAGGTTAGAGTAACCAGGCCTATTATATACCATCAAGAGTACCATGTTATAAAATAGCCAGTACCACTCCTATTAACGTAGTTCCTAGTGCCCTCAAACATCATCATTCAGGAATCATTATGATTCCTTTCTTCAGTCACTTTCTTAAGTACGCCTATGACGTATCCTCATAAAAGCTAGCTGCTTTATTTCTTATCATTTCTTATTTTTCAAAGGAAGTGTCCTTAAATTCTGTGAAAGTAAAATGTACGTCAATCAAGTGTGATCGTTTTTCACGCTAAGGACTATGCGGGCCACGTTTACCTGAGGTGTACCTCCTGCTCCCCTCAAAATAAAAAATGTGTGGGATTTGTAAGGGTTGGCCATTAGTCTTATCTAAATCGTTCTTCAAAGATTTTGTCGTTAAGCCTGCGCAAGTGGGCTAAGCCGGTTTTCTTGATATCTAGGCAACAGATCAAGTCTCCAAAAGGTAAATCCGGCGACTCGAGAAAGAAGCCTGGTAAGTCATCCTCTGGTAGGAGCCAGGCCAAAGACCATGTTAGTCTTGAGGATCATCATAATCCTCAAGAGATGGCATCGGTGGCGGAAGCTTCCGATTTGTCATCACATGCAAAAGTTCGTTTCTCCGTGATACCGATTGCCAGGAATGTTTTAGGATCGCCGATCGCCTCTGCTCCCGTCTCTGCTCCTGGCTTGTCCGGGCAAGCGGGTTTGCCATCCGGATTGTCTTCTGGTTTTACCGGGCATCCGGAAATGAGCACCGTGATTGTTTCTGGCTTGGCTGAACATCCGGTGACTCATGATAATCTGGCTTTTTCGTCAACTTCCGCCGTTTCCGGCTATAGAGTTCCGATTCCGGTAGGAAGAATGTGGCATTGCATCATCCGTCTACTTCCGTTTCCGGTTTTTCAGCTTCCTCTTCCGGTAGTAGTGTTGCTACTTCCGGTAGGAAGAATGCTTATCTGGGTCTGTTGGACCTGGCATTGCATCATTCATCTATTTCCGTTTCCGGTTTTTCAGCTTCCTCTTCCGGTAGTAGTGTTGCTACTTCCGGTAGGAAGAATACTTATCTGGGTCTGTTAGACCGGGCATTGCATCATTCATCTATATCCGTTTCCGGTTCAGCTTCCTCTTCCGGTAATTCTGTACATCCGGGTTGTAGAATTTTGATCAGTTTCCTGTATCTACTTCCGGTTACGCATTTCCGTTTTCCGTTTTTCCCACATCCGGATTTCGTACAGCCGGGGATAAGGTCATTTCCGGTTTTCATGGATCTTTCTATTGTTCTAGGATTAGCTTCCGGGTCTGTCTTCCTGTTTTGGATTTCAGGTGATAGAGAACTTCCTGGGGTTCCAGTTTTGTTCTTCAAGTCCGGTTTACATGTTCGCTTTCCTAGAATCTCGTCATATTCTTGCCAAAGATTTAGTCATATTTCCGTATTTGTTTAATATTGTAAATGTTGAATGGCTGGAAATATTCATTGCCAGTCTCTCTTGGAATTGTAGTCTATTGAGACATTTATTCGTTTATCAGTTTTCAACGTAATTAAAGACTCTTCTTACTGGTTGCCGTATGGGTTTTTTGTTGCAGATTATTTTATATGCGCATATCATCAGCCGATAAGTCAATCTATTCTACGCATTATCTCGAGATACGATTTTTACTTAAATCCAACTTTAGATGGCCAGTTGTCTTCGGGCCAGTCAGCCTTTTTTCACGCTCCTTTTACCTCTTATGTCGGCAGGTTGACATTTATTTTAACCAAAGGGAGTGAATTTGTATAGGGAATAACCGTGATCTGGCGTAAATCGTAGTATAGTTTTGTCAGTCGCTGAAAAGAATTAGATCAGTAAAGGTTGCATAGGGATCAGTATGACTAAAAGATTAATGTCTACAAGAACAATAGTCGCTTAGAAAAGATAATCAAGCGGATAAGGGAGCAGGAAGAAGGAATATAAGCCGAATTCTTCTGCGTTGACATAGTTTCGGTGAGTTCGCTTTGTTTTAATTTTTTCCAGATTTTTGGTTGTTTTCCCTTTTCTAGCGTAATTTTTTTGCTCTATTTTGACTGGGTTGCTGCAGGCCTCCGGACGGTGGTTTTGGGGGGTGGGGACTCGGGATTTGCTGGTTTTGTGTGGGGGTGGTCTGGCTGAGGGTTGTTGGTGAAGCGAATTCCAGTCGAGTCGGTCCAATTGCCAACCCGGCCTACTTAAATTAGTCGGATCGGCCTAGGATAAAAAGTCATGTCGGCCCGATTTAATGGTCAAATAGGCCTAGGAATGCATTAAACTGGCTTCTTTCTTCTCTTTTCGATCGCTGGTATCACACTTGGAGAGCCGTTCTCAAGATGAAATCTTTTTACCTGGCTGGAAGCATGGAATAATTGGGAATCTCATATTTCTATATCCTTGATTTCGGAATTTTTCTTCAAAAATTGATGATTTGGAAATATGAGATCCCTCTTATACCAGTCGTATTATACCAGCATTAGTCGTCTGTTGGTGGATCTAATAATATTTACTGGCGTTTACGTCTCTTTATTAAAAGACGGTCAGAATTATTAGTGTCTATTATTTTCACTAACGCGCAACTATTTTACATAAGACGTAGACACTCCTAAAGGCACTATCTTTGTAAGACAATGGCGATCTTAAGATATTACCGAGATTTCCGTGTATGTCATGGTATACAGATTATCGTGTGTAGTAGCTACCATAGAAGTCTAGGTAGGCCTGCTACACTCGATAAACTTTATCCTATTTAAGCGTACTGGTTAGCCAATAATATTGCTATAGCTATGTTCATATGTACAGTTAATAGCGCAGTGTCGGTTCGGCCTAATAGTGCACCTATAGGTATATACATGTGTGCGCATATGTGCATTCGTATGTGGTTATGGGTGATACTGTAGGGTCAACTCGACCCAAGGGTATATTCGCACATGTTAGGCATAAACATAGGTCGAGTTGGAACTAGGCCGAGTTGAGGGGGGGCCGGGGGGGGGGGGGGTGTATTTGGGCCGAGTTGACTAGATAACGGTGAAGCCACTGGCAACTTTCGGTCGGATTGTTCCCGGACTGTTCGGTGGGTCTTGGGTTTTTTGCTCGTTGAAGTTGTTGTCTGGGGGCTGGCGACGGGCCGGGTGGGGTGGGGTGGGGGTTGCGCTGGAGGGGTGGAGGAATGGCTGAGAATCTGGATTTAAGCAGCCACCAACAATTTTCGGTCAAAATGTTTTCAAAATATTTTGCAGGTCCAGAGATATTACAGTTGTAATATGTCGTCTGCAAAATTCAGTATCCAGACAGTTAATATAAAGTATCAGTGTTCAATCTTTCCTTTTATCGGGATTTCTAACACAATGTCATTTGTTATTACAAAGATGAAATTATTGATTCTAAGACTATAAATATAAGAATCAATAAATATATACAAAATCTTTTAAGTTTTCTGCCTCTGGGCATAAATATCGAATGGTTTAGGATATCTAATTGATCAGTATGCCTAAGCCAAGTCTTGAAGCTGGCATGTTTTTCCTATGTCGTTGATTTAAATATAGGACACAGTTTTGCAATCATTATAGGATCCTGTCACGTTCAGGCTGATGATTTTCCAGTGATTGCAGTCTAATAATTCAGTGTAGAAGAAGTGAGTGCAATCTTGGGAGTTAGTCGACCTTAGATATATATATATATATATAAAACCCTGTGACTTGAAGAATGAGTCTAGGTCGTTTTTGTATGTGTTTTATGTTGGTGCGTTAATTGCTTCTGTTGGTAAAGGATTCCATACATTAACACTATTTGTAAGAAATACTTGCGTAGATCAAGTATTATTTGACAAGCTGACAAGATGATCTGTCAAGCCGAGTGGCTAGGCAACCGTTCATGTATTCAATAACAATTTTCTTGTTAAATCTGCTCCATTATTATACGATTTTTAAATTAGATAGTCAAATGTTTGCCATAGTTCTCTTAACAGGACCTTGTCATGCGTTCTATTCGTAGAATTGTGATGATGTCATCACAAGTAAGTTTCCCTTATTTCATCTTTTTGAGTGGTGGTTTGGGAAACCGTAATTTCTTTTCTTCATTTTATCTTGCTAAATTCTGTCACAATTTGAGGTTTTCGAATTCCAGTCGGGATTATTGCAGATCTCAGGTACAGGATTTGGCTATATCTTGACTCTAAGCACTCCCTTAGGCTTACTATGGGTTTTTTTTTGTTGTTTTTTTTGATTTCCCACGATATCTGGTTAAATCTCTATAAATAAAATTATCTATAATTTTTGCAGAGTCTTTAGCTTTTTAATAAGTTAAGCTATACTGATATGAGACTTTTCTCCATTCAGACTAAGCGGTATTATTAAAATATCCATAATAAACATGAGTTACCTCTTTAGTGAGGGCTAAGCAATAAGGATATAGCCCAGGATTTTGGTTGGAGCATCATGGCAGATGTAATCTATGTGTTTTCTATAAGCAGTCCTCTTTAGCATATAGTAAGCTTGCCACATCTTTAAGGGCGGCCCTTATCAAAAGGGCCAGATATTCTTGGATCTAAGACCCTTCTTTGCAGTCTCATCCCAAATGGTCTTCTGTTCCTCTAATCAGAAGCTATTAGCTTTAGAGGGTTTGTTGTCTTCTATGCTCGTCAAGGAGTCTAAGAAGAGGCTCTTCTGTGGAAAGTAAATCCAGGCTTCTGTTCTGGGTTGGATTCGTTCAGCCATTGCCATGGGGTTTTCTTTCATTTTTAGAAGGAGGATCGAGTCTTTCTTGGGATGTCACTAGATCCAATCTGTTTGCGACATGTCTGATTGGCCAGATTTTATCTTTCATGTCTCCCTTTTCGGACAGTCAGGTTAAGGGTCTCTAGTTCTCGATTCGATCGGACAATTCGACAGCAGTCTCTTATATCAACAGGCAGGGGGCCACAAAGTCGTCTTTCCTGTACTTGGAAGTGTGGAACCTCCTCATGGGGTGTCGCATGAATAAACAAATTTTCGAGTGTCCACTCATGTCCCAGGCTGTCTGAGTTTTCTTGCGGACCAATTGTCTCGGGCGTGGGCTGTGGACGCCCTGTCTCAGTCCTGGTCAGGAATCTTCGCTTATGCGTTCCCTCCCACAATCCTGATTTCTTTTGGTTCTGAAGAAAGTCAGGGACCAGATCTGCGAGATCGTGTTAATAGTTCCCTTTTGGCCAATAAGGATCTGGTTTGTAGACCTTCTCGATCTTCTAGTACCTACCATCATCCAAACCCAGGAATCTTAAGATTTTTGGAGAATGGTGTTCAGATCAAGGTCTCGTGCCTGATTCTGTTTCTATTTCCCAGATGCTAGACTCCTTATCTTATCTGGTCGACTCTTTACATCTGTCTGCTAACACTGTAGGAGGATATAGATTTTCTTTTGCATCTTCTCTTCCTGGTTTGTTGAACGCTGAAGTTGAAGATACTATGGTTCTTAATCTTTTGATCAGAGGTTTAGGTAATATTCGTCCTCCAGGTGTTAAACCTTTGCCTTCCTGGAACTTGGCTCTGGTTCTTCAGGTTCTTGGGCAGGTCATCATTTCCAACCTATCTCTACGATTAGCTTGAATCTTTTAACTTTTAAGACCGTTTTTCTAATTGCATCTGCTTCTGCTAGAAGACGATCCGAAATCCATGTTTTCTCCGCTGAAAAGGATAGGTTTATCGAATCTGGGGACGGTTTGGTCTTATATCCTTGAAGGGAATTTTTGTCAAAGACTCAATCAATCCGATTATTTCACAATCTTTAACCTCCTTTTCTCCGGCTGACAGATTTTGGTGTCCTGTCAGAGCTCCATAAGTTTATAAGCGTCGTTCTGATTTTTAGAGATCCGATCTGTCCCTTTTCTGGGTTCCGTATGAGGAGGGGTTGGCCAGTCCAGTCTCTAGGGCATCTATTCCCAGCTGGATTTGTGAGTCCATTCACATTAAAGCTCATGTCATTAGAGGGATGGCTTCCTCTTTTGCCATTTTTGCTGGCTCTTCTGTAGACGAAGTTATGCAAGTTACAGGATGGAAATCCGAGTCTACTTTTACTACTTTTTATTGAAAAAGACCAGAGCACAGCAGCTTCCTTGTTTAGGAACTTTATGATTTTAACTAAAAAGGCTGAAGACCATTTACCAAGCACATCCCACCATTTTCGTTAGGACCGTGGGTCTGCATGTAATGGTGTGAGTTGTTCTTTGGTTTTTATTTATTTCTTTAAGTTTAAAGAAATCCTTTTTTTGATAATCACTGTGTGATTGATTAAGATGCACCATTATGTTATGTTATTAACATTTGGTTATCTTTTGTTTGATTTTTATCCTTGCTTATTGATTCTCAAATCTCCTCCCACCAAAGTTTCGTAGTGGGGCACTGACCAAATCTACGGGTTTAGCAAGTAGTGATTGAACGGTAATGGATGTTTTTGTGGTGTAATAACAACCCCCAACAGACCCCCCTTTAGTGGGTTGGTCTGTAGTTTTATTAACCACTATAAAAACATACTTACCATTCAATCACTACGACCCGGCCTCAGCCACCCCGCTGGGTATTGATTTGAGAATCTATTCTGGATATATGGCACTTAAATTTAGAAAAGTGAATCAGTTTTCACATTTGGGACCTACTGCGCATGCGCGAGCGTGCTTAGTGACAGGCGTCACCAAGGAGTGTGTACAGACTGGTGCCAGTCTATTGTAAGGCTAATGCAGGGGGTCCCTCTACCAGAAGCCTGGTTGAGGGTCTACATGGTGATGGTATTGGCATTATGGAGTATGTAAGCGAGTATAAAAATTTTATTCTGATAGCTAAATGCAGATATTTGATTTAGCAAGTAGTGATTGAACGGTAAGTATGTTTTTATAGTGGTTAATAAAACTACAGACCAACCCACTAAAGGGGGGTCTGTTGGGGGTTTTTCAACATTAACTTTTTTTGTTTCTAAAGCTCAACTTAGCCGTTCATATCTCAAGTCTCAACTGTGTTTTATCATACTGGATCCAAATTTAGACACACGCTTTCTCCTCCCCCCCCCCCACCCCCCCCCCCCCCCTGGTTTATTAAGAAAGCCTTGCATTGTGACATTGTGGTCCAAAGGTCAACGTCATTGGGATATTGGTAAACACTGTTTTAGCTCACCTGGCCTAAATGGCCAAGCATGCTTACACCATGGTGGCTGTCCGTCGTCTGCCGTTAAGTCAAATCGCTTAACGGTTTGACCGATTTTAACCAAATTTGGATGATCCTATGTTGGTCAATTTTTGGGGGTGAAAATCTTTTTTACGATTTTATGATAAATTTACCGGACATAGTCAAAATGCTACTTGACATATTTCAACCAAATTTGGCTAGACTAATTCTATCGTGGTAGGTTCCAGAATTTCTATTCAGAATTTTGATTGAGCAATTTTTGGGGTGAAAATTGTCAAAGCGCACCTCAGCCGCTTCATGGATTTCAACCAAATTTGGCTGGAATGATCCTATGTCGATAGGCTCCAGAACCTCTATTCAGAATTTTGATTGGTCAATCGTTTGAGTGAAAACCTTAGATTTTATGTTAAAAAATTACCAGAAATTGTCAACTCGCTTCTCCTTACTACTTTGAGCAATCATCCTATGATCATATAGGCTCCAGAACCTCCAATGATAATCTTGATTGGTCAATTTTTCCGTTGTCCATCTTGTTTTAAAGGGAAATTCCAGTGAAAATCGGGAATAAGTCAACTAAAAATATACTATAATCCGAAATAGTTGCCGCAAAAAAATATAAAATACACTGTTCCATTGCCGAGAAATAATAAAATGAATATGCCCAAAACGCTCGAAAACGTGACTCCTGGGTGCATCCATTTTCTCGCAACGAGAGCGAGAAACCGCGAGATTATGACGTCAACGACACACCAGCAAAATATCGCCAGCGCTTTTAGATTTACCTGTTTACATTGTACTTCGCGTTATGACGGCTGAATATTAATTAACCATCTAATGACCAAATTCTGTCAGGAAAATCAGAATATTTCCTTATTGAATGGCCATTTGCAGGCCAAGCGAAGACTATTTTTGAAAATTGACCACTGGAATGGCTGGTTCGGTTACTGAGACAGTCGTTTTAGTTGTAAATTTTCAAAATAGCCTTCTTTTGACCTGCGTCCTCAACTTGACGATTGCAGAGGCCCGTGCTGGCGTAAAATGGTTAAATCGCATCATGTCCGCATGTCAAGCATGGGCTTGCAGTAATAGAAACGATCATGGAAAGGGTGCGGAAATTCACATTTTCAGATACCGATCCACAGAAGCATCCGCATGAAAAGGGGCTAACTGAAAGATGGCGTCATAACATCGGCACTGGATGGATATCTTCCACATTTAAATTTGGAAGACACAAGTTTAGAACATATAGTCTGTATAATTTTAAAATAATGTGTCATGCATTTCAAAACAAAAGGCGCGGTACTTAATTTTAATATAACAGAATCAAACTCGAAAATTAACGTCGTATTTGCTTGCATCAATTGTAAAACGGGATTTGCAAACCAAAATGAAACGATGTTGCTGATTGCCAGGTCGGTCAATTATAGGCAACCGCTTAACGGCTTACTTCATAGACGATAGTAGGTGACAGCTAGTAAATAATGACAAGTGTACGCTAGACATAATTAGTAGTTTAGTGCTTTCACACTATTGAAATCCAGCGTTATTAATCATTTACAACGTTTACTCCCAATTTTAAAATAACTATGCAGAGTGTTGAATATTCTGAATTAAATTTTCCTGGAATTATGTTGCAGTAGCTTCCAAACTAATTAGTTTCACACAATAGGCCTATGCAGGGTAAATTTTAAGCTTTCTGCTTTTCTGTCCTTGAAATGGTTAACTAACTGATCCCAAATTTTTAAATGTTGACCCATATTTACTGCCTGTTTAATATTTTGAAACTGGAATTTGACTGGAAGCAGAAGTTGCAATAGCAACAGCTTTCAGAGAAATTACATTCAACATTTATTCAACTAACATATTTTTCAAGAATTTGTTGTAGCTGGTTGATCGCAAACACGCTCCTGGCATAACCCTTCAATGTTTTTTAAAAATAGAAATTGCCCATAGGAAAACAATTTTTGACCTACAATGACTGGCGCGATCATCGGGACACTAATTGCACTTTAATTTCCTCCAAACACTGTGGCAAAGTGTCAGTTGTTTAGCCAGTACGCTAATTATCCACGAGATGCAAGATTTGCCTACCCTGGTTACGGCTATCCTCGATCGGGCAAACAGAGTAGGCGTGTCGGTGACGTCAGCTGCTTGTCCAAAATGGCACCTCTATCTACTGGTTACTTTAGCAATTTAAATTGAGGATATCTTTTTTATTTGTTGGCATAAAATTGTGCTCATGGTCTCAAATTAATGCGGAAAATTAGTACTTTACGTCAGATGCATAAAATCCCCCAGTGGAATATCCCTTTAATGTAAAGAACCATGTATATTTAAGTGCAAATGTTTCAAATGCTAATGGTCGAAGTAGAGCTCTGTTCAAAATGGTCCAGCTGCTCACGATATCGTTTTGCAACTGAAAATGATATTTCGAGAAAAAGTTGAAATCGATTCTCTAAAATTGTTTTTAAAAATAGACAATGCCACGAAAATTTAACGCATTTGCCCGTTATAGATTCTTGCTGCCTTAGGATTATACATAATGTATACCTCATAAATATCATCGTGGGAGTGAAATTATTAAAAGGGGCCGCCTAAATATTGCGTATGCTTTAATAAACATTGTTTATTACATAAAAATTAGTCCAAGATTTGACAAAATGTCATCGCAAAAAGATATATTATATCACATGATGATCCACTAAGGACGAGTTTAGGTCATCACTCTGGTGTTACTTGAGTAGCGCGAGAGTGAGCTTAAACTCATCCTATGGCCTATGCTATGATCTAAACTTCTGTTATGAAGAGAAAACAAGGTTCACATTGACTAACTTCATGTACTAGCCAATGAAAATGTAGAACGAATAGTTATAAAGTATTCTAGAAGAAAACTGTCAACATGTGCACGATCATGCGCAATTGTGCCAGTGCGTTCTTCTTTCGATAATTTTCATTGCCGATAGAAGAGTTTACTGTACTTTGTGACAAATCTTATCGTATTAGGAAATCAAAATGTAAGAGGAGCATAACGAGAAGAGAGCATCTAGAACATTGTGCAAAAATAAATATCTTTCAACAATGGATGCTAGCCATCTTTTTTATATATATGGCGTGCTAAAATTGAGGTGCTTTAGATAAATAAGACTGGGTTGAATTAAGTACCAGTAAATACATTTAATATCAGTTAAACCAGTGAGGACGAAATAAATACTGTTGGTGCATTTGAAATAGTCAACGAAATATGGTATCTTAAAATTTTTCACGATCACTAAATAAATTATCGATATCGTATCGTACATGTAGGTTGAAAAATTGATAAAATCGGAAATCGCGAGCAACAAGCACAACCCTAGGTCCAGGTGAGCGTCACAGGCCCTTGGGCTTCTTGTTTAAACATTAACATTTGGATTTAGCTCAACTTAGCAGTTCATATCTCATCTTTCTTATACTGGACTCAGTCGTAGATGCATTAATTAAGGGCATTACACAATCACATTGGGCTAAACGGTCAAAGGTCAGTGTTATTGTGATATTGGTAAATGGTGATTTTTTCCCAGCAGTTACACTTTGCGTTTAGCTCAACATATCTCATACTGGCCCCAAACTTAAACAGGTGCTTCCTTATAATGAGAGAGCATGACACAATGTCCTTCAGGGTCAAAAGGTCAAACATCATTGTGCTCTGAGGAAAAACTTCAATAGTAGCATTTTGTGTTTAGCTCGACTTTACTCTTTATATCTCATGTTTACTTAATCATACTTGAACCAAAGTTGTAATACTCATGCTGAAAGCATACATGGCCCACATTTGGACATCCTTCCTTATTAGCTCACGTGGCCAGAATGGCCAAGTGGGCTTATGGCATGCCAACCGTCCATCGTCCGTGTGTCTTGCCTTCCGTCCGGTGTCCGTCCATCAACTCGCTATTCCTCATTAACCGCTCAGCAGATTTCAACCTAAATTGGCTGGTGGGACCCTGGGGGGGTTAGGCTTCAGAACTTGTATACAGAATTTTGATTGGTCCACTTTTCCAGCGGCCTTAAATTTTCCAAAAAATGTCGGGAAATCGTTTAAAATGCTACTCGATCGCATTAAGTGCTTGAGCAATTTCAACCAGTCTTGACTGGAAGGATACTAGGCTGGTAGATTTCAGAACATGTATACAGAATTTTGATTGGTCCATTTTTTCAGTGGCCATCCTGGATTTTCTGAAAATTTTGGGAAATTAATTAAAAGGCTACTCATTAACCGCTTGAACGAGCTCAAGCAAACGCGGCTGGAAGGACCCTAAAGTGCTATGCTTCAGAACATGTATACAGAATTTTGATTGGACAATTTGCTCAATAGCCATCTTGAATTTTCCGAAAAATGTCTGAGAATCATCTACTCATTAACTACTTGGGTGATTTCAACCAGACTTGCTGGAACGAGCCTAGGGTGGTAGGCTTTAGAAGCTGCATATAAAATTTTGATTGGTCAATTTTTCCGGCAGCCATTTTGGATTTTCTGAATATTTTGGGAAATCAGTTAAAAGGCTACTCATTAACCGCTTAGCCGATTTTAACCAGCTTTATACAGAATTTTGACGGCTTGATTTTTATGTTAGCCATGTTGGATTTTCCGATAAATGGGAATTCATAATAAAACGCTACTCCTCATTAATCGCTTGGGCAATTTCAACCAATTTTGACTGGAAGGATCCTGTTGTCGTAGTCTCTAGAAATTGTATTCAGAATTTTGATAGGTCAATGTTTTGGCAGGAATCTCTGATTTTCTAAAAGTTTTCCGGGACCATTTAAAACGGTACTCCCTCAATCAATAACCCGATTTCAACAAAACTTGGGTGGAACGGTCCTATAACGGTAGGCTTCAACATATTAAACGAGAGTCTTGATTAGTCAATTTTTGGTGGCCATCTTGAATTTTCCAAAAATCATCCATCATGTCTATCTATCAAATGGTTTAAATGCCAATGGTCCAGGTGAGCGCCACAGGGCCTTGGGCCTCTTGTTCTTGTACAGTGAAACCTGCCTAAATGGAACTACCTAGGGACTGGATAAAATGTTCGGTTTGTAGAGGATTCGGTTTACCAAGGGTCTTTTACTTTAAAAGTGGGATCCATTGGTACTCTAATAGAGGGGTCCATTTCTGCCTATACCCCTGCCAATCTCTAGCTAGGCTCTTCCCAAGCAGTCCTTGTTGGGATCTCAGGAGAGAGGGGTGAGAGAGAGAGAAAGTGAGAGAACAAGAGCATTAAATATAGGGCTTCACGATATACCAATATTATACTGAATACCGGTATCATAGCCATACCGGTAGTCATACCGGTATGATTTTGCTGATACCGAAATATCGAAATATAACATAAAACCGGTATAACCGTCTGTTAAGCAGATAATCCGCTTTCATTTAGTTACATTCCAATAATATATCTGTCTAATGCGATAAGTTACTGCTCTTCGTATGGGAAAATGATATTTAACGATCACACTTGAAAATTTTCTTAGTTTTCCGTATCTGTCAAATTGTTGCTAGAGGCTAGGGTTAAAGTAATTGATAAATTACTACTTATAAGAACGTCCTTCGTGCAAAAAAAACAGAATAAAACTTGTTTTAATTAACCTCATAGGACGGGGGGGGGGGGGGGGGGGTTAAAAATATCTAAAACCTATCCTTTCTTGCGCTAATATTTTATAATTTCGGGCCGTTGGTTTCTAGAAAATCATAATATCAAATGACTATTTTGTGTGATATTTTATATCAATTACTACAGCCTGGTTAGTTAGCAATTTCCTGGAATTTTACAACTTTGTAGTGACTGGCCTATGGCCCAAGTAAAGAGGAACCGACACTATGAGAAAATTTCTCAGCCCCCGCGATCTATATTCACTTCTTATGTTGGCGGGTAGCGTTATATATCGATCGATACAAGCTACTGTAACGAGAACGAGGCTCAGCGAGCATAGGCATATATATTCTCAGCATATTATAGTCTATTTAGTATGTGTTATAATGGCTTGGTTGTTCCACTGCGCAGAGATTTGCACGATTCCTGGCGGTTTCGTCCCATTGCAATTTCGTTGTATAAGGCACACGTTTTGGTGGACAGTTTATTTATTATTCTGGCACATACATCAATACAAGTACAAAAGTAGCCAGGAAAATGAGTAAAACATAGATTTACATTCGACATATCCAACGTCTTTGACTCGTAGCAATGACATTTGTCAGTCAAATATCAACAGTCTTGGTTGTTCGCAGTTTCAGTGGGCGAGTTTATTTGGGACGAGGTGCCACTGGTTGCCGGTATCTCGTGATCTCGACACGGAGTAGTTATAATTTCGTGGCAAATTCAAATCATTTGTACGGACGATTTGGTTCAATTTCAGCCGTTTTGAGATATGATTTAACTGAAGACAGTTAATATTTAGCGTTTAATATCGGGATTCATATAATTTATTGGTTTTATTGTGGAAATTTGCGTCGACTGTTTCAGGAGCGCTGATATAGACCTACTTCGTATGTATGGGAAAAACGTTGACTATGGAATCGTACTACTGGAGCCTCACTGTATTTTGTCCATAGTAATAATACCGGTATTAAAGGTATACCAGTATGGAAATTGATACCGTAACCGGTGTTCATGTTTCCAATACCGTGAAGCCCTAATTAAAGAGAGAGAAGAATGAGAGAGCGACATAGGTGGAGGAGGGAGGGAGAGGTGGATGTAATGGAAAGAGAGAAAATTGGGGGTGGGGCCCTTGGAGACATGCGGAAATATGCACAGCATTACAGAATAGTGCTAGAACAAGAAGTTATTGGTTTGGTTGACATCTATCGAGTCCCTGATTCCAGGTCTCATTCACACCATATCTAGGCTGCTTTTTATACCCCACCAAAAAATTGGTGTTTATGTGATGGCGGCGTCCGGGGATTGATGGGTGGCACAGTTGTTTCCGCATGATAACTGTTACTGTTTATCGGATCACTTTAAAACTTCATAGGGCAGAAGAAGCCTATCGAAAATGACGATGATCCAAAATCTAAGATGGCCGCCAGCCACCGGCGACCATCTTGAAAATTGGTTTCCGTATGATAACGGCGGTTAGACTCGTTCTGTAGAAAAAGCCTTTCGAAAATGACGATGATCCGAAATCCAAAATGGCCGGCAGCCATCTTCAAAAGTGGTTTCCGGATGATAACTCCATTACCATTTATCAGATCACGTTGAAAACTAATCAGGTGGTTGGACTAGGTCGGGGGAAGAAACCTATCGAAAGAGACGGTGATCTGAAATCCAAGATGGTCACCAGCCACCGGCAACCATCTTAAAAATTGGTTCCCGGATAATAATTTTTGTGCCGTTAATCGGATCACATTGAAACTTCACAGGGTGGTCGGATTAGGTCTGGGGAAGAAACCTATCGAAACTGTCAATGATCCCAAATCCAAGATGGCCATCAGCCACTAGCGGCCACTTTGAAAATTGATTTCCGGATAACAGCTCTGTTACCATGTATCGGATCGCTTTGAAACTTTATAGGATGGTTGGACTCTGTCTGGTGAAAAAAAACAACGTCAAAATTGTCGATAATCTGAAATCCCAGATGGCTGCCAGGCAAGGGTGGGCATCTTGAAAATTGGTTTCTGAATGATAACTCCATGACCATTTAGCGGATCGAGTTGAAACTTCATAGTATGGCTGGTCTAGGTCTGCATAAGAAAGCGCTATTTTCTAAGCGGCGATTATACAAAGTGATCTCGGAACTAAGAATACCATCGCCTTCGCCATTCATCTGTTGGTCTTGTTTTGATAAATATACGACAACAAAGAAAATGAATTGCATTTTTGCTGATAATTGTTGTCCTAACATGTGAACTCTTGAGTATCTCAATTTCAGGACAACCATACCAGACCATGCTAGGACAGTCAAATTTCTTTCAAACTAGTTCAACAGCATACTTAATTTTTATACGCCCACGCAAAGCATATTATGTGATGGTGCTCACCGTCCGTGTGGCCATCCGTCTGATTCTTGTCCGAAGCAGATCTCGAAGAGTTTTGAACCTACACTGACAAATCTTTTTCAGCAGATATATTACCTATGGACGAAGTGTCATGATTTTGATTCGTCAAAATCCTTCCATATTCGCTAGAGTTATCTCCCTTGAAAGCTTAAAATTCATTAAAATTTTCTTGTCCGGGACAGATCTCGAACATTACACGCACAATTTTTTTCAGAAGATGTGTTATGTATAGGCGATGTGTCATGATTTCGGTTCGGCAAGATCTGCCCATATTCTCCAGAGTTATCTCCCTTGAAAGATTAAAATTCGTCAAAATTGTCTTGTCCAGGCCAAATCTCGAAGAGTTTTGAACCCACACTCAGAAATTTTTTTTCAAAAGATGTACGTATAGCCGAAGTGTCATGATTTTGTTTTGGCATGATCCGCCCATATTTGCAGGAGTCATGATTTCATTTCGGCAAAATCCTCGTATATTCGCGGGAGTTATCTCCCTTGAATGATTAAAATTTGTCCAAATTTTATGATTTCCTTTCAACAAAATCCTCGCATATTCGTGAGAGTTTTCTCCCTTGAAAGATTAAAATTCGTCAAAATCTTCTTCTCCGAGCCAGATCTTGAAGACTTGATTGAACCTATACATTTACATTTTTTTCCCCGTCAGATGTGTTAGGTATAGACGAAGTGTCATGATTTCCTTTGCAAAATGCCCCCATAATTGCCAGAGTTATCTCCCTTGCATACACCAACTGGTGTTATCTCCTCTACAAAGCTTTAGATTCAAACAGACTAATTATTCACATTTATCATTCCTCAAACGAGTATGTTTGCAGACGTATGTTGAGTTTCACTTAAACTCTTGTTTCATGTGTGCTCGCTCATGTTTGTGAGTGTATACGTTTGTGCGGCCATGCGAGTGCATCCATGCATTTCTATGTATAACTGTGCATTTGTACGTGCATGTGTACATTAGGAAGCTGAGTCTCAAGGCCCTTGGGCCTCTTGTGAAGGTGGTCATTAGAATCAAGGTTCTTAATAGATTGTTTGACAGGTTCTCTTATGTGTTAAATTTCTTTTTATTTTCAGAAAAGTCAAAGGCGTACTTCAATCGCTGTAATTATGTCAAGGCGCGGAAATATGGTCAATACGCAAAGGGTGCAGCAATGGGAGGGATCATATCCATGATTATAGTGCTTATACTAATTGTTTCTGCCGTCGGCAACCATTATGCACGCTATCGAGATTGGTGATCACCATCTGCAACCATTGGTGGTGACCATGGCAATGATTATAAAAAATATGTACGGATATAGACTGGTGATTGGCATGGTAATGATTATAAACATATGCCACAATATAGGGACTGGTGCACCGTGTGCAACCATTGGTAGTGACCATGACAATGCCTATGAACATTATATAGGGATATAGAATGGTGATCACCATGGCAATCATTACTCTCGCCCCATAAGTGAGAGGGTATTCTGGTCGGTCTGTATGTGTGTGCAGGGATCGATTTTAACACTAACCCATTAACCCGAGGATAGTAGAATTTCATAGGGGTTAGTAAATCTACCATGTGTGTGTGTCAAGAGCTGTATCTCAAAACTGCTCATCTGATTTGGCTCAAATTATAAGACATCGGCAGAAGTTACCATGCAAGAGGATTCCAGACTGCTCATGATCCGATTAAAAAAACCCAGATCTGAAGCGGATTAATTTCTGAATCTGTGAATATCTCCGGAACAACTGGTCTGATTTGTCTCAAACTTTAACACAGGGAAGGGTGTAACCACACACTAGGTATGATTCTGCAACATTGGGCATGATAAAAAAACCAAAAACCCAGAAAATCTGACAACGGGAGGGCTAGGGTCTGCAATCTCTGATTGCTCTTGTTATATGCGGGTGATTTGTTGTCATTCAGCAAAATATCGCAGACGTTTTTGTCTGTAAACTTGTTTACAAATTGTAAAAATTTACATTCCATATTGTATATAATCTTTGTTAATTATGAGTGAATGGAGTTAGTACTGAAGCACGCTGCCCATGATAGTGTGAATCAGTTAACATTGAATGTAATGACTCCCTTATCCCTTCCATAGTAATCAGCTGAATCATGTCAGAGGATCTGAGCAAAGATTAATTGAAAATGGCTGAATATTGTCAGATGATCTTTGCAAAGATCAATTGAAAATGGCTGAATCATGTCAGAGGATTTCAGCAAAGTTCATTTGAAAATGGCTGAATCATGTCAGAGGATCTGAGCAAAGATCAATTGAAAATGGCTGAATATTAAAATCATTGTTAATCATTGAATGCTCAAGCTGCTGCCCAAAAGCAGCTCATGTAGTGCTTTTGAGAAATGCTCATTTGCAGGCTAAGAGAATATTTTCCATGATTTACACTGCAATGACTGGCTCGATTACTGTTACTATTAAATATGCTCCTTGGCACGCAACTGGACGTTCATTATGGATCATTAAGCAAGTGTTCTCATTATAACCACAAACTTATCCCTGCTACCTTCTAACATGACTGTCTGCAACATTCTACTCAACAGCTGTCATTCTAACCTGACTGTCTGCTACATTCTACTCAGCCTTCCATGCTCGCTGATTCTCATGCCTTCCATGCGCGCTGATTCTTATGCCTTAAACCTTGTGATTCTCATGCCTTAAACTTTGTGATTCTCATGCCTTAAACTAGACATCATCACCTAAATAGCACTTGATGATATGGCATGCTTAACCATATGCCTGGCTTTTGGTCATGTGACTAGTGCTTAGTTACATTAGAATTCCAATGGCCCATTTGCAATAACTGGCATTTACAGCATATTTTAAGTCAGCTCAGCTATAGTGCTATATGTCCATCTTTCTGTCCATATGTCCAGCCGTAACAATGCTGAATTGAAAACAAAGCAGTCATACAGTTACATTTCACTGGTGAACTTTTTGAAATTAATTAGATTGGAAGCTGTTGCTCATATAGGTAGCAAGATTTTCCTGTCCTAAGTTTAATTTATAATGTAAAACAGAATATTTCTTAGATTTGTTATCACTAGAGCTGTGCTTTTCTTTGTACCAACAAAACAGCTGACAGTGCTCACCATGACATCAGTTTTAACTGGATATCTCATTTATTGGCTGCTTTTAACTGGATATCTCGTTTATTGCCTGGTTTTAACTGGATATCTTGTTTATTGGCTGGTTAAATATTTCCATAGATTTTGGAGAAAATATTCTCAATGCCCCGAAATAAGAACATTTTTAGAGGTCGACTTAAGTCTGTAGCTATAGTATTATGATGCAATCTTTAGCGGATATAGTAAAATCATTACTTAAAATGATTTAAAACATTAGATATGGCAGTTTAAAATTATTGTGATGAAATCATTTCATTGTTAGCTCACCTGGCCAGAAGGGCCACGTTAGCTTATGCCGTGGCGACTGTCTGTCTGTCCATCAACTTTTTCTTTAAACAACACTCAAGAACCACTGGGCCAATTTCAATTATATTTGGCAAGAAGCATCCTTAGGGCATAGAGATCCAAGTTTGTTCAAACGAAGCCAATCGGCCAATTTGGCCACCAGCCATCTTGGATTTCGGCAGATTTTTGGAAATGTCTTTAAAAATCTGCGAAAACCGCTTGGGGAATCGATTCAAAACTTATGAAACATCATCTATGGCAAGAGGTAAGCCAAGTGTGTTCAAGAGAGCTTGATTGACCAAATGGCTCGGCGGCCATCTTGGATGACCTCATTTTCGCCAAAACGACCTCCAGAACCACTGAAGGGATCAGGCTGAAATTTGGAAGATATGATTAGGGACTAAATGCCATTAAACTTTGTTCAAGGGAAGTTGATCCATAAAAAACATGGCTGCCTTGGGCCAGTCAAAATGTAGCGTGTTTGGCAGCGATATTAGATTTTTTTATTTGATGGATTTTAGGGCTGAAATAGTATCTTAATATTTTGGGGTATTGTGATCTCAAATTTGCCATTTTCGAAACTGTCGAATGAACGGTTTGGTGGCCATCTTGGATAATTTTTTCCCGCCAAAAGCTCCCATACTAAAGCAATGGGAAATTTAAAACGTCTTATTGAGAAGTTAGTTCGAACGAACCCAATTGACCAATTTGGTCGGTGACCATCTTGGATTTTGGCCTAATTTTAGAAACATCTTTGAAAATCTCCGAAACCGTTTTGGGGATTGATTTCAAACTCATGAAATATTAGTTACGGTAAGAGCTGAACCAAGGGACTTGATTGGCCAAATGGTTCAACGGCCATTTTGGATGATCTAGTTTTCGCGAAAACGACCTCCCGAACCGCTGAACATGTCAAGACAAAATTTGTGAGATATGATTAGGGACTAAAGGCCATTAGAGTTTGTTCCATGGAGATAAGTCAAAACAACATGTCCGCCATGAACCAATCAAAATTTAGCTTTTTGGGGGGACATTGGTATTTTCTGCAAATTTCTGAGAAAATCATAAAAAGACAACTTAACCACTGGGCCAATTTTAGTAAAACTTAGCTAAACATTCTTCACAGAAATTTGACTGCTAAATTTTTCCATTGGGCATCTCGTTTTGTTCGGTTGTGCCAGTGGTCAATAATTGCAGGTGAGCGATACAGGCCCTGTGTACCTCTTGTTTCATAGATCTATACACAATTTTGTGGTTTTGAGGTTATGGCCCTCGGTTTTCAAATCGGCATGTCCACAAAGATTATGATCGCTCCAACGTGTTATGCTGCACAGCCATAGTTGTCACATGTATATTGGAAGAAGAGCATACCCCTCTAGTTTAGTGCTGGGACATCATTTACCTTCGAGCTGTGCTAATTCATTGTGTCATTATATTTCTATTTCTGTTAAGCTCAGCTGTTTGTTAACATGCACTTCTTATGCAAGGCACATGTTAAGCTCAGCTGTTTGTTAACATGCACTTCTTATGCAAGACACATGTTAAGCTCAGCTGTTTGTTAACATGCACTTCTTATGCAAGGCACATGTTAAGCTCCGCTGTTTGTTAACCTGCACTTCTTATGCAAGGCACATGTTAAGCTCAGCTGTTTGTTAACCTGTACTTCTTATGCAAGGCACATGTTAAGCTCAGCTGTTTGTTAACATGCACTTCTTATGCAAGGCACATGTTAAGCTTCGCTGTTTGTTAACCTGCACTTCTTATGCAAGGCACATGTTAAGCTCAGCTGTTTGTTAACATGCACTTCTTATGCAAGGCACATGTTAAGCTCAGCTGTTTGTTAACCTGTACTTCTTATGCAAGGCACATGTTAAGCTCAGCTGTTTGTTAACATGCACTTCTTATGCAAGGCACATGTTAAGCTCCGCTGTTTGTTAACCTGTACTTCTTATGCAAGGCACATGTGTTACTGTTAACCATTTAACATTCATAGCAGCCAAAAACGGCTTCAGCAGTGACCTTGAGAAATGCCCATTTGGAGACCAAGAGAAGACTATTTTTGAAAATTTACGACTGGAATGAGAGGCTCGAAAATTGTTTGAACAAATTCGAGGGTTAAAGGGTTATCATGTACTTCTCATGTAAGACTCAAGTGTTAGTGTTATCATGTACTTCTCATGTAAGATCAAGTGTTAGTGTTATCATGTGCTTCTCATGTAAGATCAAGTGTTAGTGTTATCATGTGCCTCTCATGTAAGACTCAAGTGTTAGTGTTATCGTGTACTTCTCATGTAAGACTCAAGTGTTAGTGTTATCATGTGCTTCTCATGTAAGACTCGAGTGTTAGTGTTATCATGTACTTCTCATGTAAGACTCAAGTGTTAGTGTTATCATGTACTTCTCATATAAGATCAAGTGTTAGTGTTATCATGTGCTTCTCATATAAGTCTCACGTGTTAGTGTTATCATGTGTTTCTCATGTAAGACTCGAGTGTTAGTGTTATCATGTACTTCTCATGTAAGACTCAAGTGTTAGTGTTATCATGTGCTTCTTATGTTAGGCTCAAGTGTTAGTGTTATCATGTGCTTCTCATGTAAGACTTATGTGTTAGTGTTATCATGTGCTTGTCATGTAAGACTTATGTGTTAGTGTTATCATCTGCTTCTCATGTAAGACTTGTGTTAGTGTTATCATGTGCTTCTCATGTAAGACTCATGTGTTAGTGTTATCATCTGCTTCTCATGTAAGACTTGTGTTAGTGTTATCATGTGCTTGTCATGTAAGACTTATGTGTTAGTGTTATCATCTGCTTCTCATGTAAGACTTGTGTTAGTGTTATCATGTGCTTGTCATGTAAGACTCATGTGTTAGTGTTATCATGTGCTTCTTATGTTAGGCTCAAGTGTTAGTGTTATCATGTGCTTCTCATATAAGTCTCACGTGTTAGTGTTATCATGTGTTTCTCATGTAAGACTCGAGTGTTAGTGTTATCATGTACTTCTCATGTAAGACTCAAGTGTTAGTGTTATCATGTGCTTCTTATGTTAGGCTCAAGTGTTAGTGTTATCATGTGCTTCTCATGTAAGACTTATGTGTTAGTGTTATCATGTGCTTGTCATGTAAGACTTATGTGTTAGTGTTATCATCTGCTTCTCATGTAAGACTTGTGTTAGTGTTATCATGTGCTTCTCATGTAAGACTCATGTGTTAGTGTTATCATCTGCTTCTCATGTAAGACTTGTGTTAGTGTTATCATGTGCTTGTCATGTAAGACTTATGTGTTAGTGTTATCATCTGCTTCTCATGTAAGACTTGTGTTAGTGTTATCATGTGCTTGTCATGTAAGACTCATGTGTTAGTGTTATCATGTGCTTCTTATGTTAGGCTCAAGTGTTAGTGTTATCATGTGCTTCTTATGTTAGGCTCTGTAGAATGTTCAGCTGTATTCCATATTGCTGTCATAACTAAATGTGTTGTGACTTGTGAGACATACAGATGGAGGGAAGGAGGGAGGGAGAGAGGGAGGGAGAGAGAGTGGGAGGGAAGGCGAGCGAGATGGAGACTAAGAAAGTTGTAGAATTCACTATTTATACTCTGTTTTTAGTGGTTATGTTAAATTGTTAGTTGCAGTTGACTACTTGTAAAAATGGATGCTAGTTTGTTAACTAGATAGTTAACTATCATCAGCCAGCCTTCTGAGGTCAGTCAGTCACAAATGGTTAATGTGACATTCTAGCATTCACTCACCACTGTAAATAGAAACATGTAAATATTTTGCTAACTAATTGGGATCCTTTCCTATTTTCTTTCATGGGGGTGGGTGTGGTTGTTGATTTCCTGTACTGGGGCCATATTCAAGGAGAGCTTATGCCCTAGAAGAGGCGTAACTAGGACTTAAGCCCCCAAATTGGTGTACGTCAGTATTCACAAAAAAGTGTAGCTTTTGCCTATCCATAAAATTGCATAAATTTAAGGTGTAAGTCATTTGTTCCAGTGTTCATCAGGTCAAATTTTGGATATTATGTATTTTATAAATTGAATTTGAATTTAGTATTATTTAATGTGAAGGTGTAGCAGCAGCTTATTTAATAATTGAGCTGAATACTCATCCTATTTCTGTATTCAAAGGTGCGCTCAATGTGGAGCTGAAACAATCTGTTAAATATGAACGAGTGATACATAATTGCTTGGCAACGAGCGCACGTGAACGCCCTGAATGATGCGCTACACCCAAGTCAAGTTTTCCTAAAATGGCTACCTACTATTTCTCGGTAGCAGAATGGTAAATAAAAGTTGTAATAATATAGAAATTACATGTTTTCACAGCACATCTTTTTTGCATTGACAAGCATTTTACTAATCGAATGGTTGTGTGCTCGATTAGTCGGACTCGATCAACATCCGAATGAGTACAGCAGCTGACTACTATAGTTAACCATATATATATATATATATATATATATATATATATATATATATATATATATATATTTATAAACACCTCAAATATATATATATATTCAAATATCTGCATTGCAAGAGTAGTGATGACTTGTTTTGTTATGAAGAGGGAGGTGATGACTGGTGTTCTATTATTGATGAGTTCCAACAGAGAAGCATATTTTATTTCTTTCATACTCTGTAATACTTTATAATAGAGTATTAGTTTTGATTTCTGAATGCCTATTATTATGTGGCAATTAGACTTTGTAGTTCTTGTCAGATATTGCCAATACTAGCGGTCTTGAAAACTGTCTGCCTCCCCAACCTACAACTGCACCAATACATCTACGATTAATTGAATAATCATGCTTATTTATCTAAAATGATCGTGATTATAAAAATTGCATAATCATGCAAGCCTAGTGTTTTGTGTATGTATGCGTGCACATGTGTGTGTGATTTCCCGACATGTATTGATGTGACTGTGTTATTGACATTATCTCACTGGACTATTATGAACAACGGAGGCACCGGTCATGCAAGCATCTGACATCATACTCAAATGCGTCGCTTGCTAACACAATCAAAGTGATGTATTTCTGGCACAAAAGCATCACAGGTCTATCACTGACATCACTGAGGTGTCTTAATTGTATGTCTTTGGTGAATGTACAATCGGCAGCAACAGTTCCCAGTCACATTAGTTTCAAAATATTCAACAGCTTGGCCGTATAGTTAACTTGAAATTTGGTTTATGAAAGGGGGTTGGTGGTGGGTGTGCATAGCTGGAATGCAATCCATCCATTGAAGAACCATTATGGGAACAGTTGCATACTTTAATTATGAGTTGTGAGTCTGGGAAATATAGGAATCCAGTGTCTCAGTCAATCATATAATGTCATCAACTACATCACATGTAGACTGACGTCATAATTAGTTACATCATGAATGATGCGATTTGTTCCGTCTTAAACGCTTAATATTATGTCAAGTTGTACGAATTTACTATTTAATAAATATACTGTTAAATATTTTGAAACTAATTTTACTGGGTGTGTTCACACTGTTTGTGTCAGTTGCTGCTACTGCACCCAGTCAAATTAGTTTAAAAGTATTCAACAGCTTACATGTAGTTTTCTGGCAATTGAGATACAGCGAGTGCAGGGATCGATTCATCCTAGCACAGGCAAAGCGTGGGTGGAGCTTAGCTAGAGATTGACATAGCTAAACCTGTAGTCATCCATTCAGTAACCACAAAGCTTAGTACACACTATGTCCAGGCTATTCACCAACAGATACATAGAGTGCACACTAACAGATACATAGAGTGCACACTAACAGATACATAGAGTGCACACTAACAGATAGATTGTGCACGTTAAAATTAGCCCCTATCACACTGATATCAATATTCTAGCTTTTTAATGTGTCAATATCAAAGAAACCGGTGTATATTTTTCAACAATTTTCCCACTAAATTTGTTGAAAAATGAACACCAGTTCATATTTTAATTTAATTTGAAAATGTAAAGTTTTGACACCAGAGTGGTACAGGTTAAGGAACTATGTAATTATCAGAAATTTTATTTGTATATAATAGATGTGTATTATATTACTATTACATTATTTTTTACAGTTTATTTTTAGATAGAATATTGTATGTTTTACACACTTTCTAAATGTCAATGAAGTTTGTATCCTTTTACTTATGTTGTTCAGTAATTATATTCTAAAATTATAATCTGCTGATGTAGGAATTTAGCTCCTTAATCATTAACTATAGGAAAGGTAATTTGCATCAAACAAAATAAATTTACAGAATATTTTATTATTTTCCAGGTAAATGACATGGCTATAATATGCTAACCCCTATCAACACGTCATACCTGAGATAAGCCCTATCAACACATCCACACTTCACACATGAGATAATCCCTATCAACACTTCCACACTTAACACCCAAGATAATCCCTATCAATGCCTGAGATAAGCCCTATCAACACTTCACACCTGAGATAAGCCCTATCAACACTTCACACGTGAGATAAGCCCTATCAACACTTCACACCTGAGATAAGCCCTATCAACACTTCCACACTTCACACCTGAGATAATCCCTATCAACGCCTGAGATAAGCCCTATCAACACGTCACACCTGAGAAGCCATATCTATCAACATGCCACACCTGAGATAATCCCTATCAACATGCCACACCTGAGATAATCCCTATCAACACTTCACACATGAGATAAACCCTATCAACACTTCACACCTGAGATAAGCCATATCAACACTTCACACCTGAGAAGCCATATCAACACGTCACACCTGTGATAACACCTATCAACACTTCACACCTGAGATAATCCCTATCTACACGTCACACCTGAGATAATCCCTATCAACACTTCCACACATCACACCTGAGATAATCCCTATCAGCACTTCACACCTGAGATAAGCCCTATCAACACTTCACACCTGAGATAAGCCCTATCAACACTTCACACCTGTGATAACACCTATCAACACTTCACACCTGAGATAAGCCCTATCAACGCTTCACACCTGAGAGAAGGATTATCAACACTTCACACCCGAGATAATCCCTATCAACACTTCACACCTGAGATAAGCCCTATCAACACTTCCACACTTCACAGCCGAGATAATCCCTATCAACACTTCACACCTGAGATAAGCCCTATCAACACTTCACACTTGAGATAAGCCCTCTCAACACTTCCACACTTCACACCTGAGAAGCCCTATCAACACTTCACACATGAGATAACACCTATCAACGCTTCACACCTAAGATAAACCCTATCAACACGTCACACCTGAGATAAGCCCTATCAACACTTCACACCTGAGATAAGCCCTACCAGCACTTCACACCTGAGATAATCCCTATCAACACTTCCACACATCACACCTGAGATAAGCCCTATCAGCACTTCACACCTGAGATAAGTCCTATCAACACTTAACACCTGTGATAACACTTATCAACACTTCACACCTGTGATAACACCTATCAACACTTCACACCTGAGATAAGCCCTATCAATGCTTCACACCTGAGAGAAGGATTATCAACACTTCACACCCGAGATAATCCCTATCAACACTTCACACCTGAGATAATCCCTATCAAGACTTCACACCCGAGATAAGCCCTATCAACACTTCCACACTTCACAGCCGAGATAATCCCTATCAACACTTCACACCTGAGATAATCCATATCAACACTTCACACTTGAGATAATCCCTCTCAACACTTCCACACTTCACACCTGAGAAGCCCTATCAACACTTCACACCTGAGATAACACCTATCAATGCTTCACACCTAAGATAAACCCTATCAACATGTCACACCTGAGATAAGCCCTATCAACACTTCACATCTGAGCTAAGCCCTACCAACACTTCACACCTGAGATAAGCCCTATTAACACTTAGCACCTAAGATAAGCCCTATCAACACTTCCACACTTCACACCTGAGAAGCCCTATCAACACTTCACACCTGAGCTAAGTCCTACCAGCACTTCACACCTGAGATAAGCCCTATTAACACTTATCACCTGAGATAAGCCCTATCAACGCTTCCACACTTCACACCTGAGAAGCCCTATCAACATTTCACACCTGAGATAAGCCATATCAACACTTCACATCTGTAATAACACCTATCAATGCTTCACACCTGAGATAAGCCCTATCAACACGTCACACCTGAGATAAGCCCTATCAACACCACACCTGAGATAATCCTATCAACACTTCACACCTGAGATAAGCCCCTATTAACGCTTAGCACCTGAGATAAGCTTAGTTCACACCTGAGATAACACCTATCAACACGTCACACCTGAGATAACACCTATTTAAATTTCTGACAGCCACCTCTATCCCAACTATAGTGACTATCTGATTACCGTTATTAATTATGAAATTTGACCCAAAATACCAGAAGCCTGGTAAGCAAACTTATCCACATGTCCTAAAGTTGCGCTGTATGCACTATAGCTATGCTGTGTGCACTATAGCTGTGCCATATGCACTATAGCTGTGCTGTGTGCACTATAGCTGTGCCATATGCACTATAGCTGTGCTGTATGCACTATAGCTGTGCCATATGTACTATAGCTGTGCTGTATGCACTATAGCTGTGCTATTTGCACTATAGCTGTGCTGTGTGCACTATAGCTGTGCCGTGTGCACTATAGCTGTGGTGTATGTACTATAGCTGTGCTGTGTGCACTATAGCTGTGCTGTGTGCACTATAGCTGTGCTGTGTGCACTATAGCTGTGCTGTGTGCACTATAGCTGTGCCGTATGCACTATAGCTGTGCTGTATGTACTATAGCTGTGCTGTGTGCACTATAGCTGTGCTGTGTGCACTATAGCTGTGCCGTATGCACTATAGCTGTGCTGTATGCACTATAGCTGTGCTGTGTGCACTATAGCTGTGCCGTATGCACTATAGCTGTGCTGTATGCACTATAGCTGTGCTGTATGCACTATAGCTGTGCTGTGTGCACTATAGCTGTGCCGTGTACACTATAGCTGTGCTGTGTGCACTATAGCTGTGCCATATGCACTATAGCTGTGCTGTATGCACTGTAGCTGTGCTGTGTGCACTATAGCTGTGCCGTATGCACTATAGCTGCGATGTATGGGTCTTTATGAACATATTTGCCGAGCAGGCAGACTGTCATGTGTTGTAGGTAAAGAAATTTGTTGAATATGTTGCATCCTAAGGCTTCAAAGAGCATTCAATCATATAAGTTTCAAAATATTCAACAGCTTTGAAAATAGTAGCATTATGTTTGTTGTAAAAGTCAAGCACACCATTTCCTCATTCACACACATACCTATATCAGCGGTAGGGAAATATAAATAGCACATTCCAGGCGATTTTGTTCTTCATTGCTGATTTTAATATTTGCTTCATTTTAACTGTATTCATATATGGAGGTAGATTGTATAAAGAAAATCATTCATATCACTATTTTATAAATAAAAAAACATTTATACATAAACAATCTGTTGTTGTTCTTGTCAATTTCCCATGTGCTCTGAAAGGCCAAATGCTCTTAAGTTATGGCAACGTCTGTTGTCAACTTGCCTATAATAATAAAACTTCGTCATAAGAAGCACTGATTCGTCATAAGAAGCACTGAGTCGTCATAAGAAGCACTGAGTCGTCATAAGAAGCCCTGAGTCGTCATAAGAAGCACTGAGTCGTCATAAGAAGCACTAAGTCGTCATAAGAAGCACTGAGTCATCATAAGAAGCACTGAGTCGTCATAAGAAGCACTGAGTCGTCATAAGAAGCACTGAGTCGTCATAAGAAGCACTGAGTCATCATAAGAAGCACTGAGTCGTCATAAGAAGCACTGAGTCGTCATAAGAAGCACTGAGTCATCATAAGAAGCACTGAGTCGTCATAAGAAGCACTGAGTCATCATAAGAAGCACTGAGTCATCATAAGAAGCACTGAGCTGAATTTAACCACCTTCGTCAGTAGATAAAAACTTGTTCAAAGTAAGGTTGAACGAGTTTGTCCTCTATAAAAACCTTAAGTGTATTTTTATATGCCTCTTGAAAAAACGGGTCGTATTATGTGATGGCGCGTGGCGTCTGTCTATCTGTTAGCAAATCCGTGTCTGGACCAACCTCAAAAACTTTTTAATTTAGGTTTGAAATTTTTGTTTAAGTTGAGATGTGTCATAATTTTGTTTCACGGAGGTCCTTCCATAGTTCTGAGAATTATCAACACACACCCCACCCCTCACCCCCCCCCCCTGAAATGCCTAATACATATCTCAGTAGTTTTTAGCTCAGAATGGCCAAGTGAGCTTATGGCATGGTGACCATCCATCGTCCATCTGTCCGTTGTCCATCAGTCAACTTTTGCTTTAAAACACTACTCATCATTAATCGCTTGATGGATTTGAACCTAATTTGGCTGGAAGGTCCCTATGGGGGTAGGCTTCAGAACTTGTATACAGAATTTTGATTGGTCAATTTTCCCGGTGGCCATCTTGGATTTTCTGAAAATTTCTGGAAATCACTTAAAAGCATACTTCTCGATAACCACTGGGCTGTCAATCAAACGTGGATGAAAGAACCCATGCGTGGTATCCTTCAGAACTTGTATACATAATTTTGATCAGTCCATTTTTCTGGTGGCCATTTAAAATTTTCCAAAAAATGGGAAATCGTTTAAAACGCTACTCCTCATTAACTGCTTGAGCAATTTCAACTAAACTTGACTTGAATGATACTAGGGTGGTAGGTTTCAAAACTTGGTTACAGAATTTTGATTGGTCAATTTTTCCGGTGACCATCTTAGATTTTCTGAAAATTTCAGGAAATCACTTAAAAGCCTACTCGATAACCACTAGGCCGATTTCAATCAAACTTGGATGGAAGAACACTAGCCTAGTATGCTTCGGAACTTGTATACAGAATTTTGATTGGTCAATTTTTTTGGCAACCGTCTTGGATTTTCTGAAAAATGTCGAGAAATCGTTTAAAAGGCGGCTACTCATTAACTACTTGAGCAATTTCAAACCGATTTGGCTGTATGCTTTAGTCAATTTTTCTGGTGACCATTTAGGATTTTCTGAATATTTTGGGAAATCAGTTAAAAGGCTACTCCCCATTAACCGCTTGGCCGATTTCAACCAAACTCGGCTGAAAGAACCATAGGCCCGTACACTTCAGAACTTATATACAGAATTTTGACAGCTTGATTTTAAAGGTGGTTTTCTGATAAATGGGAATTCATATAAAGTGCTACTCATTAATCGCTTGGTCAATTTCAAACAATTTTGGCTCGAAGGATCCTATTGTCGTAGCCTCTAGAAATACTATTCAGATTTTCGATATGTCAAGGTTTTGACAGCAATCTGATTTTCTGAGTTTTCCGGAACCATTTAAAAATGGTACTCCTTCAATCAATAACCCAATTTCAACTAAACTTGGGTGGAATGATCCTATGACGGTAGGCTTCAACGAGTCTTGATTGGTCAATGTTTTGGTGTGGTGGCCATCTTGGATTTTCCGAAAATCATCCATCATGTCTATTTATTTAAATGCAAATGGTTTAAATGCCAATGGTCCAGGTGAGCGCCACATGGCCTTGGGCCTCATTAATCTACGTTTGAAATCTGTTTCAATGGACATAGAGACAAAGGATCACGATTTGATTCAGTGAGATGCCTCCATATTTGTGAGAGTTATCTCCCCTAAAATGCGTAAAAAGTTTAGTGTCCGGGCCATATCTAAAAAGGTTTTAATCTACATTTTTGTTTTATTGGATATATTATGTAGAGACGAAGTGTCATGATTTTATCTTTTTGTTGTCCGTATTTGTCATTGACAGGAAATCGAACCCACAACCGGCGAGAGCGCCTAGCATCATAGCCCACAAACACCTCCACCATAGCAACGTGTAGTGGAAGGATTTGTGGGCTATGTAGTCCGAGTCTGCTCTGACTCAACCCGCCCCTGTGACAGATATTTGGACAGACTGACGGGCCGGGAGACTCAGAGCAATTAGTATGTTGAATGTTCAAAAGTTGGAGAACTCCGCCACCGCTTCGTAGCACGCCTCTTAATCGACCTTAGCTACAATATTCGACACAAACCCCGGTTATTGCTTCGTATAATTCAAATATCCATTCGCTCACACCTTAAATCATGTTAAATATGTCCTATATCACACGTTATTTAACTTTTTAGCTCATTGTTGACGAATTTCAAGCGAACAGCCATTGCAAAAACAGTGATGGCGTAGTACACAACTTTTCGCCTCGAAAATCAGGCAAATTCGAGCACTGGGATGATTAAATTAAACTGGAAAGAAAAGGAGGGATCTAGATTGCGTCAGTTTTGTTGGTTAGATAAGATATTCAATTATTTATGCGGCATTCATTATTCTCATTTTACATCCGTGGGTGGTTAGGTGTGTGAGGGTGGGTGGGTGACAGGGAAGCGGGTGTGTGGGTGAGTGGAAAATTAAGAGTAATTCAGTGAGTTATTCAGTGACTATGTGATTCGGTGAATTAATGGGTGTTTGGTTGGTCGGTGGGTTGGTCAGTCGGTCCGACCTCTGCCGGTGGGTCCGACCTCGGTCAGTCTGACTGGTGGGTCGGACGGTCATTGGGTGTGTCATTCGGTGGGTGGGTCAGTTAGTCGGTGGAGGTTTGAGTTGGTGGGTGGGTCAGTCTGACCTCTGCCGGTGGGTCCGACCTCGGTCGGTCTGACTGGTGGGTCGGACGGTCAGTAGTTGGTCAATCGATGGCTGGGACGGTGAGTTGATCGGTCGGTTGGTTGGTCAGTCGGTCCGATCTCGGTCGGTTGATGGGTGGGTGGGTTCGTGCCGACCTCAGTTGGTCGATGAGTGGGTGGGTGAGTTGGTCAACCGGACTGTTGGTCGGTCAGTGGGTCAATCGGTCCGACCTCGATAGGTCAGTGGGTCGGTGGATGGGTCGGTTGCTCGGTGGATGGGTCGGTTAGTCGGTCGAGGGTTGGGTCTGTTGGTCGGTCAATGGATTGGTCGATCTGTGGGGTGGGCAGTCAGTGGGTGGGTGCGTGGGTTGATGGGTGTGTGGGTCAGTCGATCGGTCGGTGGGTGGGTGGGAGAGTGGGTCGGTGGGTGGGTCGGTCATTCGGTCTGACCTCAGTCGGTAGGTGGTTGGGAGGGTGGGTGGGTGGGTCAGTGTTTGGGTGGGTTGGTGGATTAGGTCGGTCGGTGGGTGGATGGGTGGTTGTGTTGGTCGGTCTTCTATCCTACAGAACTAGTCTATCAGCTTAATAGCATACAGGCCTAGTCTAACAGCCTACTGTACCAGCCTACAGTCCTAGTCTACCAGCGTACATGGTTAGGCCGTAGCTCTGCCATAGCCAGTCTTGACTAGGTCTTAATTAGACATTAGCTAAGCTGTGGCTAGGCCTTATCCGGGCTTGAATCTGCATTATCTTCCCTTAGCTGATGTTGGCTAGTCGTTACCTAAGCCTTAGCTAGGCTTGGTTAGACCTTCCTGGCCTAATCTATGCCTTATCTACGATTCGTTTAGTTTTACCTAGGCTTAAGCTATGCTTACGTAGTCCTTACTTAGACCATACCAGGTCCTTATTTAGGCTTGGCTAGGTCTCGGCTAGACATTAAACCTGACGTGACTTAGCCGTACCTAGGAATTAACCAGGCTTTGTGAGGCATTACCTAGGCCTTAGCTTGGCTTTGGTCGGCCTTAGCCAGGTTGGATTAGGCATTACTTGGGCCGTATCTAAGCTTGGCTAGGCCTGAGCTTGGCCTTATCTAGGCTTTGATATACATTATCTAGGTCTTAGTTAGGTTTTGGCTAGCATTAGCTAGGCCTTAGCTAAGGCCAGGCTAAGCCTTATATAGGCCACAGCCATGCCATATCTAGACTTGTCTTAATCTTATGTAGGCCTTCACTGGGCTTACAACGGCATTAGCTAGTCCTTATTTAGGCCTCAGGTAGGCTTAACTTTGCCGTACCTAGGCCCTCGCCGGTCTTCACTATGACTTAAATAGGCCTTAGCGAGGCGTAACTAGGCATTAACTAAGCCTTAGCCAGTTAACTGAACATTGCCCATGCTTGACTAGGCCAGATCTAGGGCTTAACTAGCCTTGACTAGGCCGTACATATGTCTTGGCTTGTCCTTAGCCAGGATGGGATAGATCGTAGGTAGACTTGGCTACATCTTCGCCAGGCATGGCTAAGCCTTCCCTAGACCATTGCCAGGCTTAGCTATGCCTTGTTAAAGCTTGGCTAAGCCTAATGAAGGACTAGCTAAGACCTAATTAAGGCATTGTCAATCCTGGCCAAAGCTTAGCAATGGTCTAGCAAAGCCTGGGTACGGCCTATGTATGGCCAAACCAAGCCTAGCTATGGCCTATATAAGGCCTACCCAAGGCTAGTCAAGGCCTATATATGCATACTCATGTCTGGCTTATGCCTTGGTATGGCCGAATCCAGCCTAGGTACGGCATAGCCAAGCCTACCTGAGGTTTAAGTAAGGACTAGCTAATGCTAGCCTAAACCTAACTAAGACCTAGATAATGTATATCCAAGCCTAGATAAGGCCATGCTCAGGCCTAGCCAAGCTTAGCTATGGTATAAGTAATGGCTAATCTAGCCTGGCTAATGCCTACCCAAGCAAAGCTAAGTCCTATGTAGTGCCTAGCAAAGCCTGGTCAATGCCTATGTAAGGCTAAGCCACGCCAGGTTAAGCCCTAACTAGGATCTAGCCATGTCTAAATAACGGCCAGGTAAGGTCTAAGTAAGGACTAACTAATGCATACGTAAGCATAGCTAAGGCCTAGGTAAGTCTAAGCCAACCCTAGATAAGGCATAGCTTAGAACTATATAAGGTTTAGCCTGACTTTAGCTAAGGTGTAGGTAGTGTCTAGCTAATGCTAGGCAAAAACCTATGGTAACTAAGACCTATATAAAGTATATGCACGCCTAGATAAGGCCACGCTCAGGTTTAGCCAAGCTAGCTATGGTCTAAGTAATGCCTAATCCAGCCTGGCTAAGACCTACTCAAGCCAAGCTAAGGCCTAGGTAATGCCTGGCAAAGCCTGATCAATGCCTATGTAAGGCTAAGCCATGCCAGCTTACGGTCTAACTAAGATCTGGCCAAGTCTTAATAAGGATAGGTAAGGTCAAAGTAAAGACTACGTAAGCATAGCTTAAGCCTAGGTAAGACTAAACGAAGCGTAGATAAGGCGCAGATTAACATCGTCGTGTCGT